>JAFJYI010000396.1:0-458573 GCA_019022655.1 Acacia acuminata | reverse complement strand
GCCTATGTGATTGTAAGGAAAAGTACATTACGCTGATACGAGGCAGACGGCGAAAGCGGCTAGGGCCGAGGTTGAGGCCAACCGAGAAAGGCGCCGGGCCGAGGCGGCATCCGTAAAGGCTTTAGCCGATCTTTGAGGCCAAGCTGCGCCTTATGGAGGAGGAGGAGCGGGATCTTTGCCGAGCTGGAACGGGATGCGCGAAGGAGGCGTTCGTTAAGGTGGGAGTCGGATTTGCAACATTCGCGAAGGGGCGAGAAGTCGGCCCGAGTGTGTCCTCGAGCCCGAAAAGCGCCGAGCGAAAGTATGGATGTGGTGAAAACCCCGAGAAACAAGCGTGATTCGTTGTTTGATAAGGTTAAAGCCGTCGAGGAGGCTCGTCCGTATCGCGGCGGGAGAGCTTAGAGTCCGACGAACTTCTAAAGCAGACGCGGATTGCTTCGAGAATGCACTGGAGCATCCGACTTTTGAATCCCAGAAGACGGAGCTTAACTTGGACGGCCGTACGACTTCCGTGCCTTTTGTGGAAGACGGAACGTTAGTTTTCAGTATCACCCTCCTTCCGCCACGCGTCCGGGTCGGGAAGGGGGAGAGTCGGATGTGGAGAGTGAGGCGACCAAGAGTGCTCTGAGGCCTAGGTCTTCTAGTTAAGCTTTAATCTTTAGTGTTAGTGGGCGTTTGTGCCTTTGTATTTTATTGACTCCGGCGTTTGTGCCGTAACTTTGTATGACTTATGGGGAATTTATTTATCCGCCCTTCTTGCACAGCTTAAATTCCATTGTTTGAAATTTATTGATCGCATTATATACAAGTCGTGTACTCGACCAACACCGGTGTGGGAGAGTGGGACAAGTTGTATGTCGTACCTGCGGGGGTGTTAACTTAACCGCATCGCCTCATCCTCGGCTTAAATAGCCGGAAAAGATGGTAGGAACCGTTTTAAGAGGCGAGGCTGTCACATGTCGACCGAGGTGTCTTGTACCTCGACGACATTTTGACTTGATCGGGACGGGATGGTAGCCTGCCTTCTTAAATCGGGCGAGCGTTGACGCGTCAATTTCGCGAAGGCCACGTATGGCGTTTTCGCCGAGCTCTTACCTATGCGCGTCGGAGTACAACGGCCGGTGTCATACATCTAGATGTTTTTTTTTTTCGGCCGACTGGTATGGGTACCTCGAGTCAGTTTTTGCTTAGGCCCGTGGCCTCGGCTTCAAGCTTAAGCAAATAATCGTGCACGTCGGCGCCTCCTCTTTGAGGTATTCCTTCATTAAATAAAGCAGCTCTAAAGAGCGTACAAATGGTCATAAATTATTCAAATGCAAAGCAAGGGAAAGTTGGAAAGCAATTGCAAAAAACATGAAAGAAAGTAAGAAATGACCGAGCCGTAGTCTTGGGTTAGTCAGTAGATTTTCAACTTATCGGCGTTCCATGTCCTTTTAACCGGCTTTCTTGCCAAAGTTTCGAGAACATATGCCCCTGCGTCAAGCTTTTCTTTAACACGATACGGTCCCTCCCGTTCTTGCCGCGGTTCCGTTTCGGAGTTCTTATTACCTATATCGCCTCCGAAGTACCAAGTTACCCCTTGAAGGATCGTGGCCGAACCTTGCGATTATATTTGGCCGCGAGTAACGCCTGGCGGCAAGTTCCCGGCAATGAGCCGTGACTCGGATCTCATCTATCGGAGTCCAGATCTGTCTTTAAGGCGTCGTCATTGGATGCTTTCCTTCCCCGTCCGGCTCGATCTTCCTCCACGATGGCTGCCCGATTTCCACCGGAATCATTGCTTCGCATCCATATGTCGGCGGAAGGGAGTTTCGGGTAGCGGTCTGCACACTCGTCCCGTATCCCCATAGAACACCGTGGAGTTGTTCGGTCCAACTAGAGCCGGTCTTTAACATGCGTTTCTTTAAACCGTCGAGAATGATCTTATTGGCGGACTCGGCCCGCCATTAGACTGGATGTTCGACGGAGGAGAAGTGTTGTTTGATGTCGAGGTTGGACATTAAGGCCTGGAATCTTTGGTCCGTGAACTGGGTTCCATTGTCGCTGACGACTTCAAAGGGTATCCCGAACCGAGCGAAGATATTGTGACGAACGAATTTCATAATCCCGGACGACGTGATTGTAGTTAATGCTTCCGCTTCAATCCATTTGGTGAAGTAGTCAACAGCGACAATGAGCCATTTGAGCCGCCCGGTGCCGGTTTAAATGGCCCAAGAATATCCATTCCCCACTTATAGAAGGGCCGGGAGCCGCATCCCTTTTAACTCGTCGGCGGGGGCCATAAGATCCCGCTCGTGCTTCGGCAACCGTCACACCGCTTGGCGGCCTCCATGGCGTCATGCATCATGGTGGGCCAATAATAGCCGGCGCGCAATGCCTTCCTAGCCAAAGCCTTGCCGCCCATGTGTTACAGCATCCCTCATGTATTTCGGTCAAGACATACCGGATTCGACTCGCCGAGGCATCGCATCATCGTGTACTCCTTTCCGATAGGCGGTCATCGACCATAGTGTAGATGGCGGCTTCTCTTATCAGCTTTTTGCTTCTGTAGAGTCTCGGGAATGATCCCTCTTTCCGTGGTAATCTTCAATTGGTTTTCTCCAACCGATCCCGACGAGATAGTCATAATGCACGGGGCTCGGCCAAATTCTTTGGATGACTGTTCTTTGACTCCCGACCTTTGGTGCTTGCGAGTTTGGAGAGGATGTCGGCCGGGCATTCTCTTCTCTCTCGGATGTGAGAGACAACGACTTCTTCAAATTCCGTCATTACCTCTTTTGCTTTATTCAAGTATTTGGCCAACAAGGGGCCTTTCGCTGATAGCCGCCATCAATCTGGCGCGACGAGTTGTGAGTCTATGAACACCTTAATCCGCCCGGCTCCGCTTTCTTTTGCTTGAGCCAATCCCCAAGAGGGCCTCGTATTCGGCTTGATTGTTAGAGGTCGGGAATTCTAGTTGGAGGGAATGTTCGCAGCGATTCCCTCGGGCTTTCGACAATGACTCCCGCTCCGTGCTTTTGGGTTGGAAGATCCGTCAACAAATACCCTCCGTAATTCGTTGCCGCTATAACCGGAGTCAATTCCCCGATGAAGTCCACCAATGCCCGTGATTTGATCGCCTGCCGTGCCGCAAAGGTGATGTCGAATTCGATAACTCAATCGCCCGGCTCGTCATTCGTCCAACCAAATCCGGTTTGTGCAAAACTCCGCCGGATCGGGCCGATTGGTCCGACCACAATCCGATGTCCCTGGAAGTATGGGCGTAGTCGCCTTGCCGTTGTCAGTAATGCGAACGCCATTTTCTCCAGCTTTTGATATCTGAGTTCGGCGTTTTGTAACGCTTTGCTCACAAAGTAGATGGGTGTCTGTCCGGCCTCGGTTTCTCTTACCAAGGCGGCGCTTACCGCTTCGTCCCCTACCGAGAGGTATAGGAACAAGGTCTCCCCCTGCTCCGGCTTTGTCAGTACCGGCGGGGTTGCCAAGCATTTCTTGATTTCTTCAAAGGCCGTCTCGCAGTCCGTATTCCATCCTCCCTGGGTTTCTTTCTTCAATAATTTAAAGAAAGGTAGAGCTTTCTCCGACCTCGGTAGGAATCTTGTCGGGCCGCCAAGCGACTGTCGGTCTTGCCGCACTTCCTTCTTGGAGTTGGGGGCCGCATATCTAGCACGGCCTTGCATTTGTCCGGATTGGCCTCAATCCCTCGGTTGGTCAACATAAAACCCAAAAATTTGCCAGCGGGCACCCCGAACGCACATTTGGCCGGGTTCAACCTGATGCGGTATTGTCTTAATTTGTCAAACGTCACGCTTAGATCCCGATATGCTGCTCCGGATGTTTTGACTTCACTATCATGTCGTCTATATATACCTCCACATTACGACCGATTTGATCGTCAAAGACTCGATTCATCATGCGTTGGTATGTAGCTCCGGCATTCTTCAATCCAAATGGCATGACGTTGTAGCAATAGTTCGCCTTATCCGTCATGAAGGCGGTTCTCTCTTGATCGTCGGGGTGCATAGCGATCCGGTTGTATCCGGAGTAGGCATCCATAAAAGAAAGTAGTTGGTATCCGGCCGAGTTATCCACTAGTCAGTCAATGCTTGGGCATGGGAAAGGAGTCTTTCGGGCATGCTTTATTCGATTGGTGTAGTCGGTACAAACCCTCCATTTACCGGTTGGTTTTAACACCATGACCACGTTAGAAAGCCAGGTCGTGTATTGTATTTCTCTTATGAACCCGGCGGCAAGGAGCTCTTCAATGTGACTCTCAAGGGCTTTCCGCCTGTCGTCTGAGATATTCCTCCTCTTCTGGGCCACTGGTTTCGACCCGGCCATATGGCTAACTTGTGACAGCAAAAGTGTGGGTCGATCCTGTATTTCGGCCGACGTCCGTGCGAAGACGTCCCGGTTTTGCCTTAAAAATTTGATCAGCCTTGCTTTGATCTCTCGCGTCCATATCCCCGCCAATTTTAGTTGTCTTGGAGGGATCCGTCCCGAGGATTAATTCCTCCAACTCTCCTTCCGGCTCGGGCGTGGGTTTTCTCGGTTCACGGAGGTCCAGTTCTACCATGTTGACCGATTGCCGGGGTCGCCCCTCTTTTCGTCATTAGTCATTACCTCGTTGGTTTGGAGCCGTGGCGGGATGACGTCTTTTCCTCCTCTACACGGAGGGCTTCGAAGTAACACCGCGCGACGCTTTCGTCACCGGACACTTCAACCACCCGATTCGATCATTGATCATTTTCAATTTCGGTGCTTGGTGGATGCCAAAGATATCCCAACCGTGTATAGTGGGTCGGCCAAGTATAATGTTATAAGGGGAGCGGAAATCTACCACTACAAACCTTACCCGTCCTGATTTGAAGGCTTCCTTAGTTCCCAAGGTCAGTCTGAGGTCGACATATCCTTTTGGGAAGGAACGCTCTCCATTGAACCCGATGAGGGTATATTTGCATGGCTTTAAGTCTTCGACATCGAGGTGCATTCTCTGGTATGCATCCCAGCTTATTATGTCGGCCGAACTACCCGCGTCGACAAATATCCGTTTGACCGGCCTTTCGACGATCCCGGTGATGACCAAATTGGTCCGTCTTGGTGGCCGGAATAACCTCCTTGAGCTCCTCGTCGGTGAAGACCAAGGGTGGTTTCGGTTTTGACGACGTGCCCTTGAACCTCGGCACCTCTTTTACCGTTAACACCTCTCGCAGTATTTCTTGCGTTGACTTATTGTATCTCCACCTCCACCGGCCGCCACCGATCCCACAGTGCATTGGAGATCGGCGTCCGGTAGCCCTCCGGAGGGCCGGTTCTCCGCTTCTTTTCAATCCGGCGTTCGTGGCCGGACTCCCGCCGCGGCTACCATTCCGCTTGCCGATTTCCCTTGAGTTTTGATGACGTATTGGCGTAGTCTCCTTCTCTTACAAATTTTTCAATAACATCCCGAGTTCGTAGCATTCGTCGGTGGTGTGACCGGACATCGTGGAAGCCGCAAAACTTCCCCGGCCTCCGTATTGGACCGGCTTCGAGAGGCTTTGGCTTGGTCACCTTCCTCATCTCGGCCTGCGCGCGACCTCCTTCCACGACTGGGATCGCGGGACATTCAAGGGGGTATAGTTTCCATACTTCCCCTTATTGTCCGTTCGCTCCGGGTCCGGGCGGCTCTCTCGCCACGTCTGCGAGGTTCCGCCTTGTGTTTGTCGGTCGGTCTCTTCTTTCGTGTGATGAATTCCTTGCCTTCTCGGGCTCATCGGCATTGGCGATTTCCATTTGCTCGACGTCTAGATATTTCTTCGCTTCGATAGAATTCCGTCAAGGAATATACTCGATTCTTACATAGATGTCGGGCCGGCGCGTCATCGGGTCCAAATTGTTGACGAGGCAAAGGCACATGGACCTCTTCGGATAAGGATCGAACCTGTATTGCCGTGTGTCCGAACCGATCCGATATTTCGCAATGTTTCGCCCTTCTTTTGCTTCACTTTACTCGGCGTGAATTGAGATTTCGGTTGTTTCTTCTTTGGTGGCAAAGTGTAATTCAAACTTACGACCAAGATCTTCAAAATTCCGAATGGAATTATTGGGTAGCGAACTCAACCATTTGTGGGCCGGCCGATTAGCGTGGCCGAGAAGAGTCTTAGTATCACCGACCTTCTATTGATCTTACCCACATTAACTTTTCAAATAACTCGAGGTGATGACGTGGATCCCGGGTCCCATCATATTTGGGGAGATCGGCTAGGTCAAAATTCTTCGGGTAAGGAGCCGTGGCCGTAGCTCGTGAGAATGGGGTCCCACCCGCGCCGGCCAAGTATTTCATCTTATACCGCCGCGGCGATCCTCGTGTCCGAGGCGTGGTGATCGCCTCGTGTAGTTCGTCCGAGTCCTGATCACGATCTCGGTTCTCCGGTTCCCTATCGTCATCATGGTGGTCTGCTCGCCTCCGGCCTTCCCTATCCCGGATCCGCAAAGGTGCCTCTTTGTGCCTTTTGGGGGTTGGTCGGCGATCTCGCTCCCTCTTGCCGTCCCCCTCTTTCCTGCCACGGGGATGTTGATTCGTTTCTGGGCTGGCACGCGGACTATTGCTATCCAGCGTACAACCTCCTTCCTCTTACGTGGGCTTCTCGGGGTTCCGCGTTGAAAAAGGTTTTCAAGCTTTTCCTCTATCATTAGTTCCGAGCATGAAAATCCTCCTGCCTTTGGAGGTGATCGAACTTTTCCTTGTTTTCGAATCTCTGAATCATCGCCTCTTGGGTTCTCCTTAATATGCGGACGTCGGTGTCTAGTACCTGAGCGTCCGGAATCGGGTCTGTCTGGGGCTGATCTTTTGGGGATTCTTCATGCAGAGATTTGTCGAGGGAAGGCGAGGTGGTTTCTGAGTCGGTAACGTATCCTTCCGGAGTCGATTCCTCGGGATGGTCGATCATGGGTCTGTGGCCGACTTGGCCGGGTCTGAGGTTGAATTGGAGGGACTATACTTTGCGGTCGACTCGGGCCGGCCTGAGGTTGATTTGGGGGTACCATGCTTTCCTCGTTTGGCCGGTCCAATGGCTGGTTTTGCGTGTGGCTTCGGGTGTGAGCCATTGATGGTCACGGGGATAGAAATTTATGGTCCCCACGGCCGGCGCCAATGTTCGGGTGTAGAACACGTATGTCCGGCCGGGGCCGGTAGATTGATCTTGGATGTATCGGCGGACTGGGTATCTATGAAGGAGATAACCAGAGAGCGTGGGATCACCGTACACGACAAAGGGGTGTCTTGTGTGCACGGTGAGACCGTAGGTAAATAGTCTAGGTTTAGAGTGTGTGCACCTTGTTACCTGCGCCTCCGTATTTATAGGGGCGTCTGGTGCGATATCCGGGGCACGTCATTAATGGTGAGCCATTAATGGGGCAGATATTGGATGATATCCCATTAATGGGACGTGCCATTAATGGGGCGGATACCGAGATATGCCATTAATGGGGACGTGCCATCAATGGGGCGGGTATCTCGGGGAGCCGATATGATAGGGGCGGATCCTCCCCGGCCGAGATCTCCGGATCTCCTGCCATGATTGGAAGATCATGCCTTCTGGCTCTGCTTGGACCTCACCCTGGGCTTGGAGGCTTTTGGGCTGGTCCGTAACAGAAAGCAATATCAAGAATTTTATTCCCTTTCTATAGATCTTCTAATCTATCAAAACTCATATCAAATACATTTAGCATTGAAGGATGGTGATACATTTCAAGTTTTCTCAATTTACTATTCCATGTTTCTCTATCTCCAGAATAAAAACCAAATCCCAAAATTTTTACTACTAGAGGAACACCCTTTCTAAAAGTTCTTCGGATCTCTTTTGAGGATGGATATTTTTGAGAGAAAAGCCTAATGGATTTTTGAACGTCCAATGACATTGACTCATATGGCATGAACTCCTCCAGCAACTAGCATGTGCTTGTCTCTAGCTGTTACAATTACTCTAGTTCCATGTCTCCAACGAATTCCTCAGTGAACAGATGTTGTAGATGTTGTTCATACGTATCCACATCATTAAGCACCACAAGAACTTTTCTTCCACTTAAAAGATTTTTTGGAACAATAGTAGATCTGCTCTCTTGCTGTTCAGAAATAAGCTTCCTGATGTAAGCATGGAGGTATCCGATTTTGAAATTTTAAGAATATTTTTCAAGAATTTTCACAAAAATAACTTAACAACATTTTTTATTGCAGAATTTTAATTCATTAAAAAATTCTATATCTTCAGTACAAATGTTTCATATTTTTCTTAAATGTTTTTCCTACTTACCTTTCATATATGGAATAAGAGTTGAAATTGCAGAAGATAAATATATAGTAAAATATATAACATTATCATTGAAAAATTAATATTAAAAATGTTAATTATTTTAGTTTCACAGTTTTTTTCCACTCTTGTTCAATGAATTTATTCCTTGTTTTAGCTTGTATTTAATATTGGGTTTTAGCATCATTAATTTTGATTTTTCATATAGGTGGTTATTGTTATGTTAAGATTAATGAGAAAATTATATTCAAATAAATTATATTTGTGATACAATTAGAGACCAAATTATATGGGACATGTGATCCTATTACTTATTTAATATTATTTGATCAATTTATATATTTTAACATTGTCAAATTTTCCAATTTAACATTGTTCACTTTTTTGTAATTTTGATTTTGATTTTTTCATGCATTTTTCAATCATATTCCATCTCAACTGACTTTTCAAATGTTATTCCAAACAATTTTTATTTTAGAACAAAATCACTTCGCTTACCATCATTCCAAATAGAAATCACATTTACAATATGATTTTTATATATCATATTTTATGTTTGTAAAAGTCGATTAAAAATAAGCCACTTTTGCCACCACTATTCCAAACAGGCTTTTAACTTCTTACAATCATCCATGAGAGAGGAAGAGAGAGAGATGGACAGTTTGTGCATGCGCGCTTATTAATTAGCTTTTTCAACGAGATAAATTTGTGAGAGGAGTTTGTTCCAACTTGCGTGTACATGTTTTTTCAATGCCAACTCAAATAGGCCCTTAAATATATAACTGAAGTGCTTTAGAACCGTTGCCAATGAAAGAAGTAATTATTTTTAAGAAAGAAAAGAAAGTCTGGGAATTTTATGTGCATTTAGGAAAAAGACTAAATTAGATATGAAAAGGATAATTAGAAGTAGTGAAGGTAAACAAAATAAACTAAGGGTGAAGGTGTAATTTTATACATGAAGTTTGCCCCAAGGAGTGCTCAAAGACCCGAAGTTTTTTTTGGAGCAAAATACACACAAAGTTATGTTTTAGGCGTAAAAATCACACCACCATTAAAATCTAACTTAATGGTGCATTTGCAACAGATAATGTCATATTTACGACAGAAAATGTCATATTTACAACAACATTTAAACACCTGGATTTTGAACATAGAAAAGTCATTTACAAAAAAAAAGGGGGGCCTATATTTACAACATGAAGTGCTGTATTTACAACAAAATTTAAAATCTAGCCATATTTACAACAGAAAATGTCATATTTACAACAACATTTAAACACCTGGATTTTGAACATAGAAAAGTAATTTACAACAGAAAAATGCTAGATTTACAACAGGAAGTGCTGTATTTACAACAAAATTTAAAATCGAGTCATTTACAACAGAAAAAGTCATATTTACAACAGGCTAGATTTACAACAGGCCATATTTCCTAAAATGTAACTTCGTATGTACTTTTGCTCCAGAAAAAACTTCGTGGTGCTGGGCGCTCCCTGGGGAAAACTTCATGTGTAAAATTGCTCCTTTACCCATAAACTAAATCAGGTGACAAAAGAAATTATATCTTATTTTTATTATGTAACAGAAAAATGGTGAGCCAGGATTGTCCCCTGCTTTTAAAATCACTCCATGCAGATATATGCATACAAAGTCTCGCTTTATTTTTCGAAACATATGGATCAATCCTACTGTCCATCCTTGTGCTGACCACGCCACAAGATACAAGCTGTCTCTAATACCAAAGTGATGGAACCTAGAAGATGTTTTATAATGCAGAATGGGTTCAAGTGTACATCTCATGAGAAAAAGAGCAAAAATGAAGACAAAGTTACACCAACAAACATTGGAACCAGATGTAAAATAGTGAGCAAACAAACAAGATGAATGCTCCTACTCAGCCTTGCCACCTTGACAGCCTTGTTAGATGCCAACTCAGCTACTTTAATTGACTCATTAGCTGCTCTAGTGGTTAATGGGCCTTTGTTCTTACTTTTCTAGAATAAACTTTCCCCATAAATGAACCAGGCTCATCAAACCCCCACTTTGACTTCATTTCTGTAGATTTTTTAGCCTGTTTGGGATGGTATTTCAGCCATCCCAATGTGGCCTTTTTGACATTAAGTATGATAGAGTTGTAAGGCACCCATTTGACATAGTGTTTCCCTTATTGCACTTTTTAGTCCCACCGTGCTTTGAAAGTGAAGCACCCTTGGGACTGCTTTAGGGGGAGAAAAAAGCTCATTAGGACCGAGGAGAGCAAAGAGCACCCAAGAGAAAAAAGACAAAAAAGTGGTCTCCCTTATCATAATATGTACTAAGGTAATTAGTAGTTTAAGTCCTTTTTAGTCATTTTCATATCTAAACTTACTTTTCAAGAAATTATCCAAATAAGTCTCAATTTGGAAAAAGTCACTCTTACCATTGTCAATTTAAACATAAATTAATTTTACAATATGACTTTTATCTCATCTCAAGTTTGCAACCAAATTGAAAAAAGGTCACTTCTATCACCATTAATCCAAACGGGCCTTAGTTATGGTGAATACGAGTCTCCGGATGTGCGCTTAAATGCACAAGTGATTGTGGAAGTTTAGGTATAGTAAGAGGCATCCTGCAATTCCTTAAGGAAAATATTTTAAGCTTTGTAAGATTTTTAATGCTAGGAGGTAAGCTATCAATGATGAAATAATGCCATTAAAATATCATGGAGTTTAAAGAGAATATCTTGACGCATGAATAGCTCTTCTAAATAAAGGATTCAAATAGGGTATGCAGATCCGAGATTTGACTCATCATTTGTCTACAACATAACTCATGTATGGGAAGAATCTCTTGCCTTCAATCACCTGGTAGGCATATTGAGTCCCCCCACTGATGAGTACAATATTTTGAATTTTGAAGCACTAACATCCGGATCTGATATATCCTTTGATGACAAGGGAAATTCCTTGACACTACAACAGAAACTGACATCATAGCCTCTGTAGAAAAATCTGAAATTACCCTCACTGTGAAGAGTCTCTGAATCTTTGGAGCGAACTAGATTCAAAGCAAAAATCATGGAAAGAGATAAGTTGTGTGGATTGATGTTACTACAACTTTCACAACAACAAATAACCTCCCATTCAATTTTCTGCGCCTTTGATATAACAGGCAACTCCACTGATGACTTTGATAAGTCGAGGCTCCTAGACATATAATCCTGAAGAAATTAAACAAGAGATATTATTTGGAAAAATTTTAGAATTTGCATTAAAAAAAACAACTAACTAAAGATACAAATACGTCTACCTGCAATAGTTTCAAAAGTTTCTTAGTATTGTTGTTTGGCATAGAATGTTCAACACCTTCCTTAGGATCAAAATTTAATGTTGAACTTCTTAAAGGGTACTCATCCCACTCTAGGTACTTTAAATTACCAAGGAGTAACTCAAAACTTGTTGGATGGTGCACATTGCAGGATCTGACATGTCCGAGTATAATTTTACAACTCTGAGATTAGTCATATTTTTAAAAGTGTCAACATTCAACTACACATGCTTAAAGAGAGAAGCATATAACACTATGCCTTTAACGGCATCAGTTCCCTGAAAAAAAAAAAAGTAATTCATAACAAAAGTTAAATGGCATCAAACTAGCTGCAATTTGTACAGAAGTCATTTGCAAAGAGAATATAAGGCATCTTTCTCTTACCTTATTGTTCCTCAACACATCATACACTTCCTCAAAGTCCTTCAACCGACTACGTTTTCCAGGATTTTCCTTACATTCCCGGTGAACTATTTCCCAACCCATTTCTTGAATCAGGTCATGCATTTCTATTATATTGTCATTTGAAATGGATATAAGAGCTTTATCTAAAAGTCCTTTTATTCCACAAGTAGGAAAAAGGTTATTGGAATCAAGTAGATTCATGACATGATCTTTATTTTCTCCTTTGTAAAAGAATGCGATGTCAAGGAATATGTCCCTTTCAACATCATCTAATGCATCATAACTTATTTTCAACACATCTTGAATTTGAGGATGGAGATACATTTCAAGTTTTCTAAGTGTATCTTTCCATGTTCCTCTATCTCCAGAATAAAGGCACAAACCAAGACTTTTAAAGCCAGAGGAAGGCCCTTGGCATAAGCAACTACCCTTTTTGAAAGTTCTTCATATCCCTTTTCGGGATGGCTCTTTTTGAAGGCATTTAAGCTGAAAAGCTTAAGGGATTCTTCGAGTCCAATTCCTTGACCTTGTGTATGGCATGAACTCCTCCAAAGAATAAGTGCTTGCTTGTTTTTGCTTGTTACAATGACTCTACTACCAGTGTTCCCAACAAAACCCTCTCTGTAACGATGATGTAGTTGTTCGAGTACCCACATCATCAAGCACAACGAAAACTTTTCTTCGACTAATAAGTCTGTTTTGAACAAAAGTGGATTTGTTCTCCTTCAATTCAGAAATAAGTTTCCGTTTTAAAGACTTCAGCCCATGCTTTTGTGATTCTTCTCTCACGTTGTCTAAAAAGTAAGAGCCTTCAAAGTGGGGAGAGAATTTGTCATATGCAACTTGTGCAATGGTTGTTTTACCTATGCCACTCATGCCCCAAATTCCAAGGATTTGAACTTCTTTTGACTCCATTTCCAAAATGATCTAATGCGATCAATATGTTGATCAATTCCAACAAGGCCTTTTGGTTCACTGGAATTTACAGGATTCAATCTTAACAAAACATCTTTGACAATTTCGTTAATGAGCTCAGCGTCATTACTAAGTCAACGAAGGAAAAAAGAATGTATCAGAACAAGAGTAAAAAATTAACTGATCTTAGTTGCTTACAATTCAATGACTCCTAATCCAAACTGTTTGATGGACTTAATAGTTAATAACCAAGATAAATGTAATATGAAATATCTACCTGTTCACGGAATGGAACTTTTTGAATCAAGTATGAAACTTTTGCAATATCATATTACAAAATTACCAGCTAAATATTCCGATGCAAAGCATTCTTTAGTTTCTACGAGCCGAAGACAAATGTCCAAGGTCTAAATTAGCCGGCTACACATACACACTGATATATCCACTATTAGAAATTAATGTTTAACAAACATTATATTTTTTAAAGGCTTACTCATAAATGGAAGAAACATAGCCAGATAGGTCAGCAGCATTCTTCAAGGCTGATCTCCAATTTTGGACCTTCAAGCCATTTCCTTGAAACCTCAATTCATGTTCAGCAAATGCATTTTCATAAGTGCCTTTCTGATGCCGTAGATGTGAAGGATCTATGTAGTAGAAAACAGGAAAAACAATTTGTTTGTTCACTTTCATGCACTTAATTATTTCTGCAAGCTCATCCAAGCACCACCTTGAAGAGGCATAGTTTTCGAGAATATGATTATAGAAATTTGGGATTGCTGAATTGCTCTTTGAAGCGAGGATGATATTTCTTCTCCTCTGTTCAGATTCTCATCTACGTAAACTATAATTTTCTCCGCGTAGTTCTTTTTGTTGGGTTAATGTGCTCTTTGGTCACTTAAGCCCAATAAGGCTTAATTGAGACTACAACCCAAGAACTCTAAGGCCCATGGATTAGGGTTAGGTCTTGGGGCGTAGTAGCATATAAACTAACTTTCGCCGCTTGAAAAGATACAATGCACAAATAGTTAGGAGACTCTCATCGTAAATAAAAACCTAGAGGCGTACGTTCATCATCCGAACGGTTGCCCACACAACCATCTCATCCCCCTCGAGAGATAGTCCGGAAGATCAATCATAGATCGCACGAGGACTGTTCGTATACGAGGACTGTTCGTAGACAAAGATTGTTCATGGAGAATCTTTCAGATAACTCTTCAATATCGAGGTAAGCAAAACGATGAAAGGTTTCATCTTTTCCTACATCGCGTGGTACGATACGCTTCCGCTTTCGATCGATTCCTACAATTGGCATCGAGCCAATAGCGATGAGGAAAAGAACCGAGTTTTGAAATTTCATGTGATTATTTTCGAAAATTATTTTTGTAAAGATGGCATCCGTTTCTATATTTGTTATTTGTTTCATAGTAGTTATCGTTTATAAATCATATGAATACTTTAATCCATGGTTAGATTCTCTCGTGTAATTCTTGATTTGTAACAAGGAGGCTAATCCCATATGATTAGGTTTCCTCCTTTGTCGCTTTATGATTTCTTTTCGAATTTCTATGTATTTTTCGAATTCTGTAAAAGTTGGAGATCAAGAAACGCGAAGAATATGAGCAAACAACACCGTACGACACTTTTCGTGGACTTCGGATCTTGGATTTGGACAAACCATATATGGATGGAAAGAGGACGAAAAAGCAAACAACGTGGCGGTCGGAACACCGCCAAAAGACAATACACGGGCCGCCACAAGTGGCTGAGCGTGGTCGTCCTGCCACGCGCCCGGCAACGGCCGACGCGCGTGAGCGCGTGGGCCACCCTTTGGGGTGGTTCCGGCGCTTTGATCGTCTCCTGCCGGTGCTTCCCCCGGAGTTTCGTGCCGAGATGACTTCTGCCGCTTGCGTGAAGAGGCGAAGGCTAGGGTTCCTCTTTTGTGTCCTAGGGCTTCTAGCCAAGGATTGGGTTTTTGGGCTCATAGATACCTCCAAGGGGCTTGGATAAATCTTATGGGCGGGACAAAAGAGAAATTCCAAAGTTGTAAAATTTTTAAAATTTTTTTTAGGAAAACCATGGATTAAAGTTATTTGCTTAATTAATTTAATGCTTTTATTGAATTGTATGAATTATATGTATGATTAACGTGATGTTTGAAATAACATGCCATATAGAATAGGAAGATGTCATATTGTTGCATAATCACATGTCATAAATGCATGATAACTATTATGTTTTTCAATCGACTAGTGTGATAGTTATTATGAGAGATTATTTGGGTTATCCGATAAATAATCTAACAAATTTCCCAAGAGAATTGTATTTTTGAGAATATCTTGTGGGTTATTTAAAATGATCATGTGAAGCTCATTCCGCTAATCATGATCGGATTTTAAAGTACCTAATGATTTCAATTAAGATGTTGATCTCATAGAATACTCTAAATGAACAAATTCTGAAATTAAAAATTCTAAACTTAAAATATTGAATGGGTGAAGGTTTTAAATTAAGCTTTTAATTTTAAAACCTACGGGCCCCATTGTGGGTTTATTAGTGAAAATGGTTGTCGCCAAGCCCCATCGATAAGGATGATCGGATTTCGCTAGATTAAACCCTAATATTTTCAAAATTTTAGTAAAGTTTTGTACGGCCCATCGTCGGCAACACTTGGATACTAAAGATAATTTTGAAAGTAAACAATGGTTAAATACATTCAACTTTGGTAAAATTGTTAACCCTCCCATCGAGGCTCGCAATGGAACTCAAGGCCCAAATTAACAATATTAGTTTTACAAGAATCTTGCCCATCGTAAGTCTTGTAAAATAACTAATGGATTGTTAAACAATGAACCTAATAGTAGTTATTAGAATCTACTAGCGATATTTCCGTTTGTTGTTAATTTTAAAGTTTGAAATTAGTGTGTTTTTCCTTATTTTCAGAAAAATGTCTTCATTCAATCCTTTAGCTACAATCTTGAGCCAAAAACCTATGGATGGTACAAATTACAAACAATGGAGAACCAATTTAGATATTGTTCTTCAATATGAAAAGCTCAACTTTGTTCTCACTACCCCTATGCCGGGCATGCGTTGAGATGCCGATGCAATTCGGACTCATTTTCAGCGGAGAAGGATAGATGGGAGAAGGCGAATGTGTCGGTTACACATTTTGGCCACCTACAAATACTACCTTCGGGAGCAAATGAACATAATTCAGAGTGGAGCAACAATGCTCCGACTCTTGATGCCATGTTTGCTACACCTAGCAATTCTGCTAGGCAAAATGCGCGAGTTCACCACCAAGACAAATCATGTCGGAGGAAGTGTCGGATCATTGTCTAACAATGATAGCAAACTTCAAGAAGGTCAATGACCATGGTATCAAGTTTGAACAAGAAGTAAAAGTTGACCTTCTCTACAATCACTACTGAATACTTCAACCAATTCAAGATGAATTATAATATGAACAAAATGAATCTTGACCTCACTCAACTAATGCACGAGCTTGAGAGTCCGAGTGGACTCTAGTCAAGCAAGGAAGTGCATTGTTTGTTAGTGAAAGTTCTGTGAAACCTAAGGGGAAACCCAAGGGAAAGAACAAGAACAAGAAAAAGAAGAAATCAGGTACTCCAATTGCCAAAATAGTTGCAATGAAGCGTACCAAAAGGCAAGTGCTTCAAGTGCGACAAAAGGGGCATTGGAAGAAAGATTGCCCACAAATGAATAAACCAGGTATGGGTAATTTAAATGTGATTGAGGCTTGTTTAGTGGAGAATCACGATGACAAATGGATCGGATTGATTGGAGCCACTAACCATGTTTGTTACTCTTTGCGATTGGTTCAAACATAGCTGCGGTGAGTAAAGGACAACGAGATTTGAAATGGAGCAGGCAGCTTATTATGCACTATTTAAGTGGACAAGTTGTTTTATCTTTTGAATAATTATAGAACTTTGGTTTTAGAAGACCTGTTTATTTATTCCAGTTCTAAGAGGAATTTAATTTTTGTTAGTTGTTTAGATAAACATGGTTTGATGGTTTCAGTTTGATTCCTCGGTTTCAATAAGAAGTTCATCTTCTTTTTTATTTTTTACGGTGTAAAGTTTAATGGGTCTTTATTTCCTTAGTCCTATTCCCGTGAAGTTAATCATGTTGAATTAAAAAATGTTGAGCATATGATTAGTCAAAGAAAAGAAAGTTTCAATGAAACTTATCTTTTGGTAAAGATCGAGATCGGTCATATTAACTCTAATGATCCAAGGTTTTGGTCAAAGGACTTTAAAATCCCTGAACTCTTGAACCGATACCAAGGTGTGAATCTGTTTAGAGGGTAAAATGACCAAGATCTTTCAAGGCCAAGGAAAACGTGCCACACTTGAGGCTGGAGATTGGTACACTGGTGTATGGACGATAAATGTCCAAGCCAGTAGATGGGTCGTATTTCATCACATTTACTGCTGATGATTACTCTAGATTTGGACATGTACGATCGTCCAAATCAAGCTTTTGAAAAATTCCAAGTTCAAGGCTGAAATGAAAAGCATCTAGGTGTTCAAATTAAGACTCTTGATCTCTGATCGAGTGTGTGAATACCTATCCGGAGAGTTGGTCACTCGACCAAGAGGGATAGTTTCTAATTATCTTCTCAGGACACCCCAGGAATGGAGTTCTCAAAGGAGAAATAGAACCCTTTAGAAATGACAAGATCTATGCTCAAATATTCATCACTTTCTCCGATTCATTCTCGGGATATGTTCTTTAGAAACAAGCTATGTATCTATATTGAACTTAGCAAATCCCAAGTCGATTTGTGACACCAATTGAATTGTGGAAAGGGTGTAAGCCCACCATGAATCATATTCGGATTTGGGGTGCTCCTAAGACATGTCTTGGAAATGAAAACCAGACAAGATGGACTCGCATCAAAGTATGCATGTTTGTAGGCTATCCTAAAGGAACCGTAGGTTGGTTGTTTTATAGTCCAAGAGAAAAGAATGTCATAGTGAGCACTCACGCGACTTTCTTAGAGGAGGACTATATGACAAACTATAAGCCAAGAAGTAAGGTTATTCTTGATGAGCTAGTCTCAAATCAAGTTTCACCACAACCTCAAGGGGTTGCTTTTGTTCCCGTGGTTGTTCAAAGAGGGAAAAATGTATCCGAACATACACAGAACCGCAGACAACCCAGTTGATATGATGTTGAACTAAATGAAGAACAAAATCATGAATTAGTTGATTCACTTAATGAGGGTCCTCATCTAGAAATTGTCAACTCACAAAATGTGGACCCCCCGTAGATGCACGACATCAAGTGCGAGCAAAGTCTGAGCGGGAGATTGATTCGTAAACCGCAAGATATCTCTTGTTGGGTGAGTCAACCGTGATGACATCATCGCAGAAGATGGGATCCCACGAGTTATGACGAAGCACTAGGAGATGTTGATGCTCAGGGAATGGCTCGAGGCTATGAATCGTGAAATGGATTCTATGTATTCCTAACTTCGCCTTTTGGTCTCTCGTAGATGCACCTAAAGGGGTAAGACCCATTGGGTGTAAGTGGATTTACAAGAGAAAGAGGGATCGGACGGGAAGGTTGAAACCTTCAAAGCTAGATTGGTGGGCGAAGGTACTCCCAAAAAGAAGGAGGGATTATGATGAAACCTTTTCGCCTGTGCTGCCATGCTCAAGTCTATCCGGATTCTTAGAATGTTGGTGTACCAATCTTGATTATGAGATTTGGCAGACGGATGTCAAAACGCTTTCTAAATGGAAATTTGGAAGAGGAAATTCTATATGCAAAGAACCAAAAAGGTTTATAGCCAAAGGGTAAGAAGAAATGGTATGCAAGCTGCGTAGGTCCATTTATGGACTTAAGCAAGTATCCATCATGGAACAATCGATTTGATCAAGCCATTGAGTCTTATGGCTTTGGAGAAAAGCCCGATGAGCCGTGGGTGTGTATAAAAGTATCCAAGGTAACGCAAAATGCTTTCCCGGGTACTTTATGCTGGATGATAGAGAACGCATGAGAGGATACCTTATGCTTCAAATAGCCAGGTAGTCTCATGTATGCTATGCTACGTACTGCACTCGTATATCTGCTATGCACCGAGTAGTAAGCCTACTCAATCGGACCTCGGAGAGCAACACCTGAGTAGCTAAGTTAAACATACTCAAGTACCTACGGAGAACGAGAGATTATATGTTGGTCTACTCAAGGGAGTCTTGAAACCATTGGTTATACGGACTTGGATTTCCAAGGAGATATTGACTCAAGAAAATCCACTCTGGGATATGTGTATTACCCTTTAATGGCTAAAGTATTTATCAAGAAGTGGGAAAACAAACATGTGTGGTCGACCACACAGAGGCCGAGTACGTAGCGTTTCGAGGCCGCAAAGGAAGCTGCATTAAAGAAGTTCCTAACGGATCTTCAAAGTGATACTGTGTGTAAATTGTCCTATCACACCTACTATGACAACAAAGTAGCGGGGCGTAGCGCACCAAGGAACCAAGGTGTCAAGAGACAGAGCACATAGAAAGGAAATTCCACTTGATCCGAGAAATAATTAAAAGAGGATATGCAAGAAAGAAAGATAGCATCGTACGAGAATCTCGCCTGACCCTCTTTACTAAGAGTTTGCCCGAGCGTGGTGTTCGGAGAGGCTTGTTTCATCTATAGGTCTTAGGAGGATTCCGATTTGGCGAAGCTTTAGCGGGGCATTGTTATTTCACTTTGTTATTTTGTGCTTTTGAGTATGACATTATGACATTGCATTTCTTTTCGAATGTTAATAAATGGAGTATTTTTTTCATTTATTTCGCACACTATTTACAAATCTCTAAGGTCCTGGATTAACTGTGGAGTATATGATCATATGAATACGTTCATAGAGGACATGGTCATAGGTTCTCACAATTGCTGAAATGGTTCACGCCTATTAAATTGCTGGGGCACTTTATTTAGGCCGCAATGTTTTATGAAATGGTTTTGTCCGAATCATTATAAAACATTGGTGTGAGTTAATGCTCACATTGAATGGATCAAGGAGAGATTTGATTAAGGTTGTTCTTTCTGTCATAAGGAATCAAATCTCCGATAACTATAGTTATGTAGTTGCTCTTAACCCTAGTTTATTTTAAATTGTAGTCGAATAGTTTTCATTCTTTGATTTACCAACGAGAGAGTTTGATCTATATGACTGCCAACAACCGGCATTTTGGGGATTGAGACTATTTGCTATCTAAGTTTGCGAGATAAACAACATGGAATTTATAGGAAATGTCCCTTGATATGTTTCCGGTACTGATGCTGAAGACACTAACAAGGCATGTAATCCATAGAGAAACTATCAAAGTTAAGGGAATAAATAATTGATTGCTTACGTAAAACTAGTCAATCAAATTATAGACATTCTATAAAGTGGGGCAAACAGATATTCTCTGTTATAAGTATCATTGTTCTTGAGATCACGTTCGGCTTTTAAAGGGAGTAAAACCTAACTAGATAATCTTCTCGTAGATTATCATGAGCCTTGATGAATGACAAATGGTAGGTCCTCGTGCTAGCTTGAGACAAGGGATGGGGTATATTTATCGAAGGATGGACATGTGGGCTACATGGTCTGGGTTTACGAACTCAAGTTGGTATCTTAAAGAGCAAGCGAGATCACGTCTAACGTGCCTTTTTGGTCACTTAAGCCCAATAAGGTTTAATTGAGACCACACCCAAGAACTCTAAGGCCCATGGGATTAGGGTTAGGTCTTGGGTGTAGTAGCATATAAACTAACTTTCGGGCCGCTTGAAAAGATAACGGCCGCACAAATAGTTAGGAGTCTCATCGTAAACAAACCCAGAGGCAAGACGTTCATCATCTGAACAAGCCCACACAACCATCTCATCCCCCCCTCGAGAGATAACTGGAAGATCAATCATAGATCGTGACGAGGACCGTTCGTATACGAGGACCGTTCGTAGACAAGGATTGTTCGTGGAGAATCTTTCAGATAACTCTTCAATATCGAGGTAAGCAAAACGATGAAAGGTTTCATCTTTCCTACATCACGTGGTACGATACGCTCGTTTTCGATCGGGCTCTCACACTTTTACTAGATGGCTCGAAAACCGCATCTTGTATCCTTGCCATACTAAAACCGATGAACATATCGTGTTTTATTTGAGAATCATCGATGAAGAAGAAGGCCGCCATAGTTGTGGAGGAAGAAATTCAAAACTGAAAAAATGGGTTCCAAACAACGACAAAATTAAACCATTTGGTGTATAAATGTATGAAAATAAAGTAATAGATAGATTCAAGATTTGAACCATGGAAGAAGGTTGGTTGGATTATTACGTGAGTTTGCTCCTCAACTGTAACCATGGAGTCAATCAAGTTAAACCCAACCGTGGAAGAAGGTTGGTTGGTTGTTCAGCTTGTTAGCTAACCTTGAGCACCCGGCCATTTTTTAAATTAAAATTTGAGAAAATTGATGCCTTCCTCATCCGCATTAAAAATTTATGGAAAATACAATATTGTAGGAGTATATCCCTATGTCATAGATATAAAAAGATGTGGATCTTGTAATACCCAAAATTTCTTTTTATCTTAAATACAATATTTTGATAGAAAAAGCCTATTTAAAATAGGTGAATATGTGGTCTCAAATTTTGAGGTGTGATTATTCTATTTTCTAGGGATTAGAATAACCAATGATTTAATAAATTTTGTTAGGCATCATAAAATACCATAAAATATAATAAATACCATATTAAGCTATGGTTTATGTAGAATTTAAAAGCAAGGAAGTGTTATGAAAATACCTAAATAAATTTAGAGAAATCAATGGCAATTAATTACCAACTAAACATTCACTAAATTAAATAAATTAAGTAAGTCTTCATAATTAAAGGACCATAAACACCAATTTTCATAATTTGTTAAGAGACTAAATTTTCTAATACCCTATAATTAATATTTAGTTCATATTTATTTCATAGAAGGCCATAAAGAATTATCAAAACACTTGAACAATTAAGGGGCAATTGTTTAATAATTAATGAGCAATTAAATTACACTAATGGAATATTTAGGTAATTCTTTAACAATTGATATTAATAGCCATTAATTAGAGGTGTATTAAGCTAATTAAAAGTCAAGAACCATTAAGGGATTAGGATTGGCACTAATGAATTGTTAACAATCGTAAATCACCCATGAACCAATAATGCAACAATCAAAAGATAATTAAGCTTGGATTAAGGTGTTAATCAAATGTTAATCAAGCTTTTGAAAAAGTCAACAATTTCAACCATGATTTAAAGGCCAAGATTTAACCTCATAAAACTTATCTAAAGGCTCTAATTAGTTATGATAAAGCTTAATCCTTGTGACCTAAGCTTAACCAATGAGGGAGAGAGAAAAATTAATTAAAGAAATTTGAAAATTGGTTTTAACCAAAGCAACATCTCATGTACATAGTAAAACTCAAACAACAAATAAAGTGAGGATTTATACAAATTTAAATAGTTGTGAAGAAGTAGAAACCCGGAGAAAATATAAGGACTTATCTTGAACCCACATAATTTAACCTAAAGTAAGCCTAGTAAAGGCTATTTTTCCAAACGCTGAAGAATAAGCTTAGTACAACCAGGGAAATATAATTAGACCATAAATCTTGATATCCAACTACTAATCAAGATACATACACAGACTTCAAAAGATTGGTAATTGATCACAACCAAAAATAGATTTCATTAAAGTAAATTAATCAACAATGACACCTAAGTTTTGATGATGTCATCAAGATGACATCACAAGAGCACATGCTTTATATTGAAGGGTGAAGATTAAAAATTCTTGATTAAGTTTAGATCCAAGGGTTAAAAGTGATTTGAAGTTGTAAGGTAGTTAACCCAAGAATTGCTATAAATAGGGGGTAGTGCATTCATAAATCCTCACCAATTCACAAAGCAACAACATCTGAAATATAGAAAGAAAGTGAGAGTGAGAGTCTTGAAGAAGAAGGTTTAAAGAAAGTTCTTGGTGTTCTCTAGCTCTAGCTTTAAGCTTCTTTAAGTTCTAGTTCTTAAATTCTTAGATAGAAGTAGCTTAGATCTTAAATATGTTAGGATAATTTTATTTACATTTTTATGGTCAAAATTGGATTTATTTCGAAAAATTGATGAAGAAGAAGTTATGGAAAAATTTTCTCGAAGAAAAATCATCAAAATAACGTAAGCTTCCACATCTCTCATCGGTTTCTGGAATTTCTGGAGTCAGTGATGAAAACGCCAGAATTTCATATTGAAAATAGGGTCACAAAATTCTGAGAAAATTCATGGTTCAGATAGACATATATGGCTTTTTAAATATGCCAAGAAAATTTCCAAATGATTTCTGTACAGGGAGATAAAAAAATCCTCAGGCTACGAATTTCTGAAAATTTGGGCAGAGGTTCAAAACTTAAAACCTGGAAGTTATTCGTGTAATCTAGGCAAAGGTGATTATTTTTACTTAAAAATAGACACCTAAGGGATTCCAAGGAATTTTACGGATCCTCAAGCTTCGATTTTTCTTTAGAATTAATTATGATTTTTCAAAGTTAGACGAAATGCTGTCTAGATTGTACCAGCGTTGTTCTACGAATTTTGGGGGAATAAAGTGAAAAATAAATGTTCCAAGGGCAAAATAGTCATTAGTGGCAAAATATCTCTTAGGATATTTTTAAGAATTAATAAAATGTGAAATTACCATTATAGGATATACGTGATCACAATCCGACCGACGTACGTACCGCAATCATCGACGAAGGCAGTCGTTCACGTACCGTAACACTAGCTCGATGCTTATTGTATGATTATATATGATTGTTGTGTTCATCGACTAAGACTTACATACGTGGGTTATGTCACATACGAGGTTATGTTCTAACTATTGCTGTAGCATACGTGGTTATGTTACATACGTCGTTATTATCTTACATACGTGGTTATGTATTACTAATCATACATCTGGTTATGGGCTTTTGTATTGATTATTGCTTGCAATGTCATGAATATCTCATACATAAACCGCTATAAGCATGAGGTTAACTGCTACTCCGAGGTTCACCGGTATTGAATCCCTGCCTCTACTTCATAGCTTCGTGTCCGGAATCAAGGATCAAGATGAGTAAGCAGAGTAGACAGCATTACGTAAAGACTCGCCCCTCGTAGATCCTATTTCTAGACTTATGTACCGTGATGAAATCACTCGGATAAATGTCTTGTACATTATGAATGATGGATACGCTACGCTTAATGATATATCGCTTACTCACTCTTAACTTTCTTCGATGCTCTACTCGATGAAAAAATTTATTCCGCTTTTGAAAATGGGATGTTACAGATTTCACTATTTTCATGCTTAAGTTTTTTTTTTATAATAAAAAGATGTGGAGTCCCATCATTTTATGTATGTGTAAGAATCTTCTTTACGTAACATCCCAATTTTTGAAAGCGTTTTCACGGTATCTTGATCGAGTTGAGTATCGGAGTAAAATAGTATTGAAAAGTAATCGATAAAATCCACCGTAGTGTATGTGATCAGCCTTAACGGGGCGGGTACAAAAATTTCAAATATCATAAGTACAAACAAAGGACTATCTCCAGTAATTTGCTAGCTCTCGCGCAGCACGCTTGTCTGCGGTCCCGTTTCACTCTACCCCGGCCGTGGTAAGAGCTCTAGGTTCAATACCCATTGAACCTTCCAGGTAGCAGAGTTAACCTCATGTTTATGTACGGTTATGTATGACGGTTATCTCATGGTTTCATAAAGAATATTCACATATAAAAAGCAATAACAACACCGCATATGAATGTTATTGATCGCACTATTCACGGTGCCACGGTGTACATCCGTGTCCTCGCTAGGGAAAACTCAACCAAGCATTATCATGACTATAACCCGTATAAAGCTGTATGTGTATGAAAATTCTTTTAAAAACAGTCAGCGCGCCTATGAACATATCTATCACATATAGGTATACGGTAAAAACATCGAAGTTAGTGTTACAAAGACGCGTTCGTACCTTCGCTCGGGTTTGTCGTACGTTGACGGTCGAGGCGGTGATCACGCCGTATCCTATAATGGTAATATCGTATTTATTAATTTACAAATAATATCCTAAGGGATATTCTGGCCACTAATGACTATTTTGCCCTTGCAACATTTATTTTCCACTTTGTTTCCTCAAAATTCGTAGAACAATGCTGGTACAAATCTGGGCAGCATTTTGTCTAAATTTGAAAAATCATAATTAATTCTAAAAACCGAAAACGAGGATCCGTAAAATTCCTTGGAATCCTTAGGATGTCTATTTTCAATTAAAAATAATCAATCTTGCCCAGATTACACGAATCACTCCCAGTTTTAAAGTTTTGAGCCTCTGCCCAGAATTTTTCCAGAAAATTCGTAGCCCAACTTTGAGAAATTTTATCTCCCTGTACAGAAATCATTTTAACATGTTCTTGACATATTTAAAAAAGACCTATAAGTCTATCTTAACCATGAATTTTCTCAGAATTTTTTGATCATGTTTTCAATATGAAATTCTGGCGTTTTCATGGCTGACTCAATTTCGAAACCGATGAAATTTCGCCAACCTTCGTTACTTTAATGATTCTCTTCCAAAATTTTGCTATATAACCCTCTCATCATTTTTTCAAAACTAAGACAAATTTTGACCATAAAAACATGTAAATAAAATTATTCTAGAATATTTAGGATTTAAACTACTTCTATCTAAGAATTTTAAAAACTAAAAACTAGAAACTAAAAGCTAAAAAAGACTAGAAACTAAAAACTAAAGACAAGCCTTACCTCTTGAAGCTCTTGAACTCCTTCCTCCTTTCTTAGAAATCACCACTTGGTGTTGATTTGGTGTGAAGAATGAGGAGAGGCAACGAATCTCTATTTATAGGGAAAATCTCAAGGTTAAAATGGTAATCTCAAGCCCAATGTGGGCCCCACCATTTGCCTCTTCCTTACTTTCAACCATTAGATCTAAACTTAATCAAGAAGTTTTAATCTTAACCCTTCACTATAAAACATGTGCTCTTGTGATGTCATCTTGATGATGTCACTCCCTTACTTTATGCATTTACCCGATAAAATCGATCGGTGTTCTAATCGCGTAATCTTAGAAAATCTCAAAATTCGGGAACACAACCCAAGTTCTATTCTTCCTCTTTGGAAATATCGACTTAACTAAATTTTTTGATCCTATTAAGGGTATTCCGTTGTTAATGCTTGAACATTTTGGTCAGTGGCTGCTGGAAATTACTTCGGGTAATGCTAATTTCGGACAAAAATCCACCGATTCATAATATGTCCGGTTGTTTCTACTTAGTTCAAGGATTTCAAGTTATGATTTATTTTCCATTGGTTCTCACTTTTCTTATCTGCCATTTGTTTACAAAATATCTTTTCATCGATCCCTTATTCGCCCGCCGATTCTAAATAACTTCCGCTAACACCGACTTCTTGACAAAATTCACTTGTTTGTGATATGTCCCTAAGAAACTTAGTTCATGGTTTTCAAGATAGGATTTAATTTCTATCGGTTCTCATTTATCCAACCTGGTTCTTCCACAAATATCTTAATTATATTATTATTTAATTAACAAAATATCATGATATTATTTTTGAAAAACCCACAACCCTTTTCACACTCAAATTTTGGTTTTCTCTTCCCTTTATTATTATTGTTATTTTTATTTATCTAAATTAGCTAGAAGCTTAATTAGAGCCTTAATTCCATGATTAGCAATCTTTTAGGATCTAGGGTTTTCATGTTCTTAATCTCACCAATTTTTCTTAATCTTTTCTAATTGATTAGCAAGCACACTTTATGCTAATATTAGCCATAAACACTTAATTAAAGGATTTTCCATAATCTACCTTAAATATTCTCTTGTTCGGGCTTAAACAATTAGCCATTAATTACTTAACTAATCACTTCTTAATTGTTGATAATTTTCTTAATTAGGATTAATCATTTTCTCACAACTATTTCATTGACATTGGTATTTTATGTCCCACATATCATATTAAAAATCATGGGGCAACTTATGCTCCCCAAAATTATATTTAATTTTTTGCCTCATTATTTTTCAAGGGAAATAATCCCAAAAATTCCTAAAATTAGAGACAACATACTTTCTAATTTTCAATAAATATTTTATTGCCTCTTGGGATTTACCATAATATTTTCAGCAGCATTTCATGACCCATAATTGCATTTAGGGATTTTGACACTTTAATCCTTCTAATTTCATTAGAAATTTCCTAGACAATAGAATAAGTATCCTAGAAGGTTTTTAAAACCACATATTCACCTATTTTCAAATAAGTACTATTTGCTAAAATATAGTATTCCGGATAGATAATTATCCTAGTATTACATTTACTCTTCTTATGCAACATAAGAAGTATAAACCCCAAATTCGAAAAGGTGTGAGGTCATTTCTTGTAAATAAGTGTTATAGGAAAAATATAAAATTATCTTTGATAAAAACGTTATTGAGAATAAATTTTATACATAAGAAAAGATTGTTTGCAAAAAGAGAAGATACATTTACAGGAATAATTTCACGTATCACAATTAGTTAACTTCCATTTAAGCAAAAATATATAATTAATTGTTTAAATTTTAGAAGAGTTTTGATACATACATACATACGTAATGTATGTATTATAATAATAATAACAATAATAATAATAATAATAATAATAATAATAATAATAATAATAATAATAATAATAATAATAAAGGGAAATGACATAAGAATATCATCTTAATTATAAAATCCTCAAATCTATTAAATTAGTAAATAATTTGTTAGGAATATAAAATTTTAAAGTTTAGGTGTTGACAACTTAAATTTAGGTAATAATAATCTAAGAATATCAATTAGAAATGTTGGTATACACCCTAATAACTTAGAGAGTTTAAGCTATGTCAGTCTTTGAACCCAAGTTCTTAATTCATATCCTCAAGATGTCAATAACCGAACTTTAAAATTTCAAATTCCAATCAAACTATCTGTGTCTTTGGCTAATTTGGTAGACATTTTGAGATTTTTGGTATTTTTCTGATATTTTTTCAGGATAAAAAAAGATATAATTAAATTTCTTAAAAAATAAGACAAATGGGTGTTTTATTTTATTTGAGAATTGTCGAAAGAAGAAGAGCCCATACCGGAACAATGGGCTTCTTATCTAGAAACTTCACTTGCGTGGTATGCAACAAATGAATTATTCACCATGATTCCTCGCATGCAAAGCACCGCAAGTGGTATTGAGATGCTTTATATCTCCTCGGTCCTTGGTTCGATTCCCGATTCCCCTCCCCGCATTCCGTAGTAAAAAAAAAAAAAAAAAAAAAAAACAAATGAATTATTCAAAGTCAATGGAATGCTTGCCAATGAGAGTTGGCATAGATGGTAAGGGATCCAGGACTAGGCCTAAATGGTCGTGGGTTCGATCCCTCTCGCTGTCATTTGAACTCCTTTGGTAGGCGATCTCGTAAGTCCCTGAAGTGCTCATAGAGCCCGGCCATGCCCTGGCCTCGGTGGGGATCGATGTTGAACCCCTCCAAAACTTTTTTTCTACCCAAAAAAAAAAAAAAAAAAAAAGTCAATGGAAGGCTGGTTGCTAGTTTTAAAAAAGGGAAAATCACTATTAAGTCCCAAAATACAGAATTAATCATAAAAAAGTTTCATATCCAATTCCCCTCACAAAAATCCCTATAGATTTTTTTTTTTTGTGATTAATTGGAATTCTCACAAAAAAGTCCTCTTATTCAAATGATTTTTCATATTATCAAAATGACTTTATTAGTTGTTAAAATGTCCCTATGAAAAATCTCGTTGTGAAAAGACTTTATGTTGTCAAAATGACTTTGCATGTTATCGAAAATTCTCCTCGAAGTTTTTCCTCCCGTAATGTAGAATTTTAGAAACTTGATCTAGACAATTCTTGGCAATATGCAAAGCCATTTTGACAACATAAAGAAGTCATTTTCACAACAAGATTTTCATAGGGACATTTTAATAATTAATAAAACTATTTTGACAACATGAAAAATCATTTTGACAATGAGACTTTTTTGTGAGGGGAATTCCTAACTTATTCACAATTAATCATAAAAAAGTCCTAGGGACTTTTTGTGAGGGAAATTGGGTGTGAGACTTTTTTGTGATTAATTTCAGTATCTTAGGACCCAACAGTGATTTTCCCTTTAAAAAATTGATTCAAATGAGAAAGCGTAACACGGAAGCCATCCTCATGCGTTTTTTTATGGGATAATAATAGAAAAATATCATTTAAATTATAAAAATTATAAAATATTTTTTAAATTAGCAAAAAGGTAAATAGGTGATCTTGTGGGAATTTGGGACTTCGAGTTTGAGTGTTAACAACTTGAATATATATAATAATAATTTAACAATAGCAATTAGCAACTTGAATATACAAAATAATAACTTTGTGTGCTTAAGTTGTCAATCTTTATAGCCAATTTACGAATTCCTTTATTTAAATTGTCAATATCCAAATTTCAAAATCTCATATTTTTCCGAAATTACCCATTTCTCATAAAGTCAATTTATCTTGTCAATAGGCAGTACCTCCTATCCTTACCCAATAATAAAATCTAGAAAAATGATAAATTTTTATTCAAAATATTAAGATATATTTATCTAATTAGATTATATTAAAAAATTAGTTTAATAAGTTAATATGATATATATTTTCTAAAACACATTATTAATCAAATTTAATTCCTTCATTCCCTCTCCTCCTTCATTATTGTTGAGTGAGTATTAATAAAGATAAATTAAAAAAAGATTAAGAAATATGAAAAACATGTAATATATTTAGGACCAAGATCAACTCTCAAAATAAATCTCATATCAATTGAAGGTGTTAATAGGTTTGATCAAGGGGTGGTTCCAATATACAGTATCTATTTATTATAGTACAAATAACTATATTAAACAATTTTCTTAATAACCACAAATAAATTATGTAATTATCGTCTACTGATGACTAGTGAGTAACTTCTTTTAATCACTGTAGGTTGAGAGATGATTGATTAATTATTAATGTGCTTGAATACACGGAACATGGACAACACACACACATTTCCCCAGACCAGCTAAAAACATTTTAAATTAGCGATGCCGTATCAAGAGGGAAAGCAGCAGGACCATGTGAGTTTCACAACTTTAGTTCCAGCAATAACTAAAGACTTATTTTTATTTAATTAGAGACTTTGGTGGTGCACATAGTCAGGGACGGATCTTGAAAAAAATATTTGGGGGGGCCAAATATATACTTAATATTTATTAACTAATTAAAAAATTTATGATACATAACATTTTTAAAATATTCAAATTTATAATAAAACTATCTTAACAATTCTAATGTATAAAATAACACATCCTGCCTCTAGTATGGATGTCATATCAGCTTACAAAATGAGGCTTCAAAATTATCTTCTCTTGCTCAGTAAAATCAGCAAGATAGTACCTAGAAGCGACAAATGGAAATCTTTGATATTAGTTGAAGTCTTGAAGAGGATTTTGATTAATCTGGACTGCTGCACATGATTCAGTTCTGCAATTATTAGAGACAGTCAAAAAAAAAAAAAAGCAATGGAAATCTGAACAACTAGAAATTGGAATTCACCCCAAACTTGACAAATTGGATCTTGAAAGTTCACCGAGCAGATCTGATTTGAATCACTGGAAGCCATGATAGACAACACGATGAGAACCTCCGTCCCTCCCTTTGAGCGATCAAAGCCCTGGATGTCTAGCAGATTAGGGAGAGTGAGTGTGAGTGTGTGAGGCTGAGATATTAGGGATGGAATGGAATTGTGAAAGACTGTGAGAGAGACTGAAGATGGGAATTGGGAAAGCAGCAGCGGACATTAGGTTAACAGGTTTGGCCTCGTTGTTTATATTATTTTTTCTTTAAAAAAATCAGATTTTTTTAGGGGGGCCATTTATCTACCAAGGTCCGTCTCTGCACATAGTTAAACATTATTCTATCGGGTTCTTAATATAAAATTTAATTAGAGAGTCATTTTTGGTTCTACATGTAATTAAGGGTATGTTTGGTATGAGGGAAGGGAAGGGGAGGAGGGGAGGGGAGAGAAAAAATATGTTGGAATGATATTTACCATTTTGCCATTAATGAAGGGAATATTCTTTTTTATTATGACTACATTTTTAGGAATATTGAAAATTATTTGGGGGCAATTTTGTAAAGAAGAGAAAAAAAAAAAAATCTCTCCACCTCCCCCTCCCCTCCCATTCCCTCAATCCAAACATACCCTAAGACTTATTTTTCATATTTGACAATCATTTTCTAATTTATTATAAAATTTAATGCTCCCTCAACAATAATTAAATAAGAGTAAGGTGAAAAAATTAAGAAAGTTGATTAAGATGTTTTAGAAAAAACATATCGTATCAATTAACTTAGAAATTTTTTATTATTTAATCAAATTAGGTATATAGGTTTTACATTAAAGATTAGAGATGATGACTTTAATTAACTAAGGGCAAAAAGGGTAATTTCACCCGAATTTGCATATCCCTCATAGGTCCTTGGTACTTCTCAGTATTTTTATAAATTCGACGGACTTCTCGGGTTTTACAAATTCAAATGGTATTTATTTAGAATTTTCCCTTAAAAAAAACTCATTTTTGTTGAATTACGCCAAGCTTCTAAAACTTTTTTACCACATGGGTTACAAAATTTAAATATTAAGGTTACATTATACTACTTCAGCCTTAAATATAAGACATAGTTTGAAGTACAATTTGTACTACAAATTATATCTTATATTTAGCTACTTTAGTAGTAAGTTATTAGGAAATACATGTATATATAGTTTCATAAAAACCTTTGACCATTGTGATAAAACTTTCTTAACCTTTTAAAACTTTTTGTTGCTGTAGGCAAAATAAATAAATAAAGTAAAACTTTTGTTGCAATATGTCAAAAAACTGGAAAGCTTCAAACAAGTTTTGTAATAGCCAAGAATTTATAATTCTCATAAATACTATTTTTTTAAAATAATACCTATTGGAAATAGGTGAATATATGGTCTCAAAATTTAGTAGCTTAATTTAGGAAATTTTGCTCTAGAAGTAAATAAACCAAAGACCCAAATTTTCTAATTTGGTTTAGATATCATAAAATACCCTAAGATTACTATATTACAATATAGTTTTATTTAATTATAGAAAGTCATAGAATGTTATAAAAATACCTAAATCAATTAAAGGAAATTACCAATAAATAAATGACAATTAAATTTACGTTAATTAAAATAATTTTATAAATGTCCATAATAAATTTAGTGGCAATTAAAAGTCATTAATTAGGGATATTTTAACTTAATAAAGAATCAAGGGCCAATTTTGAAATTATATTTAAGGATCATAAAATATGATATAAATACCATATTAAACTATAGCTCTCATATGAACAAATAAGCAAGAAAATATTATGGAAACACTTAAGCTAATAAATGAGAATTAGCAACAAGAATGAACAAGTTAGCTTGCACTAATTGGGATTAGTTGCAAAATAATCAAGAGGCAAAATAAAAGTATAAAATGAGAGAGAGAAAAAGAAAATTAAAGCAAATTTGATAAAGTTTGAAATCCTATAGTAAATTGGATAATGGTTTGAAATCTAGTAAATATCTCGATGTACACAAGAAAAACTCAAAACAACAAATAAAGTGAGAATTTATACAAATTTAAATAGTTGTGAAGAAGTAGGAACCCTTGAGAAAATATAAGGATTTATCTTTAACCCACGTAATTTAACCTCGAAAGTAAGCCTAGTAAAGGCTATTTTTGCAAACGCTTGAAGAATAAGCTTAGTACAACTAGGGAATCTAATTAGACCATAAATCTGATATCCAACTACATACTCAATTTAAAATATTAGTGATTGATCAAAAGTGCAACCAAAAATGAATTTCAAAAGCAAGGAAAAAAGATGATGGAAGAGAGAGAGAGAGAGAGTGTGTGATTAAAATATGATTTTTATTAGAGCACATGTGGGATTTAATTTTGAAAATTAAGATAATTAGCTAAATCCAATGTAATTGTTTTTAACCAATGGGAAGCATTTGCTCACAAATTGTATCACCATAGAAGCACAAATTAATATTAGCCCTTGATAAGAAAAGTTGATCCAAGGGATAAAATTCATAAGCTTTTACTATAAATAGGGGCCTTGCCTTTCATAATTCTTCACACCAAATCAAACTTCAAGAGTTGATTTCTAATAGAGTAGAAGCAAGAAGGAGGTAGCAAGCAAGAGGCTTCAAGAGGTAAGCTTGTCTTTAGTTTTTAGTTCTTAGTAGCTTTTAGTAGAATTGTTAGTTTTAATCTAGGAAATAGGTAAAGTAATTTCCCATAATTGTTTTCAAGCCTTATTGCATTGAAATATGCCCGACAAGGTGGAAACATGTTGGGGACTGACTTAGGATTAATAAAACAAGTTAGAATAAGATGGGAATTGTGGGGTGTTACTGGACAATGGGAGTCAGGCAGTTAGATAGTGATATTATATATCTAAAATCATCTTCATAAATTCTGAAATAATTCATGAGTGTAGTAGACATGTATAGCTTTCTATTGATATAAAATATGCATCAATTAGAGGTCTGTAGAGGGAGATAAAAAATTCTGGAAATAAGTCTATGTTTTTCTGGAAAAATTCTCGTAGAGGTTGAAGATCATTAAACTGGGAGTGATTCACGAATTCTGGGTGAAAACCAATATTTTTTCTCAAAATATACATGCTAAGGTTTCCGGGAAATTTTACGGAACCTCGTTTCAATTTCTGTGGAATTAATTATGATTTTTTAAAATTAAACAGAAAATTCTGCCCAGAAATATTACAGCAGCGTTTTTGAGAAAATAAAGGGATATAATTGGATTAACAAATCCACCAGGGGTAAAAAGGGTCGATAGTGGCTGAAATTTTGCCTAAGATATTATTTACGAGGTAATAATGTGATAATACTATTATAGGATATCCGGGAAAAATCGAGACGACCGACCAGTGCAAGTGTACCGCCATCCAAATGGACTAAGGTACGGACGCGCATCGTAACACTAACTCGATGCTTATGGTATGCTTATATGTGATGGATGATTTCATAGACTAAGACTCGGTCTTAGATCACCGTTTATACATTCAGCTTTTACACGGGTTATAGTCTTGATAATGCCGTGAGTCTTCCTAGCGCCGAGGACACGACATGCTATCGTGGCACCGGTTAGTGCAAACAGGATGCCTTTTTCGTGTGCCAGGTGCTATGTACGTGGATATGTTAATCTTGCATCTGCTGTGTGCTTATGTATTGATTATCGCTGTAATGTCATGAATATCTGTCATACATATATTGTTTTACATGAGCATGAGGTTAATCGCTACCCGAGGTTCAATGGTAATTGAACCTCACCACTATAGCTTCTTCAGGTCCTGGAGGAACCAGACCAAGGACGAGGGTAAACAAAGACGCGTGAGGACACGGGCGGAGAAGACTGTTATGAATTATTGTATCACCGTATTATTAAATATTCGAATAATTGTACCACCGTAATAGCAACTGCATACACCACGGTGAAGGTTTATCAGATACTCGCTCTTTTAAATTATTCCGATGCTCTACTCTGCTCTACTTTGATCAAATTATTTTGAAAACGCTTTACAAAAATGGGGTGTTACATTTTTTATGAAACTTAGATATAATTTGGAGGTATTTTTTAGAAAAGTTTCAGTTGCATACACTTATTATTAATTTGTTCAACATCTTCGCAGCAAAAGTTTCCATTTGCAGACACTTTTCATAATCCTTTGACCAATTGAACGAGCAAATTAAACTTCATTAAGTCAATATTTTCAGAAAATGCTCCAATTTTGAAAGGCATTGAAGAAATGGAAACTTGAGAAAATTTTGATCAAACTTTGAAGAAATTAGGACACATTTTCACAAAAAAAGTTCATCTGCGCGCGCGCACACACACGTCTAAGATCTTTATAAATAGAACCTCAAATTGTATAGTTTGCAGCAGGCAAAGAACAATATAAGATTAGGAAGAAAACAAACAAACATCATAAATCCCAAAAAATATTTGGTGTGGCCAAACTTTGTTGTTGTTGAGTTAAAATGCCAAAAGGGAAAAGTGTTGCAGACCATGCAGGGATTCATCTTCCCCCCTATAACAACACTTCTGAAGGTCCAACCAATAGCCAAAAATGAACTCTTTCAGGTGAAGCTGGTTATGCGCAGTATCCTCCTCCCCCTGATAACAACTCTTCTGAAGGTCCAAAAAAGAGCAAGAAACCAACTCTTTCAGGTGAAGCTGGCTATGCCCAAAAGTGAAAACTATTTCATCTCATTCATCTGCCAGGTAAGTTATTACTTTTATCAAATTCTTATTAGCCTTTTTTTCTATTAAAGCTTTATAGGAAAAATTAGGGAAAAGTCCCCGTTTTGAAAATTTTGTTATGGTTATAGAAAGATTTGAATTCAAGTATTACTTCTTTTTGTGCATGAAATCTTTGCAGAATACTGATTCTTTCTACCTATAAAAATATATCGAGTCTTTTTATTAAAAAATTTAAAATAGGGACTTTTTTCTGATTTTTTTTTTTCAATGTTATCGTTTCAAAATCTGAACACATGACAATTTTACCTTCTTTCTCCTCCCTCCATTCTGCTCAAACCAAACAAAGAGTTTGGTCCATTTGGTTTAACATGAGAATAGGAAAACTATCTTCAATAAACTTAGAAACCTTTATTTTTCAGTAAATTAACGTCAATTTTACCTCATGTAATAAACACAACAAAAGAGACAAACTTTAACCATGTTGACTTATGTATCCTCACTATGAGGTTGATAAGTAATGGGTATAAAAATTAAAAATGTATTAATTAATGTGGAGTTCTAACACTTTTTTGTGATAACTTTATTCACTATATTTTCGTTTTAATTGTCATGCAGGTTCAAGTTGATAGGGGATTCTAATGCTTGAAGGAATATCAAGTTCTATATGATGTCTTCGATTTTATTTACTTCTATTAAATTTCAGGATTAAATAAATATGCAAGCTATTGTACCTAGAAGAAATTAAGTAGTTTTATATAATGTTTATCCATATTTTATATGCATAAATAAAATAAATTATTTGATTAAAATAATAAGTTGCATAGTCTTTTTATGACTGTCTTTCTGAAAATTGTTGTTCATGATGAGTTTATTATGACTATTTACTTATAGTAATTTGATACTAATGAAAAATTAATTATTCCAGCCATTAATATATAAATAATTACAATACATTTTCGTCTAAATTTAAAATTTTACTCAACTGTAATTAAACATTACAATTGTTTTTGCCTAAAAAAATTAAATTACTAGACAATAGCAATCCGTTGATTCATCCTAGTTGATGTTTGAATTTTCTGAGCTCATTGATACATTTTGTAAACTTCCGGGGTAAAATTGCTCCTTAGTGAAAACTTCCGGGGCAAACTTGCTCTCAGTGAAAACTTCCGGGGCAAAAATGATACTTAACTCTTATTGGGTTGATGAGGTGGCATGCCATGTGTCATGAGGTGGCATGCCACGTGTACACTCAGTTAAACTTAACAGTCAAAATTAACGGATGGGCAAATTTACTACCTTTTTCATACTTCTGGGGCAAATTTGGTACCTTTTTTATTCTTCCGGGGCAAATTTGGTACCCTAAAAACTTCTGGGTGCTAGACGCTCCATTAGCAAAACTTCCATGGTAAATTTGATATTTAACCCCAAGTATATTTGCCTATTTTGACAAGTATATGAGTCTATTTTGACAAGTTATAGAGTGACGATTGACAAATTTACTTATATTAATTAAAACAGAAGGGTATATACCTCTTTTGATAAGGTATATAATAGTGATTGACAAGTTCATGTACATAATTATATAACTTAATATCATATCATATCCAAATATCAAGTACTAAGAGCAATAAAGTAATTTCATATTCAGAATTAATATCAATGAAGTCCCCATGGAGCTTTTCTGATGGGGGAATCTACTATAGGGTTTTTTTGTGAATTTTTTTATCCTTAGGTCTTGAGTGTAATTTTCCCTAAAGACTTTAAAGAGTATTAAGGGAAAATTAATTACATTGCTTTAGAAACTAAAAAAGGAAAAATTAAAGGACCAATACAAGTGGCGATGAAAAGATGAAAGGCTGATGAATTTCAAAGCTCGTCCTAGAGAAGCCATGAAGCAAGGCTGAAACCTTCTAAAACCTAGGTTTTGCGTAAGTGTGTGAGATGAATTTTGTCTCTACTTACACAAAACCTAAGTTTTCTAAGGCTTCCAAACGGGTACAACTCACAAGAAGAGCCTTAACTTGAAATCATTCATGAGAGAAGGAGAGGAAAAACAAAACAGAAAGAGAGAGTTTTTGAGTTCACGCTAATTAATTAGCTTTTTTATTAATAAAACATGTATGGTTAGAAGGTCAGAATTTTATAGTTAGGAACATTAGGTGCAAAAAATAAAATGTTATATTATGACATATGTAAAAAGCCTTATAATAACAACTAGAAGGAGTAAAATCTTGTATACTTATCAATTATCAATTGGTTACTAAAATTTGTCTGTTAAAAAATGAAAAATCAATTTGAGGAAAAGAATATATATATATGTATGTATGTATGTATGTATGTATGTATGTATGTATATGTGTGTGTGTATTTTGCTGACGAAAGAAATTATTGATGTTTTGAACTAAATATAGTTTTAAACAAAAAATATTTGATAGCACCATCTCTATATATTAGGATATAAGAGGGAAACAGGGGGCCAAAAAAACACAAAAAGGCAAATTCTGATTTTTTTGACGTTTTGTCAAGATTTAAATGTATAGCTGAAGTGTTTCAGAACTGTTGCCGATGAATTAATTAATTATTTTTTAAGAAAGAAAAGAAAATCTGAGAATTTTATGTGCATTTAGGAACGAAACCCAATTAGATATGAAAAGGGTAATTAAAAGTAGTGAAGGTAAACCAAATAAACTAAATCAGGTGACAATTGGCCATGAAAAAGACTCCAACAAGAAAGAAGAAACTACATCTTATAATTTATATTATGTAACAGAAAAATGGTGAGCCAGGATCACTCCATGCAGCTACAAGAAAACACACGATACTGTATTTGGTATAATGTAGGAATGAGAATGATAATAGGAAAGGGAATAAATATGAAAGAGGCTTTTCTTGACAAACGTAATTTCCTCGCTGCAATACCACCAATTTTGAACAGTCAAAACACAAACATAAATTACATTTACAACCAAAAGCTAGATGGAAAAAAAGTCACTTTTGCCACGTTAATCCAAACGGGCCTTGGTCATGGTGAATAAAGTCTCCGGGTGATGTGCAGTTAAATGCTTGTAAATGCACAAGTGATTGTAGAAGTTCTGGTATAGATAGAGGCATCCTGCAATTCCTCAAGGAAAGCTTTGTAAGATTTTGAAAGATAGCATGGTCTCTCAGTCCCGACTACTTCCATGATGAACTAATGCCATTAATATCAGGGAGTTTAAAGAGCGTATCTTTGAATGGCATGAATGGCTCTTCCAAAAATGTTAAGGATTTATATTGGATGTGCAGAGACCGCAGAGACGAGAATTGACTCATCATTTGTCTGAAACATGGCTCATGCAAGGGAAGAATCTCTTGTCTTGAACCACCTTGTGTGATCCTTCTTGGCATATTTAGTCTCCCCATTGATGAGCAAAGCATTTTGAATTTTGAAGCGCTTAAATCCGGATCTGATATATCATTTGATGACAGGGGAAATTCCTTGACACTACAACAGAAACTGAAATCATAGTTTTTGCTGAGAGATCTGAAATTACCCTCACTGTGGAGAGTCTTCGAATCTTCGGAGCGAACCAGATTCAAAGCAACAATCATGGAAAGAGATAAGTTGGGTGGATTGATGTAACTATAATTTTCACAGCCACGAATATTCTTCAATAGAATTCTCTGCGACTTTGGGATAACAAGCAGCTCCAGTGATGGATAACAAATTCCTCCAATTCAATTCTCTGCGCCTTTGGGATATCATGCAGCTCCGAAAAAAGATTTAATATGATAAGGATCTGAAGAAATTAAACAAGAGAATTTTAGAATTTGCATAAAAGACAACTAAAGATACAAATACGTCTACCTTCAGTATCTTAATATCGCTGTTTGGGATAAAAAGTTCAACATGTTCCTTAAGATCAACACCAAATGATAAAAGTTTGATGGATGACTCAACACTTGTTGGATGGTGCACAAATTTTACAACTCTAAGATTAGTCATATTTTTGACAGTGTCAACATTCCACTGCACATGCTTTAAGAGAGAATCACATAACACTATGCCTTTAATGGCATCAGTTCCCTGAAAAATAAAACAAATTCATAACAAAAGTTAAATGGCATAAAAATAGCTGCAATTTGTACAAAAAATCATTTGCAAAGAGAATATAGGCATCGTTCTCTTACCTTATTATTTTGCAACACATCATGCACTTCCTCAAAGTCCTTCAACCGACTACGTTTTTCTGGGTTTTCCTTACATTCTTGGCGAACTATTTCCCAACCCGTTTCTTGAATCAGGTCATGTATTTGTATTATATTGTCATTTGAGATAGATATAAGAGCTTTATCTAGAAGTACTTTTATTCCACAAGCAGGAAAAATTTTATTGGCATCAAGTAGACTCATGACATGATCTTTATCTTCTCCTTTGTAAAAGAATGCGATGTTAAGAAATATGTCCTTTTCTATATCATCTAATCCATCAAGACACATTTTCAACACATCTTGAATTTGAGGATGGGGATACATCTCAAGTTTTCTCGCATCTTTCCATGTTTCTCTATCTCCACAATAAAGGCACAAACCAAGACTTTTAAAGCTAGGGGAAGGCCCTTGGCATAAGCAACTGCCCTTTTTGAAAGTTCTTCATATCACTTTGCAGATGGTTCTTTTTGAAGGCATTTAAGCTGAACAACTTAAGGGATTCTTCAAAGTTCAATTCCTTGACCTCATGTATGTCATGAACTCCTCTAGCTTTAAGCGCATGCTTGTTTTTGCTTGTTACAATGACTCTACTTCCAGGCCCCAAACAAATTCCCTCTGTAACTAGATGCTGTAGTTGTTCTGGAGTACTAACATCATCAAGCACAACAAAAACTCTTCTTCGATTAAGAAGCCTTTTTTGAACAGAAGTGGATTTGTCCTCCTGCTTCGAAATAAGTTTCTGTTTTAAAGATTTCAGCCCATGCTTTTGTGATTCTTCTCTCACATTGTCTACATAGTAAGAGCCTTAAAAGTGGGAAGAAAATTTGTCATAGGCAACTTGTGCAATGGTTGTTTTACCTATGCCACTCATTGTTACACACCTACCGGCCTCGCCCTTTCGGGTGGCGGGTAGTGTGGTCCTTTACTTTTATTTAATTTTAGCTTATATTTCCCCGGTTAATTTATAACACACATCAGAGTATAAGCAGCAGAGCACACACCGGTTTGGACAAAAATATACTGATAAAAATATGGAAGGATAAATTCTTCCCCGGAGGGATCAAAATACACAATCATCCGGATAATAGTGCCTGACCGGCCAGAATAACATAATACAGTCATCCGGTAATCAAAATAAATACCCAAAAATAACAACCACCAATCATCCACCTCCACACTACTCCGGAGCCTTACCTCTCGTCTCCCCGCTCCGGGGCTCGATGAACCGCGAGGGCTTAAATGGGCCGGGATTCAAAATTGAATCCCGCAGTAACCGTTAATTTCATATAAAATGTATAACAATGCATGTAAGAAAAACCATAAATAAACAAATACCACATGACATTCGCATCAAGGCACACAGCCAAATCCGAACTAGCAGTCCTAATAGCACACAAGACGATCGCAAGTGGTCCTAATAGCACACAAAGACACCACCACCGGGCACAAAGACACAACAAAGCCCTTAATGCACACAACATATTCTCGGTTCCATAGCGCTAGGAAATAAATGATAACTAAATGTATGCAATTTCAAGGTAAAACATACATACACAATGCACACAGAGTATATGAAGATTAAGGTCACTACCGCGCCGACCAATACTATAAATAATTTTCCCTACGCACAATATCACATTTAGCCCTAAAATTACAAAATATAAATCAAATCAAATCCTCCTCAATAATTATTTTCTTTGGTAAATTAAAATAAACCCAATCAATGTGTCCATATTCACTAAATTCCTTTTCTTATTAAGGAATTTAATTTGGGCCATATATTCTTAATTTTCGTCCTAAGGCTGAAATTTTTCTGAAATAGAAGCCCAACTTCAAAAATTCATAATTAAATCTAGAAAACTCCTTTTGGATTGATTCCAAAGCCAAAATTACCTTTAATATGTCTATTTTCAACACAAAATACTCATTTAGGCCAGACCAAGTCAAAAGTTCATCCATAGCCCAAAATACCCCTGCTGTCCGAAATAATGCCCTGTTTTCAGGGGCTATTGTGAAACATTTATTTCTCTTAGAAAAAAATTCAGAAAAATACAAATTATATACCAAATTAATCCTTGAGATGTCTATTTGCTCCCTGTAAAATATCATAATTGTTCAAGTCCATTGACTAGGTCAAATGTTGTGAAGAAGGTGACTGACTCCACAGGAAATTTCCAGAAACAGCACCCTAATGAATTTCAACTTCCATTTATGCTTCCAAAATTATGATCCAAGTTTAACCTCATACAAAATCTCATTTTAAACACTTTAAAACCACTAAAAACACCAAAATCCATTCCCAAAATACTAGTATATCCAGCTGGACGAAATTATTGTCTAACCACAAAATGTCAAATTTCCATTCTAACACCGTAATCTTATCTATAATCATTCATAATTTGTTGTTTGAACCCTTAATCATACTCTAATCCCATTTAAGAATTTGGGCAGCAACTCCCCATACATTTAGGGTTCCCAAAATATTCCAAGAATACAAAAGAATACCACCACAAATCAATTAACCAACTCAAATCCATTATAAGGGGTTCAAGAATCACTAACCTTTGATGTTCTTGTAATTTCTTCTTCCTTGTTTACCCAAAATTTTCAGCCTCCCCTTCATGAACACCATGAGAAGACAGATTTTGGGGTCAAGAAGAGTTGCAAAAAGAAGCTTAGAAGATATGGGAGAGGTTACCTAAAGCTTACCTATTGAATCCTTAACCTTTTCCTTCTCCCTTTCTCTTAGAATTTTCCACTCTTCCTCCTCCTTGCTGTTTCTGCATGTTGGCTGACCCAAAAGTGGGAAGAAAAAGTGATTTAATGCCAATTAAAGGGTCCCAATCAGCTGATTTAATGAGGGAAAAAATGACCTCCAACTAGCTCCATATTTACTAGTTTGCCATTATGCTAAAATCCAACTATTTAGTTGGAATGTAGTTGGCCTTTTTTTTTCCCTCCTAGTTTGGCCAAAAATTTAAGCCTATTTTAGGATGATTTTAACCCACTTTGTTAACTTATAACCCATGCTCATGTGCCCATAAATTCTAAATAATTATAAGACATATGGCACAATTTCATGGAAATTATAATTTTAACCTTGCTTCAATTTTTTTTCTTATTTCCTAAAAATACTCATGCAACTTCTTCTCATTCCTTTTTAGCCAAATTTACTACACATAACTTCATGAAAATTCGCATATGCAAATAATTTCACATTAATGCACATGAAAAGAAATGAGGATGTTACATTTCTTCCCCTGTAAAAATAAATTTCGTCCTCGAAATTGCTTATATGTACCTCATACTCCTGGTCATGAACTCTGGATACTGTTCCTGCATATCCTCAACTGTCTCCCACGTAGCTTCCCTGGGAGATAATCCTCTCCAGACCACTTTTACAAAAGGAATACTTTTATGTCTGAGCTGCTTCTCTTGATGGTCAACAATTCGCTCTGACTCGACTGTAAACATATGATCCTCTTGAACCTCAACATTTTCATACTCAAGAATATGTTTCGGATCCGGTTGATATTTCTTCAATTGAGAGACATGAAAAACATTATGTAATTTGCTCAGATTTGGTGGCAAAGCAAGCTCATAAGCCACCGGTCCCCGTTTTGCCAATATTTCAAAAGGACCAATATACCGAGGACTTAATTTCTTTCGTTTAATGGCTCTACCCACTCCAAATGACGGAGATATTTTCGAATACATGATCACCCTCATTAAATTCTAGAGGTCTCCTTCGTTTATATGCATAAGTTTTCTGCTTGCTTTGAGCTGCAAGGAGCCTTTTCTTGATTAAACAAATTTGTTCAGAAGTCTCATCCACCATTTCTGGCCCGAACAATTCACGCTCATATAACTCAATCCAACAAAGAGGGGATCGGCATTTTCATCCATATAGAGCCTCATAAGGAGCCATCTGGATGCTAGCATGATAGCTATTATTATAGGAAAATTCGGCGAGAGGTAAATGTTGATCCCAATTTCCTTTGAAGTCCAGTACACATGCACGTAACATATCTTCCAGTGTTTGGATTGTCCTCTCTGATTGTCCATCTGTTTGTGGATGGTAAGCAGTACTAAATCTCAACCTTGTTCCCATTGCTTGATGTAGAGCTTGCCAGAATCGCGAAGTGAAGAGAGGATCTCGATCAGAGACAATACTCTTTGGTGTACCATGGAGTCGATGATTTCACGTATATAAATCTCCTCGCAATTTCTCGGGAGAATAATTAACACCGACAGAAGAAAATGGGCGGACTTAGTAAGTCGATCAACGACTACCCAGATTGCATCGTGATGCCTGATCTTGGGTAGACCCACAATCAAATCCATGGTCACGTTCTCCCATTTCCACTGGAATCTCCGCACCCTTCAAGAGTCCCCCCTCGTTGATGCTCGCTTTTGACCTTCTCGGCAAGTCGACATGTAGCCACATATAGAGTAATTTTCTTTTTCATACCAGGCCACCAAAATTGTAATTTCAGATCTCGATACATTTTGACCACACCAGGATGAATGGTGTATTTGCTTTTATGAGCCTCATCAAGAATTTTCTGTCTCAAATCATCGTTAGGCGGCACATAAATTCTTTTCTTATATCGGATCAATCCGCTCGGTGAGATCTCATAATCTGTTGTTTCTCCTCGTTCGATCTTTTCTTGAATAGACTTAGCTAGATCATCTTGCATCTGTGCTTCTTTTATTTCAACACACGAGACTATTCTCCTCTTGGCTAGCAAGGAGACTAGCAATGTATGCCTCATGAGGTGCATTTTTATTTGCAAAGATCTGATTTGATAAATTCAAGTCACGAAAATCCTCTAGCAATTTCCGCTCTTTGATCATCATAAATGCAACCTGCACAGTTTTCCTGCTCAACGCATCTGCAACAACATTGGCTTTACCTGGATGGTATTTGATTTCCGGGTTGTAGTCTTTTAGCAACTCCATACATCTGCTACGCCTCATATTAAGTTCCTTCTGATCAAACAGATACTTTAGGCTTTTATGGTCGCATTATAGCTCAACAGTAGTACCATACAGATAGTGTCGCCATATTTTCAAAGCAAAGACAATAGCTGCAAGCTCCAGATCATGTGTAGGATAATTTAACTCATGAGGCTTCAACTGACGAGAGGCATACGCTACAACTCGCCTCTTTGCGTCGGGACACATCCCAATCCCTGTAAACTAGCATCACTGCAAACCATATAAGTCTGGCTCGGATCTGGGATAATCAACACAGGTGCTATCGTCAGCCTCTCCTTCCAGTATCTGGAAGCTCTCCTCACAACGCTCATCCCACACAAATGCCTGATTCTTTCTCAGGAGCTTCGTCAGTGGCAACGCAATCCGAGAAAAATTCCGTATTAACCGGCGATAATACCCTCGCTAGGGCGAGAAAACTCGTATTTATGAATAGTCTCGAGCCTTTTCCGACTCAATACTTGCTTCCACTTTACTAGGGTCCACGGATACACCATTTTCGAAACTACGTGGCCCGGAATTTAACCTCAGAAAGCCAAAACTCACATTTACTCAGTTTAGCATAGAGTCGCTTTTCCCTCAAAATATTCAATACAAGCCGCAGATGATCCTCATGTTCCTCCCGACTCTTTGAATAGATCAAGATGTCATCAATGAATACCACCACAAACTGATCTAAATACGGTCGGAAAATTCGGTTCATGTAATCCATGAAGATAGCAGGAGCATTCGTCAGACCGAACGGCATCACAAGAAATTCATAGTGCCCATACCTGGTCCTGAAAGTAGTCTTTGGAATATCCTCAGCTCTAACCCGTAGCTGATGGTATCCCGAACATAAATCAATCTTTGAGAATATACAGGAACTAGATAATTGATCTAGCAAGTCATCAATTCTAGGAAGAGGATATTTATTTTTCACGGTCCTCTTATTCAGTTCCCGGTAGTCAACACAGAGTCTCAAACTGCCGTCTTTCTTTTTCACAAATAAGACCGGGGCTCCCCAAGGTGAAACACTAGGGCGAATAAACCCCTTTTCAAGTAATTCTTCTATCTGCTTCTTTAACTCAATCATTTCATTTGGTGCCATGCGGTAGGGCGCTTTAGAAATTGGTCCAAGCCGGCGCAATGTCAATAGCAAACTCCACCTCTCTCTCCGGTGGTAACCCACTGATATCATCAGGAAACACGTCGAGAAATTCACTCACCACTGGTATGTCATCTAGAGACGGTTCTGAATCTGCCTGTATTGAAAAGAATACCACATATCCTTTGTACCCTTGCTTAATGCACTGTTCTGCCTCAGTAGCAGTAAGAAAACCAAGGCTTGCTTTGGCACTAAGATTTTGTTGTTGATCAGGACAGATAACCTTTCTATTGCCGAAGTCTAGTACAATGCTATTAGCCGTCAACCAATTTAATCCCAAAATCACATCAATATCATGCAACGGTAAACAAATCAAATCCACAGTGGACTCATATCCTTCCACGATTACAATGCGGTTCAGACATACATCAACAGTTTTAGATTTGACTCCTAGCAGAGTAGACACAATCAGATCATAAGGCAATTTGTGAAGATTCAAATTCATACGTCTGACACAGTCATAAGCTATGAAAGAGTGACTAGCACCAGAATCAAATAATGCATGTAATAAACAATCATGAAGAGAAATCGTACCTTCCAACAATTCAGGGGATTTACGAGCATCCTCTCGAGTCAAAGCAAATACCCGACCCTGACTTTGGGGTCTCCTCTCAGCAGTCTCCTGTGGACAGTCACGACTGATATGCCCTGGTTTGCGGCAAACATAACAAACGATCCGCCCATCGTAATTAGATCCAGGGTGTGATTTTCCACATTTATTACACACTTGAGACACTGCAGGCCTCTTGAAATTTGACTACTAGATTGGAAAGGCTTTTTAGAATTGCCACGATTCTTGTTCCATGGCCCTTTTCTTTTTTGTGAAGAATTACCTCGAGTAGATTCACTGCGGTTCATAGTATTTCTAGAAGCATGCGATTCATTAAGATTTCTTTCAACAATACGACATTCATCAACTTTGCTTGATTAAGCTCACGGAATTGCCGAGCAACTAGTTTTTCCTCGATTTCAAATTTAGAGCCACGAATCAATACGTCGGCCCGGCTACCCTCGGCATTTGGATTCTTGTGATAAACGGAATATCGAGATAAACGAGTAAATCTCACATAATAATCCTCAAAAGATTCATCGTTCCTTGTTTGAATAGTTAAGAATTCAGATTCTTTTGCAAGTTGAATTGAGCGAGGGAAATATTGTTCATTGAATTTTTCTTTAAAAACCTCCCAAGTAATGGGGATATTACGAGCATGAAGAGTTTTTTCGGTGTTCCTCCACCATTTGTCTCGCATCACCCTCTAATTTATAAATAGCCAATAAAGGCCTTCTCAACGGGGCATTCTAGAACCCGAAAGATTTTATCAAGGCGCAGAGCCAATCCTCGGCACTATCAAATCTGCCTCCGAATACGGAGGTTGATGTTTACGAAATTGTTTAACCCGCATTGAGGAGTCTCAACTTCTCTTGTTGTTCAATGGCATTGTAGTTGCTCATCATTATTATTACTATTATCATCGGTATTGTTTGTGCCATCAACGGTTCGTTCTTCTTCGTGATCACGAGCTCTTATTTCATTTATCTCGGCTTGCATTTGCTGCATCCTATTCCCTTGTTCTCTTATTAGACCCATCATTTCTCGCATCGATTATCATCTCGAGGATTAGGTATTTCGGCTCACGTTCGCGGCGACTACTCGGCTTGTCCTCTGCGCTTTTCCCCTTGCCATTTTAAGTAGCTTAACACAAGCAAGAGAAAATGTTATTTCCACAAAAAATAATATTAAGTTATAATCCATAAATTGATAAGCAACCATACTGAAAACTTACATAATACATCATTTCCCAACATATCATTTTTAAAGACTTGAAACTCCAAATTAGACCCTTACTTCATAACATCACTCTTTTTCCTAGTTGTGCTGCTTCTACTTTAGTACTTCCCATATCTGACATTCATCTTTTACGATTAACCACCAGTATTTCAATTTTAGTTTATTTATCAGTATCGTCCAAACCGCGCTCTGATACCACAATTGTTACACACCTACCGGCCTCGCCCTTTCGGGTGGCAGGTAGTGTGGTCCTTTACTTTTATTTAATTTTAGCTTATATTTCCCCAGTTAATTTATAACACACATCAGAGTATAAGCAGCAAAGCACACACTGGTTTGGACAAAAATATACTGATAAAAATATGGAAGGATAAATTCTTCCCTGGAGGGATCAAAATACACAATCATCCGGATAATAGTGCACTACCGGCGAATAACATAATACAAATCATCCAAGTAATCAAAATAAATACCCAAAAATAAAAACCACCAATCATCCACCTCCACACTACTCCGGAGCTTTACCTCTGTCTCCCTACTCCGATCTCGATGAACGCCCGAGGGCTTAAATGGGGGCGGGATTCAAAATTGAATCCCGGAGTAACCGTTAATTTTATATAAAATGTATAACAATGCATGTAAGAAAAACCATAAATAAACAAATACCACATGACATTCAGTATCAAGGCGCACAGCCAAATCCAAAACTAGCAGTCCTAATAGCACACAGTACAGAGTGCAGTGGTCCTAATAGCACACAGCAGAGACCACTGGGCACAGCACACAGCAAAGCCCTTAATGCACACAACATGTTCCGGTTCCATAGCGCTAGGAAATAAATGATAACTAAATGTATGCAATTTCAAGGTAAAACATACATACACAAGTCACACAGAGTATATGAAGATTAAGGTTACTACCTAGCAGTCTACCACTACTATAAATAATTTTCCCGGCGCACAATATCACATTTAGCCCTAAAATTACAAAATATAAATCAAATCAAATCCTCCTCAATAAATATTTTCTTTGGTAAATTAAAATAAACCCAATCAATGTGTCCATATTCACTAAATTCCTTTTCTTATTAAGGAATTAAATTTGGGCCATATATTCTTAATTTTCGTCCTAAGGCTGAAATTTTTCTGAAATAGAAGCCCAACTTCAAAAATTCATAATTAAATCTAGAAAACTCCTTTTGGATTGATTCCAAAGCCAAAATTACCTTTAATATGTCTATTGTCAACACAAAATACTCATTTAGGCCAGAACAAGTCAAAAGTTCATCCATAGCCCAAAATACACCTGCTGTCCGAAATAATGCCCTGTTTTCAGGGGCTATTTTGAAACATTTATATCTCTTAGCAAACAATTCCTAAAAATAAAAATTATATACCAAATTAATCCTTGAGATGTCTATTTTCTCCCTGTAAAATATCATAATTGTTCAAGTCCATTTACTAGGTCAAATTGTGTGAAGAAGGTGACTGACTCCACAGGAAATTTCCAGAAACAGCACCCTAATGAATTTCAACTTCCATTTATGCTTCCAAAATTATGATCCAAGTTTAACCTCATACAAAATCTCATTTTAAACACTTTAAAACCACTAAAAACACCAAAATCCATTCCCAAAACACTAGTATATCCAGCTGGACGAAATTATTGTCTAACCAACAAAATGTCAAATTTCCATTCTAACACCGTAATCTTGTCTATAATCATTCATAATTTGTTGTTTGAACCCTTAATCATACTCTAATCCCATTTAAGAATTTGGGCAGCAACTACCCATACATTTAGGGTTCCCAAAATTCCAAGAATACAAAAGAATACCACCATAAATCAATTAACCAACTCAAATCCACTATAAGGGGGTTCAAGAATCACTAACCTTTGATGTTCTTGTAATTTCTTCTTCCTTGTTTACCCAAAATTTTCAGCCTCCCCTTCATGAACACCATGAGAAGACAGATTTTGGGGTCAAGAAGAGTTGCAAAAAGAAGCTTAGAAGATATGAGAGAGGTTACCTAAAGCTTACCTATTGAATCCTTAAGCTTTTCCTTCTCCCTTTCTCTTAGAATTTTCCACTCTTCCTCCTCCTTGCTGTTTCTGTGTGTTGGCTGACCCAAAAGTGGGAAGAAAAAGTGATTTAATGCCAATTAAAGGGTCCCAATCAGCTGATTTAATGAGGGGAAAAAATGACCTCCAACTAGCTCCATATTTACTAGTTTGCCATTATGCTAAAATCCAACTATTTAGTTGGAATGTAGTTGGCCTTTTTTTCCCTCCTAGTTTGGCCAAAAATTTAAGCCTATTTTAGGATGATTTTAACCCACTTTGTTAACTTATAACCCATGCTCATGTGCCCATAAATTCTAAATAATTATAAGACATATGGCACAATTTCATGGAAATTATAACTTTAACCTTGCTTCAATTTTTTTTTTCTTATTTCCTAAAAATACTCATGCAACTTCTTCTCATTCCTTTTTAGCCAAATTTACTACACATAACTTCATGAAAATTCGCATATGCAAATAATTTCACATTAATGCACATGAAAAAAAATGAGGATGTTACACTCATGCCCCAAATTCCAAGGATTTGAACTTCTTTGGACTCCATTTCCAAAAATGATCTAATAGGATCAATATGATGATCAATTCCAACAAGGCCTTTTGGTTCACTGGGATAGACAGGATTCAATCTTAACAAAACATCTTTGACGATTTTGTCAATCAGCTCAGCGTCATTACTAAGTCAGAAGGAAAAGATAATGTATCAGAACAAGAGTAATAAATTAACGCATCAGCAAGTGTAATACTTATATATATGCTTAGTTGCTTACAATACAATGACTCCTAATCCAAATCGTTTGATGGACTTAATAACTAAGATAAATGTAATATCTACAAAGGAACTTTTTGAAACATGTATGAAACTGTTACAATATCATTACAAAATTACCAGCTAAATATTCTGATGCAAAACATTCTTTAGTTTCTACGAGACAGACAAATGTTGCAGGTCTAAATTAGCCTGCTACACATACACACTGATATATCATCTGTCAGAAATTAATGTTTACCAAACATTGTAGTTTTCAAAGGCTTACCAATAGCTGGACGAATCGTAGCCAGATAGGTCAGCAGCATTCTTCAAGGCAGATCTACAATTTTGGACCTTCAAGCCATTTTCTTGCAACCTCAATGCATGTTCAGCAAATGCATTTTCATAAGTGCCTTTCTGATGCCGTACATGTGAGGGATCTATGCAGTAGAAAACAGGCAAAACAATTTGTTTGTTCACTTTCATGCACTTGATTATTTCTGCAAGCTCATCCAAGCACCACCTTGAAGAGGCATAGTTTTCAGAGAATATGATTATAGAAATTTGGGATTCTTGAATTGCTCTCAGAAGCGAGGATGATATTTCTTCTCCTCTGTTCAGTTTCTCATCTACATAGGCAATAATATTCTCCCGACCTAGCTCCTTTACTAGATGGCTCAGAAAACCGCGTCTAGTGTCCTCGCCTCTGAAACTGATGAACACGTCGTGTTTTATTTGAGAATGATCTGAAGAAGAAGAAGAAGCCATAGTTGGAGAGGAAGAAATTCAAAACCGGAACAATATGTTTCTCCTCCAGAAATCGCAGCAAGTCTTCTGCAACTAAGTTAAATCATTTGCAGAATTAAACTGAAGAAAATAAAGTGAAAAATGGTTCCCAAGATTTGAAACCACCACCACCAATAGAGATTGTAAGAAGGTTGGTTGGATTATTACTGTGAATTTTCCTTTGCAATCCTTGTTTTCAGGTACCAATCGTTGACATGGAGTCAACCAAAGTTAATGCAGGCCCAAGACTGGAAGCCACAAGGGTGATATGTTATTTTATTTGAGTGGGGACCAAAAAAAGAAGAATTCAAAGAAAGTGTCGGAGGGATTGTTAAGTTGGGGTAAATCGTGAAACCATTTTATACAAAAATAATAATAATAAAGTGAACACGCTCATTTTTTTCAAATTAAAATTTTCTCATGAGATTTCTTTAGAGGTAAAAGTTATGAACATTTTCATAAGAAAATCTAAAGAAGAAGTTTCATGACAAATTATCTTAAATATGAATCTCAAGGAAAAATTGGCTTTAACATGGCTAGCTAATCCAAATTCTTTCTTAATGTTAAGCACCAAGTAGACGAGAAATATAACTAAAATCAACATTAATCACAAACAATAAGCAAAAACAACGTATAATCTACAATAAGTTAAGTTACTCTAGGTTGCAGAAGAACAACCCACTCATAATTTCAATAAGTCTCGTCTCAGCACAAACCAGCCGAAAATCGATCAGAAGATAGAATAGGAGAAAGGAAAGAGGAAAAACAAAAACAAAAACACTATTAAATTGGAGATGAATCTGTGCAAGAGATAATCGACAGTGAAGAAGTCGGCTCCCCTCCAATCCCACGTGGCTGCGGGTTCTTAAGTCAGATAATTGATCATTCAAAATGTTCCTCCCTTCCGAGCAAAAAAAAAAAAAAAAAGGTTCCTCCCAAAAACGGTGTCGCTGTGGTACTGATGTGGTGAATAATAATAGTAATAATAATTCTTAAAAAAAACTTTCCACTATTATTATTTGTTTATCTTTTACTGAAATTAAATCTTTATTTTTAAAAATATGATATTTACATGAAATCTCCAAAAGGTGTTCTGATTTGATCTATAATCAAAATTTTAAGTAAGTCCCTTTAATTTTGTATTAATGATTGCCTAAATACACCAAAATGTATCTAAAATCTAACTAAGAATGGAAAATCATCATTAAAATCAGGATTCACCCTATATATTTCTAGTTTGTATCTTTTGACTTGACTCTTAAGTGATTAAAATGACAACTATTTTTAAAGTGTTATATATATATATATATATATATATATGAATGATATTTTCCTGAATTACTACTTGTCTATATTTAATTAGGGTCTACTTGGCATGAGGGATTTGGAGTGGAGTGAGGACAAGAAAAATTTTTAGAAGTTGAATTTAAGAAAATGGGAGAAGTGGTGTTACAAAATTTTAATAAAGAAGAGATGTAAGATAAAAGAGCAAGAAAAATTAGTTAAAAACTTTTAATCTACATCTCTCATTTTTTAAATCCAACTCATATTTTTCTTCCTCTCACTCTGCCTCCCCTAATCCTCTCATATCAAACAGGCCTTTAGAGTTGAATTTGTTCCCACGATATCCAAACAATATGTTAAGTCATAAAACAATAGTTTTAAGGGAGAATTATTATACAACTTCACATAAGCAATTTAATATGTAAAAAGTTCAATGAGTTGTCAATATGTCATGACCTTTTTTTTTTTTTTTTTTTTTTTTTTTTTTTGTACTGGATTTTTCCATTATGTAACACTCATTCTACATACCCCTTTTATTATGCACACGGAAGGGTTCATTACTAGTTCGCTTAGGAGTTAATTCAAATACGCTTATTCTTACAAATATTCTTAACGTGCAAATAATTTACAATTCAAAAGCAAATATCCAACGGAAGTAAAATCTTTTTCTGTCTTGATCTACTCATCCGCGATTATCTTCTCCATCTTTGAGCTTCTTGTCCATGTTGTAAATTTGGCTATTTCAAAAAAGGATGGAATTCAAACAAATTCTAATAATAACAGTTAATCATTCACATAAAACGATCCTAGTGTGGTAGTTAACATAGCATTAGAGTCCGGTTCCAGTTTTAGGATCTGTGAGTTATGGACCCATCACGCTTCTGCTGCGTGGAATGGCTTCATTTTCTAGCCCAAGCTTCCGGGAAACATGAAAACTTTTCCGGGTAGAAAAAGGTAATATTACAATTCTTATGTAAGTATAAGTAGTTAGCTGAATATGCTGATAGTCTTCGCCACTTTTCCCTGTATAAATATCATAATCTTCTTCATATTAATAAAGAAACATTTTTTCTCAAATGCTACGCATAGCTTCCAAAGTGCGGTACTTTTTTTTTTTTTATATGAAAAAAAAATTACTTGACATGGTATCTGTAACATATAAAGTTTTATCCTTAATATTTAAGTAACATTTGGATATGATTATTTTATGGTAATTGAGATTTGTCGAGTAATTATTAAGCAAGGAGAATTCTCGAATTTTATCCCTAAGATTTAAGTAACATTTGGATGTGATAATTTTATGGTAATTGAGATTTGTCAAGTAGTAATTATTTAAGGAAAATTCTTGATTTAAAATGGTTTAGAGTACATCTACTTAGTAAAGTTTTTATGATTCATGATCAATTTTAAATGACTAGTTTATTTTTTTCTATCATGATAGATCTTTGTAGTGATTTAAATTGTTTATAACCATATTGGGTTTTCAAATGCTTAGTCAAACTCTTTTTTTTATCATGGTTAACTTTTGAAAGACGAGTTATAATTTTTTCTACTATGGTAAACCTTTAAGTTTAAATTTTCTCTTTTACGACATAGTATTATTTATTATTCAAAGATTTGATTAAGTTTATAGATAATTGAGATTTAAGGAAGGGATTTTACGATTTGCTATCTGATTCTAAGATTATGTGTTCTATGTTGCATTGCATTGCATATAGTGGCAATGTACACTATTCATACATATCCTTCCTCTTATTGTTTTAATTGTTTTGTGTTTTGTTTGATTGCTCACTTTTTATGTTGGGTTACATCTTTAGGAGGGGAGAGTGAGTAAGAAATTAAGAAACTTATGCATAAAAAAAAAAAAAAAAAAAAAAAAAAGCAATTTTGGGACAAATAAAAGCGATGATGATAAGCCTTAGAGTAAAAGTGTAAACTCTAGAAGTGAAAGTTTTCGGTAAAGATGTCTCAGAAAACAATAAAGACGAAAAATCCTGTGCTAGAAGCTGAACATATTGAGATAAAAAATATAACTGCTAATCATTGTTCATCCTTGATTCTTTCTACGAATATTTTATTGAGAAATATATAGGAAATATGTTTCAAGTGTTCTAAAAATATGATATTTTTGAGTATGAAACATTTAACCTTTGATAGAAAAAGTTTTATTACAATTAACTTTCTTTTAGATAAGTGCAAGAGGGTAGACTTTCCATAAGTAATTGTCTTTCGCTAGAATTTAAAATGTAGAATAAAAAAGAAACGAAAAGAAATTATGATGACTAATGAAGGAAATGTTTATAAAGGAAATTATGATGACTAATGAAGGAAATGTTTATAAAGAAATCATGATGACTAACTTTCTTCCGAAGAGAAGTGTTCAAAATCTGGATATGCTCGTGTGGTTATAAAGGAAATGTTTTTGTGGGGCTATCATTCATAAACTGAAAAAGATGTTTAAAGCTTGGATATCCGTGGATAAAGGGCCTTTTTCATATAAAAAAAAAAAAATAAATAAAAATTGGGCCGATCCGTTTAGTTCTTCTCTTTCCTTAACAACTTTCATGAATAGTGTATTATCAAAAAAAAAAAAAACTTTCATGAATAGTGAGTACTTCTCTTTGGGAAACACATTTTTGGATCATGAAATCTTATGGCGCAAAAGTTTTTTTCCCCTTATTTTTTTTCTCCAAAGGTTATGATATTTACAAATTCTTAACTTGTTTGGAAGAATTAAAACATTGAAAATTGGGTTGTTAAATGATTCGTGTTGCTAGTAGGATGAAAATTGATGATGTGGATGTCTAATTAAGATAATAGTTTTGTAGCAACTAGATTAAGTTGTGGGTTATAACCCATGACTTTTGATAATCCTCACTGTGAAAGGATAGGCCTTTAAGGTTTGTATGTATTTCCTCCTTGCAGAGAAACTCGATATAAGTTGTTATTCATTATTTTAGTTATATTATGAACATTGATACTACGAGCTTTATATATATATATATATATATATATAAAAGATAAATGCACCATGACTTTTGATAATCCCTATGGTGAAAGGATAGGCCTTTAAGGCTTGTATGCATTTTCTCCTTGTGGAGAGACTCAATTGGAGTTGTTATTCATCATTATGGCGGGCGGGCGTGTGTCTAGGCTTTTAGAAAGTGATTGACAAATTTTTCTTGAAACCATGGTTTGTCTCCTAGAAACATTTTTTTTGGTTTTGCTAAACACACGCTTAAATCAGGTGACAATTGACCATGAAAAACAACCCAACAAGATAGAAGAAACGACATCTTATATTTATTATGTAACGGAAAAATGGTGATCCAGGATTGTCCCCTGCTTTTAAAATCACTCCATGCAGCTACAATAAAACATACTATACTGTATTTGGTATAAAGTAAGAATGAGAATAAATATGGAAGTGGGGTTTAGTTGAATACGTAATGTCCTAGCTGCTATACCACCAATTTTGAACATGTCAAACACACAAGTCTACCCTTCCCTCGCTCTCTTTTTCCCATTCAGTGTTATGTGCAGAAATATGCATATAAAGTTCATTTAAATAAGTGAAACATATGGATCAATCCTACTGTCCATCCTTGTGCTGACCGTGCCCCAAGATACAAGCTGTCTCTAATACCAAATGTGATGGAACCTGGAAGATGTTTTATAATGCAGAATGGGTTCAAGCGTACATCTCAGTGAGAAAAAGAGCAAAATGAAGACAAAGTTACACCAACAAACATTGGAACCAGATCTAACATAGTGAGCAAACAAACAAGATGAATGCTCCTACTCAGCCCTTGCCACCCTGGCTGCCTTGTTAGATGCCAACTCAACCACTTCAATTGACTCACCAGCTGCACGAGTAGTAAATAGGTCTTGGTGCTTCCTTTTCCTAGAATAAACTTGGCCCATAAATGAACCAGGCTCATCAAGCCCCCACTTTGACTTCATTTCTGCAGATTTAGTCATGGTGAATACTAGAGTCTCCGGTGATGTGCAGTTACATGCATCTGAATGCACGAGTGAGTGATGAAGTTTTGATATAGATAGAAGAATCCTGCAATTCCTCAAGGAAAGCTCTATAATGTTTTGAAACCTAGCAGGTTCTTTCAGTCCCGACCACTTAAAGAGAATATGAGGGAATTTAAAGAGAATATCTTGACGCGTGAATCGCTCATGTACATAAGGTAAGGATTCAAATAAGGGGGGCAGAACCGGGATTTGATTCATCTTTTGTCTGCAACATAACTCATGTATGGGAAGAATCTCTTGTCTTGAACCACCTTGTATGATCCTTCTTGGCATGCTGAGTCTCCCCATTGATGAGCACAGTATTTTGAATTTTGAAGCGCTTAAATCCAGATCTGATATATGCTTTGATGACAAGGGAAATGCCTTGACACAACAATAGAAACTGACATCATAATTTCTGCTAAGAGATCTGAAATTACCCTCACTTTGAAGAGTCTTTGAATCTTTGGAGCGAGCTAGATTCAAAGCAACAATCATGGAAAGAGGTAAGTTGTATGGATTGACGTTACTACAACTTTCACAGCCAAAAATATCCTCCCATTCAATTTTTTGTGCCTTTGAGATAACAGGCAGCTCCGCTGATGGCTTTGATAAGTCAAGGCTCCTAGAAATATCATAATCCTGAAGCAATTAAACAAGAGATATTATATGGTGAAATTTTAGAATTTGCATAAAAGACAACTAACTAAAGATTCAAATACGTCTACCTGAAATAGTTTCAAACATTTCTTAATATCGCTGTTTGGCATAGAATGCTTAACACGTTTTAAAGATAAATGTTTGAAAGGGTCCCCATCCCACTTTGGGTCTCTTAATTTATCAGAGAATGACTCAAAACTTGTTGGATGGTGCACATTACAGGATCCAACATGCCAATGAGAGTAGAATTTTAAAACTCTGACATTAGTCATATTTTTGAAAGAGTCAACATTCAACTGTCCATCTTTAAAGAGGGAAATATATAACACTATGCACTGAATAGCACCAGTTCCCTGAAAAATAAAACAAATTCATAACAAACATAAATGGTATCAAACTAGCTGCAGTTTGTACAAAAATCAGTTGCAAAGAGAATATAAGACATCTTTCTATTACCTTATTATTCTTTAAGACATCATACACTTCCTCAAAGTCCCTCAACCGACTACGTTTTCCGGATTTTCCTTACATTCTTGGCGAACTATTTCCCAACCCATTTCTTGAATCAGGTCATGCATTTCTATTTTATTGTCATTTGAAATGGATATAAGAGCCTTATCTAGAAGTCCTTCTATTCCACAAGCAGAAAAAGGGTAATTGGAATTGAGTAGACTCATGACATGATCTTTATCTTCTCCTCTGTAAAGGAATGTGATGTCAAGAAATATTTCCCTTTCTATATCATATAATCCTGATAGACACATTTTCAACACATCTTGAATTTTAGGATGGGGATACATCTCAAGATCTCTCAGTGTATATTTCCATGTTTTTCTATCTCCAGAAGAAAGACACAAACCCAAGACTTTTAAAACCAAAGGAAGGCCCTTGGCATAAGCAACTGCCCTTTTTGAAAGTTCTTCATATCCCTTCTCCGGATGGCTCTTTTTGAAGGCATTTAAACTAAACAACTTAAGGGATTCTTCAAAGTCCAATTCCTTGACCCCATGTATGTGACGAACTCCTCCAGCAATTAGCGCTTGCCTGTCATTGCTTGTTATAATGATTCTACTACCAGCTCCCCAACGAATTCCCTTTGTAATCAGATACTGTAGTTGTTCCGCAGTACCCACATCATCAAGCACGAGGAGAACTTTTCTTCGACTAAGAAGCCTATTTTGAACAGAAGTGCATTTTTCCTCTAGCAGTTCAGAAATAAGTTTTTGTTTTAAAGATTTCAGCCCCTGCTTTTGTGATTCTTCTCTCACATTATCCAAAAAGTAAGAGCCTTCAAAGTGGGGAGAGAATTTGTCATATGCAACTTGTGCAATGGTTGTTTTACCTATGCCACTCATGCCCCAAATTCCAAGGATTTGAACTTCTTTTGACTCTATTTCCAAAATGATCCAATACGATCAATATGTTGATCAATTCCAACAAGGCCTTTTGGTTCACTTGGATAGACATGATTCAATCTTAACAAAACATCTTTGATGATTTCATCAATGAGCTCAGCGTCATTACTAAGTCAAAGAACGAACAAAGAATGTATCAGGCCAAGAAGATGGAATAAATTGACTGATCAGCAAGTGTTATACTTATATGCTTAGTTGCTCATAATTCAATGACTCCTAATCCAAACCGTTTGATGGACTTAATAATTAATAACTAAGATAAATGTAATATCTACATGTTCACGGAATGGAACTTTTTGAATCAAGTATGAAACTGTTGCAATATCATATTACAAAATTACCAGCTAAAATTCTGATGCAAAACATTCTTTAGTTTCTACGAGACAAAGACAAATGTTCCAGGTCTAAATTAGCCTGCTACACATACACACTGATATATCATCTGTTAGAAATTAATGTTTAACAAACATTCTAGTTTCCAAAGGCTTACTCGTAATGGTTTGCAACAGAGCCAGCTAGCGCAGCAGCATCCTTCAAGGCCGATCTCCAATTTTGAAGCTTCAACTCCTCTCCTTGAAACTTTGATTCATGCTTAGCAAATGCATTTTTATAAGCGCCTTCCTGATTCCGTACATGTGAGGGATCTATGTAGTAGAAAACAGGCAAAACAATTTGTTTGTCCACTTTCATGCACTCAATTATTTCTGCAAGCTCATCCAAGCACCACCTTGAAGAGGCATAGTTTTCTGAGAATATGACGATTGAAATTTGCGATTCTTGAATTGCTCTGCGGAGCGAGGATGATATTTCTTCTCCTCTGTTCAGATTCTTATCTACATAGACTATAATTTTCTCCCGGCGTAGTTCCTTTACTAGATGGCTCAGAAAACCGCGTCTTGTGTCCTTGCCACTGAAACTGATGAACACATCATGTTTTACTTGAGAATCATTAGAGGAAGAAGAAGCGGCCGCCATAGTTGTGGAGGAAGAAATTCAAAACTGGAAAAATGGGTTCCAGAAATGGCAACAAAATTAAACCAGTTGCAGAAGTAAACAGAAGAAAAGAAAGTAATAGATAGATGTGAAGATTTGAACCATGGAAGAAGGTTGGTTGGATTATTACAATGAGTTTGCTCCTGCAATCCGTGTAAACCATGAAGTCAACCCAGCAAGTGTTTTATTTTATTTCAGCGGGAATCAAAAGAGAGAGAAAAGACAAACAAGGTGTGTTTTTTTTTTGGCTCAAGAACAAACATGGTGTTGGGTAGGGGTTGATAAGTTGTTGGTGCCAACCTTGAGCACGCTGTAAAGGGTTAAGGAGTAATTTTCCAACGAACAATTATCTCGAAATGCTTAGCACAAATAATTTTTAAGTAGATCAAAAATACTAAGAAACTTTTAAAAATGTGTATTCAACACAAAAGCTGGAGTAAAACTTTTTTGTGTAGGTGCTCCTGAAGTAAAATTTTTTTGTCTTTGCATTCCTGAGTAAAAGTTTTTGTCTTTACCGCACATTTTTAAAAATTTGTTAGTATTTTTGGTCCACTTAAAAGTTATTTATGTTGGGCGCTCTTGAAGTAATAGTTCGTTGGTCAAATTGCTCTTTAACCTTTTTTTAAATTAAGGTTTGACAAAATTGAAGCTCATAGCTCCCTATTAAAATTTTATTTGTGAATAGGACATGAAATCATGTAAAGAGGTGACATCAAAAGATAAAATTATCTTTAATGAAAACATTAATTAGGGACAAATTTGTACACAAAAGAAGATTGTTTGCGGAAAGGGAAGATAAATTGCACATAACATAATTTGCACATTTGGAAAAAATGCTCAAGAAGTTTCTTAGGATAAAAACTTAATACTAAATATTTGAAAGGGTATCTATCCCACTCTAGGCTCCATAATTCATCAGTGAATGACTCAAAACTTGTTGGACAGTTGACATTATAGGATCTCACATGTGATGTAAGGGTGGAAACAAGTCAAGCCAGACCAGGTTTCACCCTTAACAGGCCAAGCCTGTTTGGCTACAAAGTGACTTGAACCTGGCTGTGCCCTTTTTTCGCCTAGGCCTTAGGCATATTAAAGAGGCCTTTTTTATTTTTTTATTTATTACTTTTTAAGTAGGCTAACAAGCCACAAGCCTCACCGCAAAAACATGCCTACTTTAAATAAGCCAAAACATGCCTACTTTAAACAGTAAAACAGGCCAAACTACATAATCTTAAGGGAAGGTAGAGAGAGTAATTACAAATTTACAAATTTAACTTTCTTACGGCCTAAAAGACTCATTAGAAGGTCTAGGCGTGGCCTATTAAAAAAAAACAGGCCTTGAAATATGCCTTCGCTTAACCTTTTAACCTGACTAGGCTTCGAGCAGGTCAGGCTCATCAGGCCACAGGCCCTTGACAGGCCGCCTATCTTTTTCCACCCCTACATGCCAGGAAGAGTAGAACTTGGCAACTCTAAGATTAGTCATATTTTTGAAAGTGTCAACATTCAACTGCACATGTTTAAAGAGAGAAGCATATAATGCTATGCCTTTTAATGGCAACCGTTCCCAAAAAAAATAAAACAAATTCATAACAAAAGTTAAATGGCATCAAACTAACTGCAATTTGTACAAAAATTATTTGCAAAGAGAACATAAGGTATCGTTCTCTTACCTTATTGTTTTTCAACACATCATACACTTCTTCGAAGTCCTTCAACCGACTATGTTTTTCCGCATTTTCCTTACATTCTTGGCGAACTATTTCCCAACCCATTTCTTGAATTAGGTCATGCATTTGTATTATGTTGTCATTTGAGATAGATACAAGAGCTTTATTTAGAAGTACTCTTATTCCACAAGCAGGAAAAAGGTTATTGGCATCAAGTAGCCTTATGACATGCTCTCCTTTGTAAAAGAAAGCAATGTCAAGAAATATGTCCCTTTCTATATCATTTAATCCATCAAGACACATTTTCAACACATCTTGAATTTGAGGATGAGGATACATCTCAAGTTTTCTCACTGTATCTGTCCATGTTTTTCTATCTCCTAAATAAAGACACAAACCCAAGAATTTTAAGACAGATGAAGGCCCTTGGCATAAGCAACTGCCCTTTTCAAAAGTTCTTCATACCCCTTCTCCGAATGGCTCTTTTTGAAGGCATTTAAGCTGAACAACTTAAGGGATTCTTCAAAGTCCAATTCCTTAACCTCATGTATGTCATGAACTCCTCCAGCAATTAGCGCTTGCTTGTTATTGCTTGTTACAATGATTCTACTACCAGGTCCCCAACGAATTCCCTTTGTAACTAGATACCGTAGTTGTTCTGGAGTACCCACATCATCAAGCACAATGAGAACTTTTCTTCGACTAACAAGCCGTTTGTGAAAAAAAGCGGAATTTTCTGCTTTCAGTTCAGAAAAGCAAGAACCTTCATAGTGGGAAGAGAATTTGTGATATGCAACTTGTGCAATGGTTGTTTTACCTATGCCACTTATTCCCCAAATTCCAAGGATTTGAACTTCTTTTGACTCCATTTCCAAAAATGATCCAATACGAAATTTCAACAAGGCCTTTTGGTTCACTGGGATAGACAAGATTCAATCTTAACAAAACATCTTTGATGATTTTGTCAATGAGCTCAGCGTCATTACTAAGTCAAAGAAGGAAAAAAGAATGTATCAGAACAAGAGTAATAAATTAACTGATCAGCAAGTGTTATACTTATATGCTTAGTTGCTTACAATTCAATGACTCCTAATCCAAACCGTTTGATGAATTTAGTAGTTAATAACTAAGATAAATGTAATGCCTACCTGTTCACGGAAACTTTTTGAATCAAGTATGAAACTGTTGCAATATCATATTACAAAATTACCAGCTAAATATTCTGATGCAAAACATTCTTGGGTTTCTGCGAGACAAAGACAAATGTTCCAGGTCTAAATCAGCCTGCTACACATAGACACTATATATCAACTATTAGAAATTAATGTTGTATTTTTTAAAGGCATACTCATAAATGGAAGAAACATAGCCAGATAGGTCAGCACCATTCTTCAAGGCTGATCTCCAATTTTGGACTTCCAAGCCATTTCCTTGAAACTTCAATTCATGGTCATCAAAAGCATTTTCATAAGTGCCTTTCTGATGCCGTACATGTGAAGGATCTATGTGGTAGAAAACAGGCAAAACAATTTGTTTGTTCACTTTCATGCACTTAATTGTTTCTGCAAGCTCATCCAAGCACCACTTTGAAGAGGCATAGTTTTCTGAGAATATGACGATTGAAATTTGCGATTCTTGAATTGCTCTGAGGAGCGAGGATGATATTTCTTCTCCTCTGTTCAGATTCTCATCTACATAGACTATAATTTTCTCCCGGCGTAGTTCCTTTACGAGATGGCTCAGAAAACCGCGTCTTGTGTCCTTGCCACTGAAACTGATGAACACATCGTGTTTTATTTGAGAATCGTCAGAGGAAGAAGGAGAGGCCACCATAGTTATGGAGGAAGAAATTCAAAACTGGAAAAATGGGTTCCAGAAACAGCGACAAAATTAAACCATTTGCAGAACTAAACAGAAGAAAAGAAAGTAATCGATAGATGTCAAGATTTGAACCATGGAAGAATTTTGGCTGGATTGTTACAGTGAGTTTGCTCCTGCAATCCGTGTAGACCACGGAGTCAACTAAAGTTAAAATTTTATTTCAGCTGGAATCAAGAGAGAGAAAAAAAACAAGGTGTTGCCGTGTTGGGTGGGGTGGTTAAGTTGTCGGTGCCAGCCTTGGGCACGCTCATTTTTGAAATTAAAGTTTGAGAAAATTGATGCTCATAGCTCCCTATTAAAATTTTATTTGTGAAATAGGACATTAAATCATGTAAAGATGTGAGATCATTTTTTTTTTTTTTTTTGTAAAAAAATAAGTATGATAGGAAAAAGACAAAATTATCTTTAATGAAAACATTAATTAGGGACAAGTTTGTACACAAAGGAAGATTATATTGTTTGTAGAAAAGAAAGATATATTGCACATAACATAATTTGTACATTTGGGAATAATTTCACATATTAAGAAGATGAATCGCACGTAAGGGAGGTTAATAAGTTGTGCAATAGAAAAATAACTTGAACTAAGAAACATGGATTGTATAAAAGAAAGATCATTTACGCATAAGAGAAGATGATTTGCGTTAAGAAAAATATGGTTTGGGGAAAAGGCAATTTGCACATAAAGAGGAGCTAATTTTATTCACGAAGGAAAGTTTTTTGTTTTTTGTTTTTTTTATACTCCAAGGAAAGTTAATCTGCACAAACAGAAGATAATTTCGATGCACTAAGAATAATGGATTGCATGAAGGGAAGATGGTTTTCATATAAAGAAGTATGGTTTGCATTAGGAAAAGATTGTTTGCACAAAATCTAATTTATTCATCATGTGTAATATTCCTAAGATTTAAGCAACATTTTCGAGAGATTAGTTTATGACAATAGAAATTTACCATATAGTTGTTATTGAGTAAAGAGAATTCACTCAGAATGAAAATAAAATTTTTAACGAGAAAATTAATAAAAACATTTTCCTAAATTTATACATTACAATTAGTTAACTTCCATTTAAGCCAACATACCTAAACTGATTGTTTAAATTAGTAAAAGGATAAATAGGTAATTTAATAGGAATATGAGATTTTTGTCATAACAACCCAAGAATGTCAATTGACAAATTAAAAAATTCAAGTTGTCAATACTCAAACTTTAAAATCTCAGATTTCAACTAGATTACTTATTTATTTATTTTTTTATATTAAATTAATAGACGTTTTGAGGTTTTTATAATTTAAATTATAATTTTCTGACAATTTTTTAAGATAAGAATAAAAAGATATAATTAAATTTTTTAAAAATAAGATAAATGGGTGTTTTATTTGAAAAATGTCGAAAGAAGAAGAAACCGTCGGAGATGAAAAACTTCAAAACTAGAACAATGGGTCTTATCCAAAATCTTCATTTGCGTGTTATGCAACAAAAATGAAGGAGAAATGTTAGCCAGGTCCTAAGGATTATAAAATTATTTTTTTTAAAAAAAAGTCCAAATAAAAATTCATATATCAAAAAGATTCTTAAAGACTTTTTTGATATTATTTCTATTAACAACACGAAATCTATATTTACAACGAAAGTGTTATATTTACAACAAAATTTAAAAAACCTAACAATTCACAACAGAAAAAAAAAACTATATTTACAATAAGAAGTTCCATATTCACAATGAAATTTAAACACCTGGATTTTATTTCAAACTTAAGTCCTAAGCGTCACAGTCGTCATTTACAACAGAAAAAGGCTAAATTTACAACCTAAATGCTATATTTACAACAAAATTTTAAACTTGCCATTTACAATATAAAAAGTCATATTCACAACAGGAAGTGATATATTTACAACAAAATTTAAAAGCTTGGATTTTGTTTCAATACATATAATATCAAAAAAGTCTTTAGGAACTTTTTTACATGTGAATTTCTGTTGGGACCTTTTTTTATAATTTTTATGGTCTTTGAAACTTGACTGTCATTTTGTCATTTTCTCAGAATTATTCTAAGTCAATGCAAGGATTGTTACCGAGTTAAGAAAATGATTCAGCGAAGCAAACCGGTCTGAAAGCCATTCCGCGTTTTTTTATTGGGATAATGACAGAAAATTTTCATTCAAATTACAAAAACATCAAAATGTTTTTTAAATTAGCAAAAAGAAGTGATTTAGTAGAAATTTGATACTTTAGAATTTTAGTGTTAAGAACTTGAATATAACAATAACAATTAGTAATTTGGGTTACACAATCACAACTTGTGGAGCTCAATTGTCAATCTTTATATCCAAGTTGTTAATTCCTATATTCAAGTAGTCAATATTAAAACTTTAAAATCTCATATTTCTCCCAAATTACCTATTTATCCTTTTACTAATTTAATAGGCATTTTAGAGTTTTTGTAATTTAAATAATATTTTTATGCTGTATCCCTTTTTTATCTTCTCTATAAAAAATGCTCATGAAATCAATCTATCTTGTCTATAGACGGGTTGGGTTTCTCTCATAATCTTTTTTTTCATCATCTCTAAATCTTATCCGTCTAATCAATCACAAAACGGGTAAAGATTCAAAAATGCATATAGACTTTTACACAAGGTGCACTTAGTACCAAATGCTTTTTAGAGGTACAAAAATGCACATGAACTTTCAAAATGGGTGCAAAATACCCATACCGTTAAGTTCCTTTAACCGATGTTAATTTCAAAGTGGGCCCCACGCCATTAAAAAAAATAAAAAATATCAAACTTTTTTAATTGCCAACTTTACCCTCCCTCTTTCTTTGCGAGATCTTTGCTCGACACTTCCTTCCCTTTTCATATCTACTTTTTCTCTTCATATCGAATCCTCGTCGACGTCGGCGTCTCCCTTGCATCTTCTCCATTCTCTTCTTAGATGCCAACGGTGGCGTCAAACTTTCTATCTTCCAAGATCAATCCTCCTATACTCCACCTTCGGTGACAGTGATGAAGTGCAGCTCGATGGGTGGTGTTGGCGGTGAACATGGTGGTTGTTCCGAGCTCTCTGCCTCTCTCCTATTTCTCCAACGCAGCTGAGGAAGGTGATGGGAGGAAGGTCTGATCTAAGCTCTCTGGTTCGAATCTTTCTCCCTCTTTTGACAACGACGCACTCTGTCTTTTTTCCGTCTTGAAAGCTTCCAATGGTGGTGGCTATGGTGAAGAGGAGCTCACCGGAGACTAGTAACGATGGAGGTGGTTCTAAATATTTCTGGGTTCTTATTCTTCTTTCATCATTTACGCTCTAGTTTTTTCTTTTTTTTTCTTTTTTTTTTTTCTATCTGAACCAAAAAATTAATTAGGAAGGAGAGGGAAAAAATCGAGCCAAAGCATATTCTGATAGCTTATTGTTTTAGGATTAGATTTCAACCAAGCTGATTTCTCTACTCGTCAAGGTTCATGCCTGGATCTCTCTTTAATCCTAGAAATCCTCGGGTTAACATTCTTCCATGTCAACTCCAACTTCACAGGATCAATCCCCAAAGAAATCATTTGACACCCATTTTTCTACAATCTTGATTTAAGCAACAACAAGCTCCAGGGTTATTTCCTAAAGCAATTTCTATTTAACACACTACTATAAAATATGGATATTACTTCACTAAAGGACGTCCTTATTTTAAAAAAGGAAGTAAAAAGCATAGGCGGTGGCATTTTTGTAATAATATGGTTGAAAATTACGACTTAGGCGTCTTAAAAATAATTTAGGGCGCCTAAAATATTTTTTTGGCGTCTTGAAATATATTTCAGGACGCCAAAAATATTAGCGCCAATGGAAAATAGGGGAAATTTAGGGTTTGGCGCGCTAAAATATCATTTTTGGCGTCCTGAAAAAATTATAGGGCGCCTAAAATTAATTTAAGGTATCCTGAAATAGGTTTAAGAGCGCCATATTGCCCTTATTTATTTCTTCCACACACCTCACACTCGCCTTCTTGTGTTGCGCCTCCGTCTCCTCCTTCTTTCCTCTTGTGCTCCGTCTCCTCCATCCTTTTTGAAATCCGGCCCTGATTTATTGACCGCTCCCTCTCTCCGTCGTTGTTCATTGCCCTTCTTCTGGTCGTTGTGCTTTTGACGTTGTCCCTTCATTTTCAACCTCGTTTTTGCCTTCGATTTTCCAGATTGCAACTTCCTACTGCAGGTAAGCTTCAATTTTTCCGGATCTGTTCGACTCTTACTGATCTGTTCGACTTGTTCGATTTTTCCAGACCTGTTCGACTTTTCCAAAACTGTTCAAGCTGTGATCTATATCTATTCGACTTCTTCCAGCCTCTCACGGTGCCTAACCTTCGTTGCATCTCGAGCTTGGTTATACTGTAGATAGATAGTTTTGCTGTTCTGTCTTGTTTGTTTAATCTCAATCCACAGATTCGTCTATCTGATTCATTTTCATTCTGCTTTTTCATCTAATTCTCTGGGACCCAACTAAGGGCGCGGTAAGATTCCAGCTTTTGTCAAAAGTTTCTTTTTTACGCTGAAAGCTTTAAGAATTAATTGCTACTGACATGCGAATGCCATCGATGATCTGATTCCTAATACTCCATATGTTTTGGGACTTAAGTTGTTGCATTGGTAAACACTGTTGCAAGCCGTGTTTGGATCTTGAATCTAGGATTATGAAGTTTTGGTGTCAGGTCTCCATATCTGAAATGGTTTACTTTTCTGATGACCACCACTGAACTTGCTTGTTCCGTTGCTTGGTTCCATTCTTGTAATGCAAAGAAATCTTTTTTCTTAAATTTGTCTTGTTTTGTGTGTCTGTAATTAACGAGTGTTTGTCTTTAATTATTCACTTTTTGTAGAAAATATTTTTGTAAATGTTTTAAGTATTGATTTCAATACACATAGAAGAATATGGTTTGCTCGCTATTCCCGAATGATTGAGTGTTAGGCTATCTCAACTTTGTTTTCTTTCCAAATCTTTAAGGCAAGAAGTGAAGGTATAGAGTCATTTTTTTTTTCGCTTTGTCATAAGTTGAACTTAAAGTTATTCATATTTCCTTTTAAGTGCTCCAAATGCTTAGTTACAGCACTGGTTTTCAGAGCTTTGTGCCAGGTGTTTGATGAAATGTTTGTGAAGGTTATTAATGCACCTCTAAAATTCTTTTTGAGTACTCTACTATTTCCTCTCTCACAAGTCGTAACAAGTTCTACCAAACTGAACAAAGAGCTCTGTTGTATACTTTGCTAGGTTCAAGTAGATGGATCATATGTTCCTGCTATATATTCAAGATGAATCCATGGAAGTTGCACATTTGCTTGTAGAGCCTAGATGGATCATTTTCGCTCAAGTTCTTGTGTTTTTCTTGGTCTTGTGTGTGTACTACTACTACCACCAGCATTACCCACCTTTAATTTTATTACAATATCTCTTTACTTATGTCTCCATACTAACATAGTCCCTTTGTGTTACTTTCAGCTTCTATTGGGCTATCATTTTTGCAAATTGAGTGCTTATGCTTACTTGGTTGAAAATTTGTTGAGCTAAAAGATATTTGACGAAAATTCTATATGCCAAAGAACCCATGCATTACAACTCATCTTTAAACATATTTTGTATTTCTCTTTGATCTTTGACATGTTGCCATCTCTTCTTTTTCGAATTTTGCGAGACCCTAAAGCAATGCAACATTGCAAGACCACAATTAATGTATAATGTCTTTGGGAATGTGTTGTCAATTTCTTTTGCATTGAACTTTGAAATGCTCCCTACACAATTTTTATCAATATCTTGTGTTTTCTTAGACTCAAAAAAGAGTTGCAATATTTTTTCTATGTCCATTTAAACTTTGAAATAGTTCTTTTTTTCCCTTTTGTGTTTCTTCAAGACTGCCTAAAACATTGTATTGACTCCATAGGTAATAATGAATTTGATGACAAGCAAGAATGAATTTAAGGATAAAAGCCACTTCAAAGATTGTATTAGGGTTTAGAATTTATTTAATAAGCATACGTAGAAAGTTACCTCTCAATTTTTTGCTGGTATTAGTTTGGTGTTGTATAACTTTTTGCTTAATACATGCTTCTCTTTTTTCTTTTTGACCTTATTATTACATGCTGTTTGAGTTTATGAAAGTGGATTCATCCTAAATCTTGCAATGAGCTATAGACTTCCTACTTTGAGTTGATTTGTTCCTTTACTATAAAATCTCTTCCACCAAGCCACTCTGCTAAAGAAAGAATAGTTGACGACATTTATCCATATCTCTTGCAGCATTCTTGGTATACATGTCGATAATTTCTTTCTATTGATTCATATTTCAGGTTTTTGCCTTAGTAGTTGTATGTTAAAGGCTTAAAGCTACTCCTCTCTAGTACGTGCTAAATTAATTTCATTCTTTCAAGTCTTACTTATAATGTGCATGGCGTTTTTGGTCTCGTTATGTCATGTGGATGTAATCTTTTCAAAATTGCGACCTATTTTCTTTGCAGCACGTTCATTTCCTTCTTCATTCCAGAGGCTCACCATATCGTTTTTTCCTCTTTTGATAAAGGTTCAATTAAAATAACTTCTAGAAAAGCTGACCACCAAATTATGTTAAAGTATCTTTCATATGCTAATGTCCAAATTATTTTATGGCTGCACTTTTTTATGTTTTATTGTATCAACAAGATTGTTGCTTTTCCATATATTTTCCTTTTGAAATGAGATATTATTAAACCAGGGGAATAAGTAAGTTGCACAAACTCTTTAAAATGAGATATTATTTTATGAAAACTAGATGCTACCCTACGTGCTCTGATCTTTCCTCCATCTCTTTTCTCTATTTAATCTTCCTTTTCTTCGTGCAAAACATTCAGCAGTTGTAGTACTAAATAAAAACTGAAACATTTGCATCTTCTAATTTGCAGGAAAAGACGCATAGCTATACAAAATTATGAGGCAGCTTTCCCATTGGAGGTTTACATATTGGGACAGCCTTGGATCTTGTACTGATAGGACCAGAAGATCTTTGTTGGTTCAGTTTTTGAGGTAAATCACCATATCTGGATAGCTTTGTTACTATGATTGTGCCCTGTGACTGAGTTAAATGCTAACTGTGGAATTGATAACTTCTATTTGTCATTAGCTATGGAAATAATATCTCTTGTTTTGTAACTGCAAATTTTGTGGTTGGTTGAGAATTAATTCTGTTCTTAATTAGGTAATTTTAGGAAATTTGTTAAGTGGTTTTAGACCTATGGAAACAATTGTGTGGGTGTTTAGGAGCTTATGATTTCTAGCCTTTGAATTAAGATGCTTGCTTATTGAGTTATTTTAAATGCCTTTAAGGTGTTTCATGAATTGTGCGAAAGAAGAATGAGGTTGAAAATTTTGTTTTGCTAACGCTTAAGGGATGTAAGTTCATTTAAATGTGCATTTTATTTAAATTTTTATTGTTGCAAGAGAAGAGCAATGGAGAAAGTTGGAAAGGGGGGAGTCATTACTATTGCTGTAAGCGACTTTGCCCTTTTTCTTGAAAACCTGTCTCTTGTGTTTCTGCATTTTCATTGAATTTTAGGAATAATGCTACTGATTATATGCCTATGTTCTGATTTGTTGGTTATATTTCAGTTTGTTCTGGTTTGTTTGTTTTTATAAACTTAACTAAAATTGGTTTGTTGATTATGTTCGTGTTTTTGTATGTTTTTTGTTTATGGTCTAAGTTTTCTTGAGAAACCTTTCTTCATCGTTATTAGCTACATGAGAGATATTAGAAAAAAAAATATTTTTTTTTAAATTAGGCACTTATGGCGTCCTAAATTTAAATTCAAGACGCCCTAAGTGGGACCTACGGCGCCCTAAATTTAAATTCTGGGAGCCATAAGTGGGACGTACGGCGCCCTAAATTTAAATTCAGGGAGCCGTAAGTGGGACTTACGGCATCCTAAATTTAAATTCAGGGCGCCGTAAGTCCCACTTAGGGCGTCCTAAAATCTAATGGGGACGTCGTAATTTTAACGTCCCCTAGATAGACGTCCTTTGAAAAAAGGACGTTAATTGGGCCAAATTTAGGATGTTAAAGCCCTTTTTTGTAGTAGTGACAACTCATTTTTCTTAGATCACGGGTTCAATAGCTTCATTGTTGATGATTTTGTTGATTTGGATGATTTTTTTTTTCTTCTATATTTCGGGTTCTTGTTCATTTTTCCAATTTGGGTTTCAAAATCTTTGTTGCTGATTTTGTTGATTTGGATGAAGTGTGTAACAATGATAGAAAAAATGCGTTCCATAAAAATGAACAGTGAATGTAGCTTCTTTGGAGGAGAAGACGCGATCGAGAGTTTTTTTTTTAGTTCAAGGGTATTTTGATATTTTCAGACTGTACTTAACCTCGTAAGGGAATTTAACTGTGATGGGATTTTTGCTCGATTTTAAAAGCTCATGTACATTTTTGCTCCTCTGGAAAACATTTGGTGCTGGATGAACTTGCGGTAAAAGGCCATGTACATTTTTGCACCTTTACCCATACTATTTTAATCTCTCTTTTCTCTTCCCAATCAACGGCCCGGATGGGTTAATGAGAGAAAAGAAGAAAAGGGATCGAGGAGGAAATCATCTTAATACGTAGACACTACCTTGTAACATCCCAAATTTTGGGATTTGAAAGTTAGATACTTTATGGGAATTAATTATGTAATTTTAGTTTAAAATAATTATGAGAATAATTATTAGAAATTTAGGCTTATTTTTTCCTTAATTAATTTTGGGACAAAGAGTAAATTCAAGCAAGGAATAACTTAGGCCTAAAAATTATAGAATTAATATTTCGAAGCCAAAAGAAATATAATTGAGAAAGAAAACCCCCATATGGAAATTAAGGTTTTACTTTTATTATTTACCCAATATTGTTCATTTTTTTTGTTACATTGTTCTTTAAATAAATGAAAGGCCTAAATGCAAATAAGAGCTTTGAAGAGGATCAAGTAGAGATTAATATGAGTCCACAACACAACACATACACACACATTTTCCATTACTATCAGCACCATTGGACAAAACGAAAGGCCTACATGCAAATAAGGGCTTTGAAGAGGATCAAGTAGAGATTAATATGGGTCCACAACACAACACATACACACACATTTTCCATTACTATCAGCGCCATTGGATAACAAAGCCCATTACTCATTATCATTCTTCATCCAATTGGCCCGAAGTAACAACACACATATTCCCGCCAAACTCATGCATCCTTACATCAACCCACATCCTATTAAATATAAAGCCCATGCAATAAAACCCAACAACCCATTATTAACTTCAGAAAACACCAAAAACGCGGGAAATTTTCAAAACTACGGTTTTTTTTTTTTTAAAAACTTATGAGAGTACTGCATGTCAGAAACTTTTTAAGGAAGTAATGCAGTTAATGGCGTGGACTGACACACGCCATTGACCGCGTAAAGAAGTAGACGCCACGTGGAAGTGGCGCTGTGAGCGACGCCACTGTGAGTGGCGTCCATCATCTCACGCCAGTTATGGCGTGCATTGACCCACGCCACAACCGGCGTGTGCCGGTTAGGATTCCACGACGGAATCCCGACCGGATTCCCGACCACCCCGGCCCGCCCCCTTCACGCAACCCCCTCCCCCCTTCCTACACGACCGGCCCCCTCAAAACGACCCAACACGCCACCCCTCCCCCCAAAAAGAGCACACACACACACACACGTCACCTCCACCCCCAACCCCAAAGACACACACACGAGGCCCCCTCCATCCCCATCCCCATCCCCATCCCCAAAGACAAATGCACGCCCCCTTCCATCCCCACCCCCAAAACACACACACACACACACACACACACACACACTTCACCTCCTTCATCTGATTCCTTGCCTCCCTCTTTCTCTCAAAACTCTATCTCTTTTCTTAATCTAATGTTGCTTGATTTCCCTTCCCTCTTCACTCATTCCATTTTCTTCATTGTAAAAACTCCCACCGCCCTTCATTTTCTTCATTCTTGTTCACTCATCCCATTTTCTTCATTCAAAAAACTCCCTCCATCCCCCATTTTCTTCATTCTTGAGAAAATGTTGAGAGAATGAGAAAGTTTGAGACATAGAAAAGAGAGAATCAGTAGAATGAAGAAGAGAAAGGAAGCTCAAATTCTCTCTCACACTCCTGACTTCAAGTTTGCACAGGTAACATTTAATTTTTTTGTTATGTTTATATGTTTAATAATTTGATTTAACTTGTAATTATATACATTTATTTATTATAGATGCTTAATAAATATATAATGGTAGGATAGATTAATTCCTTGCAAATTATTAATAAATAAAAATAATAAAGACAGTAAATAATAATTATAATGAATAATTAAGGGAATAACAATATTTAAAATTTATTACTAACCTCGGGATACAAGACTAATTAGTAAATTAATTAATTAGTGAATTGATTCTTTATTTTGTATGTTAATTATAAACCTTAAGATAGATGAGTAATTATTTAATATTTTGTAAATTAATAATTTCACATATAAAATGTAAAATATTGTGCTTTGCTAAAATTTGATTTAAGAAATTTTGTGAGAATAATAATTAGTGAATTAAAAAAAAAAAAAAAGATCTTGTGATATATATTGTATATTATTTATTTATAGCACCCCTAAATAGAAAATAATGATTACTCAAATAGATAATTCAAGAATTAATTATTTAGAGAATAATAATTAGTGAGTTAATAATGTGCAATTCTAAATTTTTATTAGTCAAATGGATGACCAACACGCGTGCAATATTGAGCCCGGCCCCAAAGAGTGGGGAGTTCTTAATGAAGAGGTGCAACAATCACATCGATCACAAGTTGTGTGGAACATAGGAGACTGCAATTGTTTGAGGGTGAGGCGAGCCTCACATGGGTCTTTGGGAGATATCGAGGACCCAAATCTCATCCCTGTCAGATTTGCAAAAAGACCTTATGCGTGCGGGTTTCGCACGTGTCTCGCATAAAGAGACTCTCGGTATGTTTTAAAATTCTTTATGTAATTAATTATATGCATTTAGTTGTTTGTACATGATACGGATAATATAGAACCCTTACATATCTGTTCTCTACTTTTATGTTGGTGCAAATTGACAAACAGCTGATTTCTGCTTTGGTTGAGAGGTGGAGGCCTGAGACTGACACCTTCCATATGCCGGTTGGTGAGATGACTATTACTCTACAGGATGTAGAGGGCATTTTAGGTTTGTCCACTCAGGGGCGAGTAGTTTCCGGTCGGACGCACGCCAACTGACAGCAGTTATTCAACATTACATGGGTCGGGCTCCACTCCCAACTCATTTGATTGGCGGAAACATCAGGTTGAGCTGGTTTGAAACTTATTAGGCCCACTGGGAGGAGCACTCGCCTCGTGAGGTCGGCTTTGCTACACACGTGCTTACCTTATGCGCCTATTCGGTGGATTTTTGTTGTGTGACAAGTCCAACGCAGAGGTCCCTTGTCGATATATAAAATTACTGGGTGGTGACCTTGCGGAGATGGCTACATACAGTTGGGGGTCTGCTATACTCGCCATACTGTTTCGTGAGCTATGTTAGGCCACGTCGGCTTCAGCTAAAGACATTGGGGGCTGTTTGTTGTTATTGCAGATATGGGCATGGTCCAGATTTCCTACCATATCACCTCCCCGTTCCACCGCCCGTGTGGACGGTGATAATTACGGACACAGGTATGGAAGAAGTTTGATGTAATGAATATTTTGAACTGGTTGGAGTAGATGAGTGATTATGTTCTTATTTGCAGGTCATTTCACTAATGTTATGGAGTTACATATTGCAGATTCAATAAAGTCAACTTGCAGTTATTGCGACGTGATCTAAACACATATCGGATAGAGCTTGGCCAGATGGGCCGAGACGATGTATGTATGCTAAATTTGATGTTAGAGAAAAAAATAAACTAATTCGCATTTGTTTACATGTATAGGTGAAGTGGGAGCCATATAGGGACGCCAGATATGAGTTTTTGGGTGCAGATGTTCACATACAGGACATATGGAGGGCGGTCACACCCTTACTTGCTTTCCACATTGTCGAGATGCACCAGCCCAATCGCTGCATGCGGCAATTTGGCATGCAGCAACATATCCCCAGCCTAGCACCACAACTTCAAGGTGCACACGATCTTACCTTATGCGGTAAGATGACGGAGGATTGGGAGTCGAAGATGGATCCATTTATTCAGTTGTGGAACATGCGAGATGAGCGTATCGAGACTACGGATCCATCGGAGGGGCCGATTTCCCCGAACTCGGAGTACATGACTTGGTTTTTCACTCACACTAGACGGTATATGACGAGGCAGGTCGTAAAGATTGGGCACGTGGTACGTAGTGATCTTGATACCATTTTTTATCCTGTATGTTCCATCTTATGATCCATAACTTGGTTTAAGTGTTGTTATTTATTTTACTGGATAAATGCAGATAGATGGTGTAGAGTGGATTTGGTGGATGAATTCTCCCCAATTTAGTGCCCAATACAGCAAGAGGGAGGTGCAGAAGGTCTGTGACCAGTTACTCGGAGCACTTAGAGCATTTGGCCGAGTTGCGGAGCTTGGGCCTAGCGCATCGAGTGGTCTATTAGTAAGTGTATCAGATCCCGCTTTAGAGGTACCGCCCCATGCGAGGGAGGGACGTGGATTGGGCCAACGACGATCGCGGCACGAAATGAAGCCATATCAGATACCCTCGCTTGGTCCACGAGGCGGAGGTGTATACAGACCTCTTGTGTGGCCAGATATGACCTATACTCAGGTTCCGTGGTTACCAGAGCAGATCCCAACAGAGGTGCATCCCGAGATACATGCACTGATCCCTACTTATCCACAGCCAAAGACGATGTCCGATTCGGAGACACAGGTTCCATACTTATATCAGTGGCCTTCTTAGGGCTCCCAGCCTGGCTTTCCTACATTCAACCCTTACCAGGTTGGACAGGGTTTTAATGCATATCAGCCTCTATATGGCCTTCCTGGCTTCAATACTTATCAGTCCGCACATGGTGGTTTTACTGCCTTTCGTCCCTCCCATCATGGACAGGGTTGTACTGAGGTCGGATCTAGTAGTAGCCCATACCAGGCAGGACACCTCACGGCCGACAGCGGAGGTGACCATTCTGATGACTTTATACGGGCAGCTGTTGAAGATTTCAATTTTAGCCACAATCCCGATGGCATCCAAAGGAACCCTGAGCGGGAAGCGCGGTCGAGACCATGGCCTCCATATATTCCTCCCTCCTGAGTGTGTTCCATGTTATGTATTATGTCATATGGGCATGGATTACTGTATTATGTCATATTTGCATGGATTACTACTGTATTTGACGGTATTTGTTTAGTTTTCTATCGAACATATAGCTAATCAACTTTTACCTAAATAATGTTGCTCTTGAAGATCACTGCCAAAAATCTAATTAAAAATGAAGTACACACCGAGTACACATAAGTATAAAAGCTAGCAAATAAAATTATGAGAACATGAAGGTTAATTAGCTGTGCGCGTCAAGGACATGAACGCCTATTATGTCCGAATTGTTTACATATCCTACATCTAATTCGACTGGAGCTAGGTTGGACCTCTACCTCATCCATTTCATTGCGAATGCGTGTAGATTTAGGGCGGCCCTTACCACGCAATTTCGATTCATCTGGGATAATCTTTGGTTCGGACGAGGACGGTATTCCTTGTTCACTGCCGATCGGTTGAAATGGTGAAGAGTAAACATTTATAATATTGTAGATTGAGAATACTGGATCCACATACTGTGCAGCATTATGGGATACCGACGAACATGCAGCAATTACATGAAGACATGGGAATTTGAATGCCTGAAACTTGCCATACTGGCATTTCCGCTGGGTCAAGTTGACTGAGTATGTATCGTCCTGATCGTCAACTTCAAACGTGGTACGCGCCACATCAAACTCCCGAACACGCATCGATGTAGCACGCTCTCCATTCTTTGCCATAGCTTCTCCAATAACACTCGTAAAATACTTTCCGGACAATGCATCCTTTTGTGCTTTGGTCCCCTTTTGACCCAATAACCAACAAGTCGACTATAGGTGCATTTCACCAACGATGTTATCGGCATGTTCCTCGCGCCCCTAAAAACCTTATTGATTGATTCGGACAAATTGGTTGTCATATGACCGTATCTTCATCGATCCTCATCATAACTCCGACACCATTTCTCTTTTTGGAATTCTTTCAATCCATGTAGCCACTTCACGATCAGAATCGCAGAATTCGGCATACAAAGCATCGAAGTGTATTTTGTTCGGAACATATCCTGTAAAAAAGACAAAAAGACATAGCAGTATAAGATTGTAGTAATGAAAAAAATGAACATTAGTGCACATCAATTGGAGTATATTACCTAATCTCATTAAATTTTTCTTCAAAACCTGGTCCTTGAAGCGAGTTTTAAAATTGCTCGCAACATGACGAATGCAAAATACATGGTACGCATTAGGAGGCTGCCAACCAATCACCTCATTCCCGATTGCTGATATTATGCTCTTGTGATGATCAAATAAGATATAAACCAACCTTATTTGTAACATACATCATATGAAATACAAAAAAAATACTCCCATGCTTCCTTAGTTTCACTTTCAACAATTGCAAATGCAATCGGAAGGATCTCATTATTTCCATCTTGGGCGGTGGCAATCAATAATGTCCCCTTATACTTACAGTATAAATGTGTACCGTCCACCTGTATGACTGGTTTGCTCTTGTACGACATTGTCTGAATGTCTAAAATGTATGTTGAAATACCCGAATCCCATTAACAACCTGCCTATCAATAGTATATGGTCCATGTTGAATATGATAAAAAGATCCAAGGGAAAATTTCAACATGTGCTCGAACCACCTTGGCAGGAATGCATATGACTCGTCCCAATCACCGTAAACCTTAGCAATTGCCTTTTGTTTTGCCTGTCATGCCTTCATGTAAGAAACATGATAACCAAACATTCCAGTCACCCTTTCTTATATCATTATCACAGGAACCGATGGTGTTTCCCTTACCATATCTGCAAAACCAATAGCAAAAATTACACACTAGGAATGTTATTTATGTTCACTGATACACACAAATAAATTCCCAAATTATCAAATGGTATTGTGTATCAAACCTATTATGGCATCGAAAATAATTTCAGAATCAAGTTGTTTGTAATCTTGGGAGAGAATTTGACTCACACAACTATGATTTCCAACCCATTTAGTTACCACCCAAGTGCTGCTATTCTTCAGTTTAATTGCTCTTACTCTCCAATTGCAACCTTGTTCATGATTCCGACATTTCATTGAGAACTTGGTTGTAGTACTCTCAACCGTGCAGGTTTCATGATGTGCCTTCATGCAATAATGTTTTATTGCGGCTTGGACATCATTCTTGGACCTAAACTCTTGTTTCAGATATAGTTCATCTCCTCTTGCCCACAGACCCCGGCTCAAGCCTTCCGCATCCGATATCTTTCATTCGGGTAATCTTCATCAACAAATTTCATAATGCGGAATGTCATTCCAAAACGGTGTAACATCTGTATATTCACACATAATACACTTTATGCAAAAACATGGTAACTAATAAAAAAATAATTTAAATAATAATACAACTCCGTAACTAACCTAATGATAACATACCAGTCTGTTGTGACATGGGATTATGATAATATTCGTCATCTGTATCACTATAATTCTGATCATGGTCATTAGACAGTAATGTGTCTTCATCTTCTTCCTCTTGCTCTTCCTCATTGTCAGGTTCTTCATCTAGCATATAGTCAAATTCTTCTCCATGCACAACAGTTGATTGTGTTGGTACACCCTCCTCTAACGTCTCAATATCCACATACATCTCAGCAAATTGGGACGCAGAGTTTTCCTTGAATGATTAAACAAAAACATCCACATCCTCATCATCAGATATCTCAAAACCCGCATAGTCATTTCCATAAGGCACTTTACCCGTGACTGAAGATATTACCTGATTTTGTTGCAGCTTTAACTTTTGACGGATCTTTTCATATAAATCTTCAGCAGACATGTGTCGAAATATATACATTGCTTTTTTTTTTTTTCACCATCAAAGCTCAATCCGTTTGCAACAACATTTTTTGAACCATTATAATATATAAATGAACGAATCTCATTCATTTTTTTTACAAAAAAAAAAAGAAATGAAGAAACAGAATGAGGGAGATGGACGACGGAGGGAGTTTTGCAGATGAGAAAAGGAGTGAGTGAATGATAGAGGGAGAGGGAAGGAATGAATGATAAAAAGGAGAGGGAAGGAGTCACACGGGCGTTTTGTAGAGAGTATGGTATGGTGAGAGAGGAGGGAAGGAGCTAAATAAGGAGAGGGAAGGAGGAGTCACGAGGAAAAGGGAAGGGGGGGACTCACGGGTTTTTGTTGGGGGACTCACGGGTTGGGGGCGGGTCCGACGGGAGAGGTGCGACGCCTTGATGGCGTCATGGGCACACGCCGCCTGTGGCGTGGGTCAATGCACGCCACAACTGGCGTGAGATGATGGACGCCACTCACAGGTGGCGTCCGCTCACAGGCGCCACTTCCACGTGGCGTCTACTCCCTTACGCAGTCAATGGCGTGTGTCGGTCCATGCCATTGACTACATTACTTCCCTAAATAGTTTCTGACATGCAATACTCTCATAATTTTTTTTTTTTTAAAAAAAACCGTAGTTTTGAAAATTTCCCCAAAAAACGCAGCGAAAACGTGAACCCTCTCGGTCAATGGCACAAGCACGAGGAAAATAATATTAGCGAGAAATCATTTCCATATCAGGCACGCAAGCATAGCAAAAAAAGAGAGAAGAGAAGATAGAAACCTCAGCGTATCTCCCTTTCAGCCAATTACTGTTCATACGTTCTTGAGCCCAGTGCCATGAGCCAACATACTCCTCCCTCTCGGCCCAGATTATTTTGGGTTCATTATATAGAGCCATTGCCTCTTGTTCTCATCGTATGTGTATTTCAACCAAAGAATAAAGAGAAAACGAGAGAGAAGATGAAAGTGAGAGAGTAGTTGAGAGAGAGAGAAAGCGTGGAATCACTGTCTATGTGTACTCTGTTTTGGAACCAGCAAACAGAGGAAGCCAAGACTGAGAGATGTGGGATTGAGATTGAGAGCGAAGGAAGACAGAAGGGGAATCGGAGAAGAGGAAGGACCGACTGTTGCATGCAAGTTTTGATTTTTATTAAGGTGAGTTTAAAGCCATTAGGAACGTAGCTTACACATGAGTTCTCTGCTTTCTAAATAATAAAACAGGGACCATTTGTTTGTAGCTTGCGTGTGGAGTATTTGAACTTGCTTTTACTACACTAGGGAAAGAATAAAAACCTTACTGTCACTATGTAAATATATGTATGTCACTGATCTAGTATAGGAAGAGTTTTTGCTGTTCACATATGTATAAGTAACATTGCAACCTTTGAAGAAAACTTGCTGTCGGTGTGTATAACCGCTGCACACACACACACACACACACATATATGTTAGTGTTGAGTGTTGAGTCGCTGGTTTTGTTGTGAGAGTATATATATATATGCTACATATGTAAAGAGTGAAGGAAAACTTATTATTTTGCATGTATAGGTAAGTATATGTATATCGTTTGTTTTGCTTGTCTGATACACACAGATATATTAGCGTATTAAAAAAAAAAAAAACACACACACATATATATATATAAGAAACCTCACTTTGAATATTTTATATATATTTTTTTGCTCAAATGAATATTTTATATATGAAAGAGAAGGAAAATCATATGTGTGTGTGTGACGCTCCTAGGAAGCTAGCCGTCAATAAGCTTTGTTTGTCATGTTTTGTTTACATATATATATATATATATATATATATATATATATGATATATTAATTCATGTGCATTTGGGAAAAATATGAGTTCCTCATGAGTTTGCTGATATGTGATATATATCATAATAAAATGTATTTTTATGTTGTTAGTATTGATAAACTCCTATATAATAGGATCTAATCCATCTAATTCCTATATTATTTCACTTATAATATTATTTACAAAATAATATATATATATATATATATATATATATATATGTATGTATGTATGTATGTATGTATGTATATATATAGTGAAGCATATTTTACATGATGTGAGCATATATTAAATTCTTAATTTAAAGAGTTAGGATAGCCTCGAGAGTTTAAATTAATTATAGAGAAATAATAATAATTAGTGAAATAATAATAATAATAATAATAAATAGATATTGTTATTATTATTAAAAATGGGAATAAATAATAAAGGAAATTATTAATTAATAATAAAGATAAAAGTGGATTATTAATAATTAATAAATAAAAAGGGTATTATTATTAAGGGAATTTTTAGGGGTTAATCCACTTTTAATCCTCTAAAAATAATTTGTGTAGTTAGTTACTTTGCGACGTAAGAAGTGACTAATGACAACGATAAACGTTTATAGGCATACCTTAACATCTCTTCAGATCTCAACACCTTTGGATGAATTAAGGATTCAAGCTTAAGGTGGGTAACTGTTATTTTGGTAGCCTATATGTATGTATCCATGTATAACTGATCATGTTTACTAGATTGTTTACATGTTTATTTCCTAGCTTTGAATTTGGGGCTGCATGTCTTAAAGGGCTACGGTCCTTGGCCAATAACTGTGGTTACGGTGCGACTTATTTATTGTAAATTATTCTATGCTTATAAATGTGTTATAATGTGATTTACATTTCATACATGTATATAAAATTAACTATTACCTTGGGGTTCATTCATTTGAACTCTAGATCGCATGAAAGAGACAGGTAGTGGATCAGGATCAAGAGGGAAGATGCAGCTGTAAGGGTTACAGTAGAAGGGATTTTTTGTGATAGTATAATTAGTTGGACTATATAATTTCGTTTATCGTTTGTCGATCTATTTGTGGATTACTATATTAAGTTCCCCTATGGGATAGATATCGCTCGAGAAAAATTTATCCTCATATTTTCAAACTAAGTTATTTTATAAAAGTTTTATTCCGCAATTAAGTTCTAAATTACTTCAATGCCTATGCGCTATAGCTTTGATAAATAAAGACGCATTTAGACGGGTTTTACAACCTCATGTCCTTACCTTAGTATAAAATCTAGAAACATGATCCATTTTAATCCAAAACAATTAAGATATATTTGCCTAATTTAATTAATTAAAAAATAGTTTAATGAGGTAATATGATATGTATATTCTAAAACACCTTAATCATCTTCCTTTATTTCCTCTCTTCCATGATTATTATTGAGTGAGCATTAACATGGGTAAATTAGAAAAAAGATTGACAAATATGAAAAATATGTCTTATATTTAATTTATTCTTATTAATGTTCTATCAACAATAATTAAGTAAGAGAGAGGTGGAAAAAAAATTAAGAAAAATGACTAAAATGCTTTAGAAAAACCTATGGTAACAACTAACTTAACAAACTTTAATTTCTTAATTTCATAAAATTAAATAAATAGGTCTTCCAGAGTATGACTTTAGTTAACTAGTTCATTCAATTGTTGAAATTGAAGGAAGAGGTCGGAACTCGGAAGTTTAACGGGAAATCTAGCAAGTGTTGGCTCACGCGCCGCCGAAGGCACCAAATTGCATAATCTTATATTTCACATGAAATTTAATCTCTTTCTTGCCTTGATCAAGTGTTAATTCACATGGAAATACACAACTCATTTCATAAATCTTGTTAGCTATGAGACACTTAATTTATATAGATAATTCTAGATTTATTTTATAATACACAACTCAACTTATTTGATTCACAGATAATTAAATTTGACTAAAGGAAATGAAAATGAAGCACGGTATCTGAAATGCTTTGTTCGTTTCACATGAATTTCATTGCATTTCCCTTTCCATTTCATTAAACTTGGAGATTATTATTTAAACTGATAACAACGTCTTCGACCAAAAAAATAAACTGATTAGAAAGTCCTCAAGGGGGAAAAAAAGTTGAAGGACTGATCTTTTGTGATAAGAATTTTCATCACAAAATTTCCTTTTTTTGAAGTAATAATCTATTGCGATAAAATAAAATGTATATACAAAGTCAAAATTACATACTTGATATTTTACTATTGAAAAAAACAAAAAACTCATTTTCGTTGAATTACGTCAAGCTTCTAAGTTATTAGGAAATACATGTATATATAGTTTCATAAAAACCTTTGACCATTTTGATAAAACTTTCATAACCTTTTAAAACTTTTGTTGCCGTTGGGGAAAAAAAATATAAAATAAAAATTTTGTTGCAATGTACGTGACAAGCTGGAAACCTTCAAACAAGTTTGATGAAACTTAGATATAATTTGGATGTATTTTTGAGAAAAGTTTCAGTTGCATACACTTATTATTAATTTGTTCAACATCTTCGCAGCAAAAGTTTTCATTTGCAGACACTTTTCATAATCGTTTGACCAATTGAACAAGCAAACTTCATTAAGGCAATATTTTCACAAAATGCTCCAATTTTGAAAGGCATTGAAGAAATGGAAACTTGAGAAAATTTTGATCAAACTTGGAAGAAATTAGGACACATTTTCACAAAAATGTTCATCTGCACACATACACAGACACAAGTCTAAGATCTTTATAAAAAGAACATCACAAACTGCACATCTTGCAGCAAGCAAAGAACAATATAAGTGAGGAAGAAACAAACAAACATGAGCCAAAAACCAACTCTTATAGATGCTGCTAGTTACGCGGAGAATCCTCCTGCCCGCTATGACAACTCTTCTGAAGGTCCAAACAAGAGCCAAAAACCAAATGTTTCAGAAAACCAATTTAGGTTCGACACACCAATATGTCAGGAGTAAAGGAGGATGTCAGACTGCCGTCGGCGGATGGGCTCCGTTCAACCAAGAAGGTTCGTATTCGTACGGATAGTATGGATGGAGAAACAGATGGGGGAGATGTGGAGCCGGATGTGGTAATGGTAGAGAAGGAGGCTGAAGTTGAAATATCATATCGGAATAAGCTTCTCAACTTGAGTGGTGAGGGTAAGGGCAATCGAAGTCTGGAGGAAGTTGTTATCACTGAGGCTGACTTCCTGATCAGTAGTGAGGGGGAAATCCCAACTATTTCTTTTTCGAAGGAAGTGCGGGATGTGTTGGCGAGAGGAATGGAGCGGACTCTAGTTATCAAACTGCTCGATAGATCGGCAACCTACATTGACCTATTGCATCGCACTCGTTCCCTGTGGCGGGTGAGAGGTTCCTATCAGCTAGTAGATGTGGAGGGGGGTTTCTTCTTTGCTACCTTTGATTTGGAAGAGGATTACACGAAGGTTCTGACTAGGGGTCCGTGGATGATTTTTGGGGCCTACCTCACTGTGCAACCTTAGACCATTGATTTCGATCCGAATATAGCCAACATATCCAACGTAGTTGTGTGGCTTTGTATCCCTGGCTTGTCATTTCGCTACTACCATAAAAGTACACTGCGGGCTATTGGTAGACTACTGGGGGATGTGGTTAAAATTGACTACATGACAGAGACCCGTGGAAGGGGAAGGTATTCCCGGATAGCTATTCTTGTTGATTTACAGAAACCTCTTGTACCGTGGATTAAGGTGGATGGGTGGACGTACGGGGTGGAGTATGAATGTTTGCCCCTTATTTGCTTTGAGTGTGGGAGGTATGGCCATGCAAAGGCGAAGTGCCCGACCCTGAAATCAATGGCGGTCTCGGGAGTTGTGGGTCCTCAAGCTAACTCGACTGTTGGAACCGCATCTTTAAAAACAGGGGAGGACTCGTCGAAATCTTCCGATGGGCGGTTGCCGGAATCAGGCACGGCGCCATACAGGGAATGGATGCAGGTGCGGTATCCTAAGAAAGGAAACAAAAATAAATCGGGGAAGGAAGCGAAAGCTGGGGGATTACATTTAGGGGGAGAATCTCGTTATAATGTACTTTTTGATTGTGAGGATTTGGAGGCAAATGCTAAGCCGCAAATGACGGAGGACGGGGCGGGAATTAATGGGAATGGAAATGGGTGTGGGGTGGTAGGGTCAATTGCCCCTGAGTTGGTGGGCCGGGAGACCCTTGTCAAGAAGGGGCCTAGACAAAGCCAGTTAAAGCCCAAACCGCAGCCTAAAGAATACCGTAGGAAGACTCAATTGGAGGGCCCAGCTTCCTTTTCTAGCTCCCCAAAGCCCACCCAGGAGGCATCCCCTCAACCCTGCATGCCCGATACATCTGCAGGAGGTGCATTGAGTGGTAAGAGCCCGATGGAGACGTCCCCGGTGTTGAGTTCGATGCAGGTTGGAAGTGATAATGCAAGCACAAGCGCGGGCCCAGTGACTAAACCAACACTGGCAGTTACGTCCCTGGATAGTAGAAGACACACGGTTGTGGAGCTCCGCCATGATCGCCCTGCCTTGGCGGAGGTTAGTCCGATGGGTCCTTTACTACTGTAGGAAAGCAGGGGGTCAAGAAGGGAACTGTTGGTCACCAGAGAGGAAAGGAAAATGTGAGTCTTAATCAGGGTGTATCTAAGCGAGGTCAGCATGGTGTTAACCTCCACTCATCTACCACAAAAATCCTGAAGGTCCGCAAGAAGCCTTTAGCACCACACATTTCTAAAGACGCAGTAGCGGTTTTAACGGAGGAGCTTGTGAAGCCTAAGGAATCAGCGGTGGCCCCAGTATGCTCTCCGGAGCAGACGCTACCGATGCATAAAAGAGATGATGACCCCCCAGGGTCCGGCGTGAGTGTCTGAACCCCATCCTTCGTTTTTTAATGTTTACAAAAATCTTTGTTTGGAATTGTCAGGGGGCAGCGAGCAGAAGCTTTTTTCGAACCTTCATGCATTTTGTGGAGGAGAATAAACCGGGTATGGTAGTACTTGTTGAACCACAGATTTTGGGCATTAAAGTCGATTGGTTTGTGGTGCAATCAGGATTCGATTATTAATATAGGTTGGAGGCTAGCGGCTTCTCAAGTGGGATTTGGCTTCTATGGAAAGATACCATGCATGTATCAGTGGAAGTGTGTCATCTACAGTTTCTTCATACTAAGATTAAGATTGTCGGTTTCCCAGGCTCTTTCCTTTTCACAGCTGTTTATCGGAGCCCGAATAACACTCTGCGCAAGGATTTATGGCGCTCTTTACAGGATCTATCAATTCATATCTCTGACCCATGGCTCATTGTAGGCGACTTTAACGCAATATTGAGTGGTGGCGATCGTTGTGGCGGTGCGGAGGTGAGAGCTCACGGGTGTGAACAGTTCCGGTCTTTTATTTTCAACTGTGGGTTGACCGACCTCGGTTTCAGTGGTCCTAAATTTACATGGCGATGGGGTACCTTACTACAGAGACTTGACAGGGCCCTTGGCAATAACACATGGGTGAATACTTTTGGGGCCATTGTAGTCAAACATTTATCAAAGCTTAGTTCTGATCACCGGCCGATATGCATCCAGACTGGTGGTGATCCTACTATGGCATACAGGAAGCCTCCGTTTAGATACTTGGCAGCTTGGTCAACTGCGGATTCTTTTAAACAGGTGGTACAAGAGAGTTGGTCCAATTCTGAGCCTATCAACGTTAATGTTCAGAGGCTTACAGGTATGGCTACGGTGTGGAACCGAGAGGTCTTTGGGAGCATTAACTTGAGGAAGCGTAGAATTTTGGCACGACTGGGGGTGATCCAGAAGGCCCAAGAATCCAAGGCATCTACACATCTCGACAGGTTGGAAGGTGAACTACGAAAGGAGTTTGAAGTAATTTGTGAAAAGGAAAGTATGACCAGGGCACAAAGGGCGAGGTGTGATTGGCTTAAACTGGGGGATAGGAACAATGCTTATTACCATGCGAAGGCCATGAGACGTTGCCGCCGGTGATCAATTACGGCTCTCAAAGGTGATGATGGTGTGTGGTGTACGGATGGGGATACACTTCGAAGTTGGGCGTCTCGGTTCTATCAGAATCTGTATAGAGAAGGTGTGTCGGTACCTCCCTATCTTGGGAAGGGCCTCTTTCCAGTTATAGAAGATGCAATGCCTTGTTCTCTTAATGCTGCCATATCTCTGAGAGAGGTGCATACCGCCATTAAAGGCACTGGGCGTTGATGGGTGGCATGCTGACTTTTTTTCAGAAACATTGGAAGATAGTGGGTCCTTTCTTACACCATTTGGTTAGTCAATGCTTCGATGCAGGGATCCTTGACCCGAACCTGAATGAAACCCTCATCACTCTCATTTCGAAGATCCCCTCTCCGGAGAGCTTGGAAGAGTTTCGACCCATTAGCCTCTGTACACTGCCTTATAAAGTCGTTACTAAAGTGTTGGCTAATCATTTGAAGAAATGGTTACCTCATCTTGTACTCCCAAATCAATCTAGTTTTGTGGCTGGGCGACAAATTTCTGATAATATTATAATAGCACAGGAGGTGATCCATTCCATGAGATCTAAAACAGGGACGAAAGGGTGGATGGGTATTAAAGTTGATCTTGAAAAGGCATATGACCATTTGAGATGGAATTTTATAGAGGATACTCTCCATTACGCAGGTCTACCAGACAAATTTGTACAGGCAGTGATACTTTGTATTCGGAGCTGCAGTATGAGAGTGGTTTGGAATGGAGCTAGGTCAGAGAAGTTTGTACCCTCCCGGGGAATGGGTCCCTTATCTCCATATATTTTCATTCTGTGTATGGAGAGATTGTCCCAAATAATTACTAAGAAGGTTGTGGAACGTCAATGGCTACCAGTTCATAGGGGGAGAGAAGGCCCCCTTCTCCCACTTATTTTTTGCAGATGACTTGGTGTTGTTTAGCTCTACCAGTGACTCATAGGTTCAACTTATCAACAATGTCTTGCATGAGTTTTGCGAAAGTTCTGGGACATAAAATAAGTCGATCCAAGACGGCTGTGTTTTTTTTCCAAAAATGTTACCCAAGGCTTACAAGGTAGGATAAGTGATGAGTTGGGCTACAGGAGAACGGAAGATCTAGGGAAATATCTGGGTGTTCCTTTGCTTCATAAATGCGTCTAGACCGACACTTATGAGTACCTTGAAGAGAAAATCCTAAGTAAGCTATCAGGATGGGCGGCTAAGACCCTTTCACTTGCAGGGTGCATTACGCTTGCCAAAGCCGTGCTCTCGGTGATCCCCACCTATGCCATGCAAACGACGAAGCTTCCACTTGGGTTGCGTACCCGACTAGAGGAACATATTCAAAACTTTGTATGGGGCCGTACGGGGGAGGACCATAAGCCTTGTCTTGTGAAGTGGGAGGAGATGTGTAGATCTCACAAGGTCAGGGGATGTGGCTTTAAGAAGATGGAAGTACAAAATCAAGCTTTTCTAATGAAGATTGGCTTCCAACTACAGTCAAGACCGGAGCCCCTTTGGGTGCAAGTCCTTAGGTACAAGTATGGGTGAGATGATCAAAGAGGCCCCTATAAACAAAACCAACACTGTTCTTATTTATGGAGGCACTTGAAAAATATTTGGGCTGATGTTGAGCTTGGGATGCGCTGGGATATCGGCGATGGCTCTCAAACCCGTTTCTGGACTGACTCATGGGTGCCGGAAGTGGGACCCTTAAATCTCCTTGCTTCAAGAGATGTTACGGTGGAGGAGGCTTCTCTCTCGGTCAAAAAGTTTGTGACACCGGATGGTAGTTGGGCTTGGGACCTCTTTGGGAGTGATCTTCTTGCCCACGTCCTCTTGCTCTAACACGGAATTGAAACTGAGAAAATAAAGTGTGGAGAGAGAAAAAAGTATTCTCATTGATTAGTCTTTTCATGTACAGTAAGTTTACTTATATACGGAAATGAATACAAAAGCGATGGTAAAATGACTAACTAGTTACAATGTTACTAGCTACATTCGGTTACAACAAATAATTAAATTACAACCAAATATACTAAAATAAAAAATAGCTAACTATCTGTTACCCCCCCACAAGCTGAGGCGAATATGTTGATCATGCCAAGTCTGGATAAGAAACCATGAAAGGGTTGAGGATCAAGAGGTTTAGTGAAACTATCAGCAAGTTGATTGGCACTATGAACCGGAATAAGTCGAATAAGCTCAGCTTAAACCTTTTCTCGAACAAAATGGCAATCAAGTTCAAGATGCTTGGTGCGTTCATGGAAAGTGGGATTGGATGCAATATGTATGGCAGATTGATTGTCACAGTAAAGGATAGTAGGAGATGAATGAGAAACATGTAAATCAGCAAGTAAGTAAAGTAACCACTGAATTTCACAAGCTACACAACCCATGGCTCTATATTCAGCCTCAGAAGAAGAAAGGGAAACCGTTGTTTGCTTCATGGATCGCCATGAAACAAGAGAATTACCAAAGAAAATACAATAACCAGATAAAGATCGACGAGAATCAGGACAACCAGCCCAATCCGAGTCACTGAATGCCTTCAATTGTAAAGAAGAAGATGTTGGAAAGAATATACCTTTTCCTGGACAACGTTTAATATACCTTAGAACCCTTAAAGCGGCTTGATAATGCACATCAGTGGGAGCATGAGTAAATTGACAAAGATGCTGAACAACATAGGAAAGATTTTGGTCTTGTGGTAGTAAGGTACAAGAGACAACCAACAAGACATCTATAAGGAGCAACATCAGTGAGCAAGGTACCATTGTCTAGAGACAATCTAGTATGATGAGCCGTAGGAGTAGAAAGAGGCTTACAACCCAAATATCCTGCATCATTCAGTATCTTAAGAGCAAATTTACGCTGATTTAAAAAGAGACCAGCAGAAGAACGAGCCACTTCAAGACCAAGAAAGAATCTTAGTTTACCAAGGTCCTTGATCTTGAAGGTATCATCAAGAAATGATTTAATACGAGAAATTTCAGTAGAATCATTGCCAGCCAAAATAATATCATCAACATAGACTAACAAACAGTAAAGGAATCACCATTCTGTCGAGTAAACAAAGAGTAATCAGATCTGGATCGAATGTAATCACAAGACAGTAAAGCAAAGGAAAGCTTGGCAAACCATTGACGTGAGGCTTGCTTCAAGCCATAAAGAGATTTCTGCAGTTTACAAACTAAGTTGGAACTAGGAGAAGAGAAACTAGGAGGAAGGGACATATAAACATCCTCATGAAGGTCTCCATGTAAAAAAGCATTGTTAACATCAAGTTGTTCAAGATACCAATTCTTAGAAACAGCAACAGCAAGCAATATTCTCACAGTGGTCATTTTTGCAACAGGTGAGAAAGTATCAAAATAATCAACCCCCTCAGTTTGAGTATAGCCCTTTGCCACTAACCGGATTTATATCATTCTAAAGAACCATCGATGAAATTTAGTCCTAAACACCCACTTATAGCCAATAGGGGACTTGCCCTTAGGTAATTCGAAAAAATCCAGGTTTTATTTAGCTCTAAAGCTGAAATTTCAGCTTGCATAGCCTGCTGCCACTCAGGGTATTGAATAGCTTCTTTATAATTTCGAGGTTCATGAGGAATGGAAATGGAACAAATGAAATGCTTATAAGAAGGTGAAATATTACCATAGGAAAGAACAAAAGATAGTGGATAGCGCGGATCCGGACATGGAATCTGATTGAGCTGAAATAAGTTGAGAGCAATGATAGTCACCTACATACGTAGGTTGCTTATGTAGTCTATGGGATCTGCGAATGGGTGGATTTTGGACAGAGACTGAGGGAGTGGGAGGAGAGGAAGAAGAATTAATGGGAGTAGAAACAAAATTTGTGTAATACGAAAAGAATCGAAATAGGGGAAGGGGAAGAATGTGGAGAAAGAGAAGGCAAAAAATGGTCATCAAGGTCAGAAAAAATATATGTAGGTAAAGGAATGAGATCTGAGGAAGATCTGCAATGATGATAAGGGAAAATTGACTCATAGAAAATGACATGCCTTGATATAAAAATTTGATGAGTTTGAATGTCAAGAAGAACATATCCTTTAGTGCCAAATTTATAACCAAGAAAAACACATTTGTGAGCTCTAGAGTCAAGTTTTGTCCTATGAGAAGATGAAGTGCAAGCAAAACACAATGATCCAAAAACTTTAAATTGTGTGTAATCTGGATCAGTTGCATGTAAGAGGTGAAATGGATTTTGATTATTTAAAACAGGGGTTGGAAGTCTATTTATGATGTAAACAACATGAGATATAGCATAGCACCAATAGGATAAAGGTAAATGTGATTGAAATAGTAGAGCTCTAGCAACATTTAAACTATGTTGATGCTTTCTTTCTACAACACTATTTTGTTCAGGGGTTTCAACACATGATGTCTGATGGAAAATTCCTTTAGAAGAATAAAAATTATTCATTTGAAATTCAACACCATTATCAGTCCGAATAGTCTTGACTTTAGTTGCAAACTGATTTTTTAGGAAAAGAACCAAAGATTGTAAAGAAGGTCCTGCTTCAGACTTTGATTTCAAAAGGCATACCCAAGTGTAACGTGTAAAATCATCAACAACTGTTAAAAAATAGCGATGGCCATGAATGGAAGATAGTTTATATGGTCCCCAAATATCAGCATGCAATAATTGAAGAGAAGAAACACTTCTGGATGTACTAATTGGAAAAGGAACTTTTCTTTGTTTAGCAAAGTGGCATACATCACAAGCACTAGAAAGATTACAAGAAATGAAAGGATATTGTTGCTTCAAAACATTCAAAACAGGGGAAGACAAATGTCCAAGGCGAAAATGCCACAAATCAAATGGAAAAGACGTACTAGAAGCAGAACTAGCACTAGCAACAAGGTTTGTATTAGGAACTGAATTAACAAATGGCTTACTAGAAGCAGAACTATCATTAGCAAACATATGTAGGTGACTAGGCAGCTTGTATAATCCTTGTGAAAGTTTAGCTAAACCAATCGTTTTCCATGTCTTCGGATCCTGTATGAAACAACAAGAATGAGAAAGAATAAGACAACAAGAAAGATCTCGAGTCATTTGAGAAACAAAAATAATATTGAAATGAAAATTTGGAATATAAAGAACATTGGTAAGGAGGATATGCTCATTAATCTATACAGAACCAGATATGCTAGCAATAATAGATGTTTGATTTGGCAATGTTAAACGAATGGGGGAAATATGGGAGTAAGCAGTAAACTAAGTCAAGGAATAACAAACATGAGTAGTAGCTCCACTATCAAGAATCCAATGATTAGAAGAATCAAAGGCCAAAGTTGTGTACATACACTGTGAATCAGCATTTGGAGTCAAGGTAAGAGCTGAAAACTGATTGACACAAGAATTGTCAGCAGATGGAAAACTAGAAACAGATACATTCAAACCATGAGCAGCAACAGTTGAAGGTTGCAATAGAGCAATTAATTGGTTATACTGATCTTGACTAATAGATGGATTAGCAACAGTAGGTGTTGAAGATAAAATACCAGCTGATGATTTAGGAGAAGATCATACCACATTATTTACTGAAGCTCTATTGTGAGTCTTATAGCCAGGAGGAAATCCATGCTTCTTATAACAAGTTTCAACAGTGTGCCTTGGTTTGCCACAGTATGTGCACAACTTGGAATTGTTGCTGAATTTAGACTGATATGGAGGTTTTGAGGAATTGGTTCCCATATTTGAATCTGCACGAGTGAAACATACAGTCGCTCTAAAGAGCCAGTGAGATCTCGTTCTTGTTGAACAACCATAGAAAAAACTTTGTTAATAGAAGGAAGGGGATCCATGAGTAAAATTTGAGAACGTACGGTAGCAAAACGTTCATTAAGGCCCTTCAAAAATCTAATAACATAATCCTGATGAAAGTATTCCTTTGATGAACATGAACAATCAATAATCGGACGGAAATTGAGCAATTCATCCCATACTATTTTGACTTTTGTAAAGTAATCAGAAACAGAAAGATCTCCTTGCCTGATTTGGAACAATTCATCCTGAAGCTCTGCGACATGGAAAGCATCACCCTGACTGAATCTTTCCTCTAAATCATTCCAAACATCCACTGCTCTATTTAGCCAAATCACACTCTGACTAATTGAAGGAGAGATCGATTGGAGAAGCCAAGTCAAAACCATAGTGTTGCACCGCTGCCACACCGGGAACAGAGGATCGAGACAGCCGGAATCGTCAAGGAGCCGTCGAAAAATTGATGCTTGTTCTTACTAATCAAAGCAATTGACATAGCACGAGCCCAATGATGGTAATTGGAACCTATCAAAGGTGGTGAGACAAGCACTAAGGACGGATTCTCATTCGGATGTAGGAATAAGCAACTCGTCGGATCTTGAGACGGTGATATGCTGGATGAGCTGTCGGTAGCCATAAGAAGAAATCAGAAAAAATAAACCTCAGATATGAGAAGAAGGCAACTAGTTGCAAATCAACAGAGAAATCGCTGCTCTAGGGTTCGGTCACAGAGAGAAAAATAAACGAGCATGAACAGAACGCCCAAAAATCATAGATCCAAGAATCACATATCGGAATACTACAGATCAAGGCTGAAAAATCTCAGGTCGAATTGGAGAAACCAATATCGAGGAACAGAGAATGTGATTAACAACAATCACCAGAGAAATTGAAGAAAAATGATTTGCAAAGGAATCAAGAAGCAAATTCAAGATTTCATAGATCGAAATGCCATAGATCTGGAAATTGAAGATCAAAACGAAGGCAAATCAAAATACCACATATTGAAAAAGAAATCTCAGCTCAAAGAACAGAGAAGCCAATCACTAGAAGTAGAGAACGAAATGTGGAAGACTCAAAGAAAAAAAACGCTCGGATACCAAAACACGGAATTGAAACTGAGAAAATAAAGTGTGGAGAGAGAAAAAAGTATTCTCATTGATTAGTCTTTTCATGTACAGTAAGTTTACTTATATATAGGGAAATGAATACAAAACGATGGTAAATGACTAACTAGTTACAAATTTGTTACTAGCTACATTCGGTTACAACAAATAATTAAATTACAACCAAATATACTAAAATAAAAAATAGCTAACTATCATTACGCTCATCTCAGGAGTCAAAGCACCAACGCAGGATGATGGTATGTCTCAATGCTTCTGGGATCAATCGTCTGATGGCTGTTTCTCAGTCTCCTCTGCTTATGAGTTGTTGGTTGATGATGAGGGTTCAGATATGCTGCGACTGTGGGAGGAAGTTTGGAAGTGGGAGGGTGTGCAAACGATCCGTGTCTTTCTATGGTTAGCTAGTTGCCGCAGTCTCTTGACAAATTTTGAACGTCGCCGACGACATATGACGGTGGATGATGTGTGCGCCAGGTGTGGTGAGGGCCCTGAGGATGTGGACCACGTCCTTAGATTCTGTAAGCACGTTCGGGAAGTATGGTGTTGTCTCTTGCCAGCGGCTAAGCTCCAGCACTTATCACGTCTGAATCTTTAGGAGTGGATGCTGCAGAATCTGTTGCAGAAGCAGCGAGGGAGTGCGGGTAAGGCCAGCTGTGTAACTTGGCAAAATGGAAAGAATGAATATTGTGTGTCTATTCATGTACAAACGTTACATATATATACAAGATAAGAGAGCCTCAATAGTAATGGATCATAATGACTAATGATGACTATTAATGAAGATTATTCTCATAATGACTAATAATGACTATTAATGGAGATTATTCTCATAATGACTAATAATGAAGATTATTTCTAATCCCTACAAGTCAGGGATTCCTATAAATCAAAATACAATTTGCTATGTAATCCCTGTCACCCCCCGTAAGCTGGAGCATGGATGTCTTGGATGCCCAGCTTGGACTTGAGTTCACGAAACCGAGTAGGATGAAGTGGCTTTGTGAATGTGTCTGCAAGTTGATCAGCAGACCGAATAGGGAGAAGACGAATCAACCTGGCTTGAAGCTTTTCCCTTACCAAATGACAATCTAGCTCAATATGCTTGGTCCTCTCATGAAAAGTTGGATTGGGCAATTTTAATGGCGATTGATTATCACAAGAAAGTAAGGCAGGAGCAACATGAGAAATGTGAAAATCATTTAACAAGTATATAAGCCATTGTATTTCACAAGTTGTAGATGATAAAGCCCGATATTCTACCTCTTAAGAAGATTTGGAAACAGTGGCCTGCTTCTTGGCTTTCCAAGAAATTAAGGAACCAAGAAAAATGGCAAAACCAGTAACGGAGCAACGAGTATCTAAACAACCAGCCCAATTAGAATCACTGAAACTTCTTAATTATAAATCAGAAGAAGCAGAGAAGAAAATACCAGCACCCGGAGATGATTTGATATAGTGGAGAACACGGTGGGCAGCAGATAAATGAGTATCCCGAGGAGCAGACATGTACTGACTAAGTTGATGAGTGACGAAACTCAGATCAGGCCGAGTAGTAGTGAGATATTGCAGGCGGCCAATGAGCTTTCTATAAGGGAGGGGATCAAGTAAGAGAGTACCATGATCACTAGAAAGCTTAAGGTGAAGATCCATTGGGCAAGAAGCAGGTTTGCAAGCTAAATATCCAATGTCTTCAAGTAATTCAAGGGCAAATTTTCGTTGAGACAGAAAAATACCATTCTTAGATCTAGCAAGTTCAAGACCAAGAAAATAACGAAGTTCACCAAGTTAATTTCAACCAAATCATTTCCAACAAGCACCACATCATTGACATAAACAAGAATGATAGTAAATGAAGTGTCTGATGCTTTGAAGAACAAGGAATGATCAGAAACAGATTGACAATAACCATAGGACAACAAAGTAGAAGAAAGCTTAGAATACCATTGGCGACTGGCCTGTTTTAAACCATAAAGAGACTTTTGCAATTTGCAAACAAGCTTGGGATCCGAGGTAGTATAACCAGGAGGAAGGGCCATGTAAACGTCTTCATGTAAATCCCCATGTAAAAAGGCATTATTGACATCTAATTGATGTAAATACCATTGTTTAGCAAAAAGAATGGACAATAATAAACGTAAAGAAGTCATCTTAGCTACCGGAGAAAATGTATCAAAATAGTCCACACCTTCGGTTTGAGTATAACCTTTAGCCACAAGTCTTGCTTTATACCTTTCAATTGTACCATCAGCTTTGAATTTGGTGCGAAAAACCCATTTACTGCAACCCAGTCCTCTTATCTCGGTGGTAAATGAGTAAGCACCAGTGTCTGATTTTGCTCAAGAGCCCGTATTTCACGGCCATGGCATCTCTCCAAAAGGAAAGTTACACAACTTGTTTGAAAGTGGAGGGATCGAATTAGTAGTAACAAAAGATTAACAAAGGAATGATAAGAAGGAGAAAGAGAAGAATAAGAAAGAACAGAGGGATAAAGGATAACGAGGACTACCTTTGCATGATGATTGGTTAGCAGAAGTAGTGAGGGCACAATGATAATCCTACAGATATGAGGGAGGGTTATGTAATCTGGTTGACCGACGAAGGGGAGGATTAGGAGAAGGCCGTGGAGAGTCAGAATTAATGGAGTTAGGAGTGGCGGGACTTGTGGATAAGGGTGGGGATCCGGGAAGAGGTAAAGACTGGGAAGGGGGATTAGAAATGTCCTCGAATAAAGGAGAGGGGGTTTGAGGTTCAGGCCAAGGGGTGGAAAGAGAAGTAATGTCACCATTTTGAAAGGGAAACACAAGTTCATGAAAAATAACATCTCAAGATAAAAAGATTTGATGATTAGAAAGATCTAGCAATGTGAAAGCTTTAGAGCCGTGAGGAATGCCTAAGAAAATACATTTACGTGCACTTGGAGCAAATTTTGAACGATTGTGACTTAATGTGGATGCAAAACAAAGAGAACCAAAAACCTTGAACATAGAATAAGAAGGAGGAAAACCATATAATCGTTCAAAAGGAGTAGAATTTTTAATAATGGGAGAAGGCAAACAATTTATGATGTGAGCAAGATGAAGAACCAAAAAAGACTAGTAAGAAAGTGGAATGTGAGATTGAAAAAGAAGAGCTCGTGCAACATTTAAAACATGTTGATGCTTACGTTCGACTATGCCATTTTGTTGTGGAGTAGCAACACAAGACTTTTGGTGAATAACACCATGAGAGGCAAAAACCGAGGCATAGAAAACTCAAGACCATTGTCGAGCGCAAAATTTTAATAGCAAGTGGAAAACTAAGTTTGAACAAGGGCAAAAAAATGTTTAATGCGAATTTGAGTTTCAGACTTATTTTTCATTAAAAATAGCCAAGTAAAGCAAGAGTAATCATCAACAATTGTGAGAAAATAACGATGACCTTGAACAGAGGGAATAGAAAAAGGGCCCCAAATGTCAACATAAATCAAATCGAAAATATTAGTGCATGAACTTGTGCTTACATGGAAAGATAAACGTTTCTGCTTAGCAAAATGACAAGCATAACAGGGAAAGGAATGGGATACGGAATATCTAAAAAATGCTTATGTAAAATTGAAAGAGTAGAGTCAGATGGATGACCCAAACGTAGATGCCAGAGAGCATTATTGGTAAGATGAGTAGTATTGGTTGAGAGAACTTGAGGGGAAGCATGGTTGGGAAACATATCTCGGTGAGGATGTATAAGCCCGAAAAAGTTTAGCTGAACCAATCATCAGTGAAGGAAGAGTTGAATGAATCTGGCAAGCAATGGAAGAAAAAGTTAAGGAACAATTATGAGAAGCTGTTAAACGAGAGACAGACATGATATTAAAAGAAAAATGAGGTAAAAACAGAACATTAGACAATTAAAGATTCGAAATGCGCACAAAGGCCAAAGAATTGAGCAATAGTTTGAGAACCAAAGGTGGGAAGACTTACGAGACAGGAGGTATAAACGTGTAAGATGCAAACAGAGCTAAAGAACAACACATGATCAGTTGCACCGGAATCAATGATCCATGATACGAGAGTTGAGAAGAGAAATTACATTTAGTAGGAATCGAAAGTGAGGACAAGTGATGGACTGAAGGTTGTGGTGGAGAGGAAGAATCAAGAAGATTGAGTAGACGTGTGTATTAAGCAGTGGGCAGGTGAGGAAGGACAATAGCTGTTGAAGGTGAGGATGCTGAAGAAGAAGCCATAACAGAGAGTGATTGAGCAAGACCAGAACTAGCAACTTGAGCAGAGAAATTATTCACCGTGGTGGAGGAATTGGAGCAATTGAGAGAATAGGTCTCAAAAAAAAAAAGGAGGAAAGAAAATGTGTATAGAAAGAAAAAAAATCAGAGAGGTCAAAACCTTGGCTCTGATACCATGTAACTTGGCAAAATGGAAAGAATGAATATTGTGTGTCTATTCATGTACAAACGTTACATATATATACAAGATAAGAGAGCCTCAATAGTAATGGCTCCTAATGACTAATGATGACTATTAATGAAGATTATTCTCATAATGACTAATAATGACTATTAATGGAGATTATTCTCATAATGACTAATAATGAAGATTATTCCTAATCCCTACAAATCAAGAATTCCTACAATTCAAAATACAATTTACTATGTAATCCCTGTCAAGCTGGGCATGTTTATTTGGTCTAACTGGCTGGAAGCTCTGGGTAGTCACGAACCTTCCTCTTTTTGAGAACAAACATACGACTACTGCTAGCATCATTCGTGAGGAGGAGATCTACGCGGGTTTCCATGACCAAGTGGTAGAGCGTTTTAGCTTGGAGAGAAACGACAGGGTGAGGAAACAGGAGAGAATTATTAGATGGATCAGACCTCCGGATTCCTACGTGTCTCTGAACTGTGATGGTGCGAGGAAGGCGGATACTATGATGGCAGGGGCTGGGTGTGTTGTCCGGGACCATGACGGTCGTTGGAGGGCGGGGTGTTGTAGAAACCTTGGCGTGTGCACGTCCCTCCAGGCAGAATTGTGGGCTCTGATGGATGGCCTTGACTTGGCTTGGTCTTCGGGTTTTAGAGAGGTCATTGTCCAGGTGGACTGCCTCGTGGCCCTGCGCATTATTCAGAACTGGAAGGGGGTCCGAGTGCTCATATGCGTATTGTTAGAAGGATACAGAACCAACTGAAGCAAGACTGGCGGATCTCGATTTCGCACGTTTATCGTAAAGGCACTCGCTGTGCAGACTTTTTGGCTACATATGCCCTGAGTTTAGAGGTTGGATATCATTCCATCCAGGCGCTACCGGATGGTATTGTTGGTCTCCTTCGAGAGGATGCAGAAGGCATTGGAAGAGCGCGTTTCGTAATCACATCGATCCTTCGATAAAAAAAAAAAAAAAAAAAAAAGAAGAACCCAAATGTTTCAGGTCACTGGGTTATGTTGAGCGTGATCAAACCCATGCAACTTCAATCCCGATAAAGAGCAAGAAACCAACTCTTTCTCAAAATGGCTATGCCCAAAAGTGAAAAATATTGGGAAAATCCTTTTCAAGGCCCATATTACCAAAAAAATACCAAAAAAGGCCCTAACATTATGAAAATACCCAAAAAGGCCCAAGGATTCGACAATTCGGAAAAGGCCCTTCGGAATTTACGAAGTTGTTAATGGGGGCGATCAAGTTGTTAAGCGGGGCTGATTTAGTTGTTAGATGGGGTGATTTAGTTGTTAAAATTTTTTATTTTTAACAACTAAATCACCATCTAATAACTAAATCACCCCCGCTAACAACTTGATCGCCCCCATTAACAACTTACCTTGGGCCTTTTTAGGAATTTTCAGAATCTTGGGGCCTTTATGGGAATTTTCAAAATCTTAGGGCCTTTTTGGGTATTTTCGAATGTTAGGGCCTTTTTGGGTATTCTTTTGGTAATATGGGCCTTGAAAAGGATTTTCCCAAAAATATTTCATCTCATTCATCTGCCAGGTAATCTATTACTTTTATCAATCTTATTAAGGAAAAGTGCCCGTTTTTAAAACTTTATTATGGCTATAGAAAGATTTGAATTCAAGTATTACTATTTTCCGAGCATGAAATATTTGCATAATACTGATTCTTTCTATCTATAAAAATATATCAAGTCTTTTTTTATTAAATTTTTTTAAAATAGGGACTTTTTCCCGATTATTTTTAGAGTAAATACCCTTTAAGTCACACGAAAAAAAACGAACCCCATTTTCGTCCCTAGGGACTAAAATATGACTTCTTTATGGACTAAAAATGGGTTTTTAGGAAATTTACGAGGATCAAAATGTTCACCAATAAACCCTTATTCGTCCTTGTCAGGGACTAAAAAGGGGTTTTCTTTGTGTGAGGGACGAAAATGGGGTCCTTTTTTAGGGACCAGAAAGGGTATTTACTCTTATTTTTTTCCCAATTTTACAAGCCCATTTATCCATCTTTTTCAAAATCCGAACACATGACAATTTTACCTCCTTTCTCCTCCCTCCACTCTACTCAAACCAAGCAAAGAGTTTGTTTCCATTTGGTTTAACATGAGAATAGGAAAACTCTCTTCAATAAACTTAGAAACCTTTAATTTTCAATAAATTAAAGTCAATTTTACCTCATGTAATAAACTCAACAAAAGAGACAAATTTTAACGATATTGACTTATGTATCCTCAACATGAGGTTGATAAGTAATGAGTATAAAAATTAAAAATGGATTAATTAATGTGGAGTTTTAACACACTTTTTTTTGATAACTTTATTTGATATATTTTCATTTTAAGCTGTCATGCGGGTTCAAGTTGATGGGGGATTCTAATGCTGGAAGGAATATCAAGTTCTATATGATGTCTTTGATTTTATCTACACTACAAAAAACTTCGTATTGTAATCGACATTATTCAGAAAATTTCCATCCCAAAAAAAGACGTGACTTATTTTTCCCACAATTTTTTTTTTTTTTTTTGGGACGGAAATTTTCGTGGGTAATTTAATTACACACGGAAATTATTCACGGAATTCGGTGAGTAATTTTTATCCATGGAAATTTCGCACAGAATTCTGTGGAAATTACCCACGGAAAAATTCCGTGGGATATTTCCGTGGCTAATAAGAAGTATTTTTGTAGTGCTACTTCTATTAAATTTAAGGATTAAATAAACATGCAAGCTATTGTACCTAGGTTTATAAAGTAGTTTGATTGGAAAGAAATTAAGTAGTTTGATATAATGTTTATTCATATTATATATGCATAAATAAAATAAATTGTTTGATTAAAATAATATGTTGCAGTTGCAGAGTCTTTTTATGACCGTCTTTCTTAAAATTGTTGTTCATGATGAGTTTATTATGACTATTTACTTATAGTACTTTTATACTAATGAAAAATTAATTATTCCGCCACTAATATATAAAATAATTACAAGACATTATCGTATAAATTTAAAATTTTACTCAACTGTAATCAAACACTAAAATTCTTTATGGGTACAAAAATTACTTGGCAATAGCAAATCCATTGATTCCTCCTAGTTGTTGTTTGAATTTTCTGAGCTAATAACAAATATTCTAAATTAACTACTAATTCTTTTGAGATATGATGGGTTAAATTTATTTAGGCATAACTAATGAAGCTTCGGTATAGTGAAAATCACTAGACCCAAACAACGAATGGACCCAATATTTGAATGAGGTGTTTATATTTAGTATTTGGCATTGTCTCGAATAAGATGATATATGTGCCTATAAAAAAAAGGAATAAATTTGTAAATTTTTAGATAATAAATTCATTTTTTTAAAAAAATTAAGCGAAAGTTATTAATAAGATGAACACATTTACATCTTTTGTTTTTTTAATATCAAGGGTATCTTTAACTGACATTAAGGACTAATACTTGGAAGCAATATTGTCAAAATCAAGTTTTTACCGTAAAAATCGAAGGGGGTGGTAAAAACGTCAATCGTAGAAACGATTGACATAAAACGTAAAGTTTCTATTGTTTAAGACACACACACACACACACACCCGATATGCATGTAAAAAAAAAACATAAATCACTACTCAAAATTCAATTAACAACTTCATATTTAAAAAATATAAATCACATACACTAGTGCAAAAAAAAAGCTTTTAAGACCGGACAAAAGAGACATCGTAAGACCGGACCAACGACCGTCTTGTTCCAAATGCGGTATTAAAAGTCTAACATTTAAGACCGAGACTCGGACCTCTTAAAGAAACTCTTTTAGACCGGACATTTAAAACAATGGGTATTAAAAGTCATACTAAATAAACCTGAAATGTTTTTTGTTCGGTCCTAAAACTCAACTTTTAAGACCGGGTAAAAACTAGGCCGCTCTTAAAAGATCAGAATTTTAAGACCGGACAAAACTAAATAGGTCTAAAAAATAGCGGCTTCTAAGACCGACGACTAATTATACGCGTCTTAATTAAAAGACTGACTTTCAAGACTGGATGATAAATAAATCCGGTCTTAAAAATTGAACTTTTAGACCGGACATATAAATATACCGGTCTTAAAAGACCAACTTTTAAGACCAGGCTTAATATGAAATGTGCAGACCTTTAAGACCGGACATATAAATACATCCGGTCTTAAGAGTTGAACATTTAAGACCTGAAAGTGGAGCTATATACCCAAGAGGGGGGGTGAATTGGGTATTTTAAAAACTTTTCAAATCTGCTCTGTTTTTATATAACAAAAACAGAGATGAGCAGAGTAAAGAGAAGAATAGCTGAACACAGAGATTTATACTGGTTCGGTCTTAACAACTTGACCTACATCCAAATCCCGGACTCTCCGGGATTTTCACTATCACAAAGATTACACACTCGTACTTAAAGAGTAGTTCTCTCTCTAGAACTCACTCCCCCTTACAAGTTGTAATCAATGAACTCCCAAATCACCAAGTCCCCTTGACTTGTGATTCTTTTCAATAAATGAATTACGTAGATAAAAACTCTCTCTAAGAGTGGATAATAATAAACACCGAAGCTTATAATGTCAAAAGACAAAATACAAGTGAAAACGAAAAAGGTAGTTGAAGAACTTGAATGCTTGCTCATTTTCGATGTGGTAGTTATTGAGAAGAATTGAATGCAACTCTATTTATAGCCGATAGCATTAATTGACCGTTGCATCCGATAATCGATCAAGAAGATGTTCTTCAGAAGATGTGTATAGCTTAGGTCTTCTTCTCTTTCTGAAACTCACTTAATCCAGCTGGCTGGATGGTCAGAGTTGACTCTCTGCAAATTAATCCGTTGGTGAGGATGTTGCTTGATGTAGAAATCATTCTTTAATGCTTTGCAACCGTGTAATAGATGGATTAACCAAAAGGATGCAAGTTTCGGGTTGAGCATTTAATGTTCCGACATCACTTTTGCTTTTGCTTTAAACCTTCGTAAAACTTCCTTGATCTGTCTCGAAACTCACTAAAAAGGTGATTAAATATATCTAGTACCAATAAGGAATAATCATGGAAAGCATTGAGATCAAACACGAAGGCATAGCAAAATCGTTAAGCTCGAATTTCAAACAACGTCCGAAACCGGAGGTTTGTTCACAAACCTCGAGGTTTGATCATTTAAGCTTGAACATGTTTTAACATCAAAACCTCAAACCTGAAGGTTTATCATTAAACCTGGAGGTTTATCATGTTGCTATCACGAAGGTTTCTCGGGTTTACTCCAAACCTCGAGGTTTCACATCGTGTGTGAAACCCAGCAAAGACGTGATGAAACCAAACCTGGAGGTTTCTCAAGGAACCTCGAGGTTTTAGAATGAGTGCAAGTTCATTTGCTCTCGGGTTGCCACAATACTCGAGGTTTCCAGAAATACTCGAGGTTTTGCCTAAACGACCAAGTTCTTTGTTTTGACCAAAAACACAAACCTGGAGGTTTCTATGGAAACCTCGAGGTTTTCAAATTCGCGAAAACCATTAGCTCTTCGGAAGCCGAAACCCGGAGGTTTCGATAATACTCGAGGTTTCTCATATAATTTTAAAATCCTAGGTTTGCCGCCAAGGCACAACCTCGAGGTTTTGATGTAAACCTCGAGGTTTCACAACTTGGTGTGAAACCATGTTTTCTCTCGGGAAGCCCAAAACCTCGAGGTTTCTTAATAAACCTCACGGTTTCGCATAAGTTTGTGAAACACAAGTTTTGCAAGTTTAAGTATAGAACCTCGATGCTTCCTTTGTCGTGCCAAACCTCGAGGTTTTCTCGTAAACCTCAAGGTTTGCTCTCACTCGAGGGTTTTCCAACTTCGAGAGCAAATCCTCATTCTTTGTTCACAATTGTTGGCAATCATCAAAATCTTTTAGAGAACCAACAAGACCGGTGTATTTATTTCCGGTCTAAATTTTCCCCGTTCTGTTCTTCCCGATTATATTACACACAAATCCACCACCCAATCCAAAGACATAAAAGTCGATACTTTAAGCTACAAACTATGAACAATTATGAATAAATTGAATTGGGAAAAAGAATAAAAATATTATTCACCACGAGTTATGTGGCCTTTAATTAATGATTATACTATGACTACAACACCTAAATTAATTAATACAATAAGATAACTTACTTACAAATACAATAAGTTACAAATACAACATACATGCCCAAAATAATATTCATCATACCTTCATCTGATTCCCACCCAACAACGTAATAACATCCTCTTTTATAATATGCCCCTGTGGATCGGATCCTGCCACAAAAATAAAACAAGAACAAACTTCATAGTAGTGACATTGTTTATGAACATAAAAGGAATATAATATAGGTAAAACCTTCAAGTTTTCAAAGAATTCTGCATATGAATATTACCTTATGAATTGACTCTTTTATAAAGTGATATCCTCCCATATCCCTTCTTGATGATCATTTCTTATGCCGGGTTCATTATCTGCTTCACCTTCTTCGTTTATGTCCGTAGACCCCTTGAAAAAGGAGTACTCTCGGGAAGACCATAATTTGAATGACTTTCCTCATCAATATCATGACCCTTTTTCCTTGGAGAGCTACGAGACCACATTTTATTTTCTTAATCGGTGATATAGAACACTTGTTTCGCCAGTCCGCCATAATAAAAGGTTCATCTCCAAAACTTCTACCATTGACATCGACTAATGTAAATCCCACTGATCGATCGAACACCATTATTGACATTAACGATTTTCATTTGAAAATGGGAAATCTAATTTTCACATAGTCCACCTCCCAAATCTCTTCAATAACCCCATAATATGGCATGATTGCCAATAAAGGCCTCTTGTCTTTCGAACTGGAGAAGTGCATAGATTCACCTCTAACATAACACCACTATTCTCGGGATCGTGTCGTATCATCTAGGGACTTCGTGTAAAATGTAAAACCATTGATCACATACGAATTCCAACTTATGACATCAACCTCGGCCTACGTGCTAACCATTTGATTGTATCGAAACACATTCCTCTCCCTCGACCTTTTGTTTGAACCGATGTGCAAAAGTTCTCGTTATGCTCCCTAATCAACCTTTGTTCGGTCATTCGATGATTTTCTTTCCTTACAACTTCTTTATGTGCAGCTATGCTTTGGCTTGAACTTCATCAACATTATTCAAGATGTATAAGTGGACTTGTGACAATTCATCGGGATCCACACTCTTTATTGAAGCCCCTCGTCTACCCCCTTCAAAGATGCGATGTTTTGGAAGCCGAATATGTCTTACTTTGGCCAAATAATTTTGACAAAATTTCATGGCTTCTTCGAAACATATTTCTGAACAACTGATGCTTCTGGCCGGTATGCGTTCTTCACATATCCTTTTAGGAATTTCATAGATCTTTCAATTGGGTACATCCACCGTAAATAGATAGGGCCGCACAACTTTATCTCCCTCACTAGATGAACAATTAGATGAACCATGATGTTAAAAAATTTAGGAACAAAAAGATTCTCAAGGTGGCACAAGATAAGATATCCTTCATTCTCCAATTCATTTAACTTTTCAATCTCAAAAACTTTAATACAAACTGCATTGAAGAAGAAACAAAGTCTAGTCAAAACGACCCGAAGATCATATTCGGCGATGCCTCGAATAGTCAGTTGGGAGTACCGTTGCATCAAGACATGACAATCTTGAGACTTTTGGCCTACTAATTTCAAGTCCTTCATCGATACAAGCCTCTTAAAATTTGAAGAATACCCAGAGGGAACTTTTGTGCCATGTAAACACTCACAAAAAATTCATTTCTCATACTTAGACAAAGTATGAGAAGCCGGGGGACAATAAGTTCTATTACCATGTGGCCTTGGATGTAACTCTTTGCATATTCCCATTGCTATCAGATCCAATCTTGCCTTCACCTTGGAACTACCTTGTATGTTGAGAAGCGTGCCAACAATACTATACCTACGTATTTCTCCACATGCATGACATCAATACAAGATCTCACATCAAGATTGCGCCAATAGGGAAGATCAAAGAATACAGATCTCTTTTTCCATATATTTGTTTCTTTTCTACTCTTTGCGTCTTCGAAGATGACATTGATATTTTTCACCTTTTCATATACTTGCTCCCCAGTCAATGCCACCGGAGCATCTTCATACTCTTGGCCACCAAAAAAGGCTTTCTTTAATCGACGATATGGGTGGTCCCGTCTAAGAAATCTCCTATTTCCAAGGTAAACCGTCTTTCTTCCATGTTGAAGTTGATGGTAGCATGTGCCTTCTTCACAAACCGGACATGTTTTATGGTCTTTTACACTATACCTTGACAAGTTCCCATATGCTGGGAAGTCGTTGATAGTACAAAATATCATGGCTCACATTTTAAACACCTCCTTCTTGAAAGAGTCATAAACATCGACACCTTCTTCCCACAACTCCTTCAAGTCTTCGATCAAGGGCTCAAGGTAAACATCAATGTCATTTTCGGGTTGTTTTGGTCCAAAAATCAACATAGACAGGATGATGTACTTTAGTTTCATGCATAACATAGGAGATAAGTTGTAAATAATCGGAGTACGTGCCATAAACTATGTATCTTTGCTAAGGCTTCCATATGGATTCATGCCATCCGTGCTAAGGGCAAGCCTAAGGTTCCTAGGTTCTTCACCGAAGTTCGAAAATAATTGATCGGTTTTCTTCCATTGAGAAGAATCGGCCAGATGACGAAGCTTTCCATCGAAATCCTCTCATCTGCATGTCACCACAAGTTTTTTGCATCAATGTCATTCGCAAACAACCGCTTGAACCTTAGAATGATTGGAAGATACTACAACACTTTTGTAGGCCCCTTATCTGACTTGTACCTTGGGGTTTCACATATCAGACAATTCTGCTTCTCTTCAAACTCTTTTCTATACAACACGCAATCATTCGGGCATGCATGGATCTTTTTGTACTCCATCCCCAGTGGACAAAGTATTTTCTTAGGATCATAGTATCGATGTGGCAACACATTATCATCCGGAAGAATGTCCTTAAAAGCCTCAAGCATTTCAGAAAAACTCTTGTCACTCCATCCATGACGTGTCTTCAAGCTTACCAATTTCAATACAGCGTTCAACAATGGGTATTTTGTGCACCCACGGTATAGCGGGGTCTCTGCATCACTGCACATATTACCATATGCATGTGATTGATAAAAAGCCTCTTCTCCTATATCACGGATAATGTCCTCTATGCGATCATCCATATCCGTGTCATTATCATCAAAGGCCACTTCCCCATGTTGAGACCCACTTGGTATTTTTTGACCATGCCATACCCATACTGTATAAGTCTTACAAAATCCTTCACAAACTAAATGTGTGTGTATAACTTCAAGACTTAGTCGCCTCTCATTCAAACATTTGACACAAGGGCAATAAAACTTCCCACTATCATCATGGGCATTTTGTTTAGCAAATTCTATAAAGTCCCTCACCCCATTTTGATATTCAACACTCGTCCATAAAGCATTTATCCAACTATGGTCCATAGTAGAATTCCTATAGACAGAAAGATTTAACATATACATAATTCGAAAAAATTTACACTTGCATATAAAATAAGCCGGAGAAACTTGCCCATTAAATACATAACGAAGAATCACTTTTGGTCATAAATATATCATAGTGAATCCAAGAAGCAAAATAAATGCATGACGAGGAAATTAAATGCATCGCATGAAGGTCTTGTGGACTCACCTGTAGCATATAAATCAAATACGTTTCCTAAGTCTTTCTTCTCCCGCCACGAACGTTGATGTTGCAGACAACAAGAGTACCCTAAAACAATTTTTTGGTCAGTTGGGTAGGTCTAAAGTGCAAATATAATCTTCAAAATACAATATTCATTAACAACAAGAAAACCCACAAGAACATTTCATCGATTTCGTTCAACCCATAAAAAACCCGAATGATAAGCGGAAAATCATGAAGTTATATAACCTGAAACACCTCTTACAGCTTGGTCTATAGACGTTTAGCTAAGGAACCGTAAAGTGATTGTCGAGAGAGCAATGCGAACCAGACCCACAAAGCAACGCAGTAAACAAAGTGGAGACAACCCGAGTAATCACTTTAGGAGCGACAAGAGAAGTTCAGAGAGGGAAATTTAATATTCCGCGCGATAGAGACATTTAGTATTTTTGATTTTATTAAGACCGGTTAATCATAAAGTAGCCGGTCCTAAATATATAATTAAATTTTTAAGACCGGAGTTTTAGAAGACTCCGGACCTAAATTATAAAGTAGACGAACTTTTTAAGACCGGAGTTTTATAAGACTCTGGTCCGCAATTTTTATTATTCAGTTAATTTTAAGACCGTAGTTTTATTAAACATCTGTCCTAAAAGTCCTCTTTTTTTAAAAAAAAAAAAAAAAAAGGATTGGCTTTGGCGAGCGCAAAGAATCGAATGAATAAAAATTAAAGGAAAACTGAGTTTCTTTTCTTTAATTACTGGAGAATATGAAAAAAAAAAAAAATACACAAGCTTAGTTCTTAATGCTACTTATATTACTTGAATATGCACGTACACAAGAAAAAATACAAAAGAAATACAAGCAAAAAATTATCAAAAACAAGAATCTGACTAAACATCCTAAAACTTATTATCCTCCAAAGCCTTGGTGATATCGGCGTGAGCAGCATTAACTTCCCGCCGGAGATCAGCAAGTTCCTGTCTTATTCGCATCAGCGCATCATGGTCTAAAGGCTGGGGGTGCGACAATCTCTTCATCATCTGAAAAAATAACAATGGGTCTAACGACCCGAGACTCTTCTGTCACAATAGAACGCACTCTCGCTGGAGGAGGCACACCGTATAACGATCTATGGAAGGCACAAGCATCACCAGTAAGTCTACCCCTACGAGCGGTTCTCTTGTATCTAACCATGGTATGAGCAAATAGGGCATTCGAGAGAGGTATGAGGAGTTAATAAAGGCGAGAGTAGTTCCCGATAGCCACGTACGTTGTTTGGAGTTACAAGGTAGTGAGGAGTTAATTAGAGATGAGGTGCTTTAAGAGCGGATTTTATAAATATGCGGTCTAAAATACATTAATTTTGTTCAATTCAATTACTTTTAAGACTGACCTTTTATAATATATCCGGTCCTAAAAGTCTATTATTTATTTTTTTAATCAATTCAATTACTTTTAAGACCAAGCTTTTATCGTTTATCCGGTCCTAAAATACATTAATTTTTTCAATTGAATTTTTTTTTAAAGTAAGATTTTTTTCTTAAAAAAATATTAGTTTTAAGAACGGATCTTTTACAATACCCAGTATTAAATCGATAGCGTAGTCGTATACCTACACTCTATTCAAATAAATGAATTAGAGTCTCTTCAGCTTCCAGATAAGCTTCCCACCTAGGCGTCTCCTCGTATTCTGATGAACTATGCATCTCCTCATTAAAGTTTCCGGTGTTTCACATTGTTCAGGATGGGTTCTCTATTTAAACCCGTTGTTACTTTACTTTCTTTACATTCTTCTCCATCACTTCTACTTCTACAACCTCCACCATAATGGCTGCTCCACCACCACGAGGTCCTCTTTTTCCTCTTAATCCTCTTCCTCCTCCGTACCCTCCTCCTCCGCCGCTCCCGACCCAACCTTCAAACAGATGATGCACCACCTCTTGGCCTGCGTCGATCATATAGACCGACGATTGGGCCAGCTTTTTCAAGTCTACAATGCCGTCAACAACAAGATCAACGTGATACTCGACGCCCAGGACGTTAAGTACAATCCTTTAGATGACGACGTCTCCAACCTCTCCGACGACTCCCTCCCCTCCGACAACGATGGGTAGGAGTAGATGTTTTTATGTTTTTTTTCTGTACTACTGCTGCCCCGTGAGGGCAGCATTTAAAAAAATATAATTAATTTCTTTTTGGTTTCCATATTCGATCGCCTTGTCCTTTTCATTATCGTCTTTTTTCTCCGACAAAAAGGAAACAAACAAAACATTGTCCTCGTGTAAATCAACAATAAAAATTCGCAGAATACAGTTAAGAACGTACAAAAAACAAAAAAAGATCATTTACCTTATTCGAATAAAAACAAACAAAGTGACTATTCTTCTCAAGGTTGGACCGTCGTTGTCGTCGGTTTTACCTCACCCTGATTTGAATATTCTCAGTGTCCTTTTCATTATCTTCCTTCTTTTTCTGACAAAAAGAAAAGAGACAAAGAAAAGGAAGACCGATAATCCTACTCAACATCAGGAGAGGTAAAAACGACGACAATGAAGGTCCTAGCTTGAGCAGAACGCCAGAACCTCGGTTCTCTTGCCTAATGATTTGTCTGAAAAGCGAGTAGCTATTTAACGGAAGACTATTAAGACCTGACATTTAACAATTACACGGTCCTCAAGGTTAAGCCATATACGATCCTAATAAAATAAATGAAGACTTTTAAAACCGATCATTTATAGACTTTTAGGACCGACAGTCTAATAAATATGTGGTCCTAAACGTCATGCCTTATTTTTAAAATAGGACGAATACTTTTAAGACCGGACTTTAAACTAATATACGGTCCTAAAAGTCTCATATTTTTTAGATCAAAGACTTTTAGGTACTCCGGAATTTTAAGACCGGACTTTTATCTAATATACGGTCCTAAAAGTCCTTTAGAATTAAACGAGGAATTTTAGGACCGGATCTTTTAAAAATATGCGGTCCTAAAAGTCACGAATACATTTCAGAGTCTCTTACTGCTCATTTACAACATCCTGAACCTCAAATTTCAAGCACTAAATAGCTTTATCCACCATTCAATACATTCAGAAACCCAAAATGGACACAAGAAAATTGTTCGAAAAAATAAAAAAATTTATTATTGAATTTTACATTGCCTATGTATATTTACAAATGAATGAATTGATTGAAAAAATAAACAAATTTACGAAGATTATTGTTGCTACGGGATATATTTACTAATGAATTTAGGACATTAATTATTGTCCCGACTTTAAGATCGAGTCATACGAGATATTCACAAAACACATTGCGTTTGTGCTCTACTTCATCATCGAAAAGGGATCGGGGCATTCAAACATCTCGTAACATCAAAGACAACCGAATTAACTTGCGTGCATATTTCATATGTAACATTAAGCCGTAAACTGAATTAACTTGCGTGCATAATATGTAACTACAAATACATATACCTTTGCGCTTAATTTAGTCCTTCCTTGCGTGATAATATCATACATGTGTTTCATGACGTACGGTCACATAAGTTGGACTCCTGGTTGCCGACGGGTCTAAAAAGAACAAGAAATATATATAAGAGCATATATAGCTTACTGACCAAGTTCACAAGGTAGTGTGTCAGTGTACAAATATTGTACCAACCTTTGGTGTGAACCATTTAGGATTAGTGGCCTGATACCCACGCTTTTTATTTACCTCGATTTGGAAGGTCCTCATGGCACTATCATCAAAATCACAAATTTATCAATAATGTTCACCGAAAATTCACAAAGAGAGATTTCAAACAAGAGAATCAAAATGACATGCTTACTCGTTGATGGTCTGCATCAACGTAGGCACTGGATCACTGTGAGTGGAGCATAAGAAGATAACTTTATGCTCCTCCATGGACATGAGGACCAACTACCTGTCGTGGCTGAAAATTCATAGTAGTAAAGTACTCAGTGATATATGTAGCATAATTAAGTGAATTGCAAACAAGAATTGTGATATGTACCTGTGGAAGTATGGAAACAAGTACACCTTTCTTCTCACTTCACACAACCTCTTTGATATGTACTCCTGTCTCTCCTGCATGGATGTTGCACTTGCATAGACAGGGAACAAGAATCCAAAATTTTTGTTCCTGCCCTTTTGAACCAATTCTTGATGCATGAACCTACAATAATGACATCGATCAGGGAATTAGTATATATATATATGTGTGTCTAAATGATGCATTTAACTTATGTACTCATAGAAGAAGATACTTACTTCATAAAAATTTGTACAATTGCATCAGTAAGCTCACTTCTAGGAAGCAGCAGGGACTCAACATCAACGGTGTCAACTTGAACAGGTAGAGGATGAGGGAAGCCTACTACTTCATTGACAGGCCACGATTTATCTTTAAAATATCCACTCTTCACCATATCGGATATTTTTTCCTTGGTCGTCAACTTAGCAATAGGGGATAGAGCTTGAGGAGGGGATGGAGCTTGACGAGAGGATGAAACTTGAGGAGGAGGGGGTGGAGCTTGACGAGGGGATGGAACTTGAGGAGGAGGGGATGAAGCTTCAGGAGGAGTAGAGACATGTACAAGCTTCACTGGCCAAGAGATGAAGGTTCCCTTGACATCACTCACAAGCTTCACCGATCGGTTGGGAGAGGGAGAGGTGCATCAATGATCACCTTTTCAACTGATACTCTAACTTCATCATCAGCCATTTGTTGGTAGTGTACAGTTGATCCCAATAAGTTGTGGATAGTCCCTTTTGCAATTAATCGTCTAGGACTATCATGATCCTCCACATACAGGTCACAAGGTTGCTCTGACTGTCCAACAATGCAGCTCCCTCTAGTGCTCTACTGCACAGGTGTAGGTGAATGTGTGAAAGGAACACTGGTCTTTGGACGAGTGCTCAAAAGCAGCCTCATCTGATTCACTTCCTCCCTCATCTGGCTCATCTGAGATTCAAACCTTGCTTCTTTAGCCGCTGCTTCCTCATTTATTTTGGCCACCGTTTGGTCCATCTTCTCCCGGGTAACCATACTTTGTCTATGGCGTTTGGATTTACCAAAGTATTCCTTCAGGCCTATCCGTCTTCCAATCCCCCTTACACGCCCACCATGATCCGATTTTCGGTCGCAACGGTCAAAACATCACTCCTCCCGTCAGACACAAAAGATCCCTCTCGCTTCTTTCTTTTTAAGATCTTCCCGTAAGATACGGATAACGAGAAGCTTAGTAATGAAACATGTTTAGTAACTAAAAAATAACAATAACGATACTTTCAATTCTTTCAAAACTACATGAGTTTGTTCACTCGTGTAGGTGCCGCTTGGCTTTTGCCGAATGTGCAACCACAACTCCTCGCGACGTATTGGAGATGCTGCCTAATCAACTATGGCAAAAGGATTGGATTCAGCTTCATCTTCCAATCGCTTCCGCTTGGCCGCCATCAATTCTTTTTCGGTCATTTCATATCCACCGCGAAAAGCCTTATGCGGGCAATCATTCTTTCTCCCTATCTCCTGTGCTTGTTCCCTTCTTTTCTGTGAATCAAAATTCAAAACAACTATTTATTATGAATTCCAGCCATGTCACTAACAGAAATTAGAGAACTTCTGCTTGATATGAACGTCAAACATTAGTCAGATTCACTTAATCAAGTTTCAACATTTTATTTAAGGAAGATGTAGAATTGTAGAAGAAATTGGGAGAAACAGAGGAAAGGGAGTTGCGAATTGCCGCCAACTCGATCAATTCATTCATTCATCATAACTTGGTTCCTACACATATTAGACTAACCTCTTATATATAGTTAGAGGCTTGACTTTTAAGGCCCATAACAGCTTGCATCGAAACCATTCCACAGTTAACATACTAACTAACTAACAACAATGTCTAACCACTACCTCCTATAACAGAACCAAGACTATAATAATGGCTTGACTCTTATGCCATTATTATTTCCCTAATTACCTTCTTAGTATTTTACCTTTTCAGGGTTTACATATCAGACTTGCATAGATAAAGGCAGGAAATGTATACTTCTATTCACACACCAAACCATTTAACTAATAGGATTACATGAACAAAATAACATTCACATATCCGCATAGGTTAATAAGCAAACAAAAGGGCAAAACAAACTAAATATAAACTCACCAGAGCTTCAGGAGTGGTCCGCAGCTGAACAAATTGTTGCCAAGTTTGTTCATCAATAAATGTGTACTTGTCCCAAGGATGTTGGTTAGGCTGAACCTCGGAAAAAATATACTTGTTTGCGAGAAAGGTCTTAAACTTCCTCCACCGATCAGTACAATAAAACAATGTCTTGTCTTTCAACTTCTGAGAGTCAGGGACGGTGTATGTAAGCGGATAGTGTCCCAAATAGTTTGCTTTACATTGCCAAAGTCGACATTTTTCCACTCATCTTGTCAAGATGCTAACCTTCTTCGTGCAAGATAGCCGATAAAACTAGTATATTTGCTTTTATTAGGACCGAAAGGTTCCAACTTTTCATCAAACTGAATCTCGAGCCTTGACCTAGAAGTCCGACTTAGGGTTACATCCATCATTCGTGTGCCTCTTCTACCACAGCGTGCAGGGCGGTTACGAGGCTCATTGTGAGATGAAGAGGGTTCGTTCTGACTCACACCAGTAACTGGTGTTCCCAGAACACGATTAGAATCGTTTTTACCATTCATTTTCGAGACAGGGGAAGAGAGGAATACATTAGCAAATGAGAGACTAATAGAGGCTATCGTACGTGGGCGAGGAAGAGAGGTAATGCAACGGGAAGGGTTTCGCAAGGGGAACGAGGTTCTTCGAGAGAGTAACAAAAGATTTCGCGCGAAGAAATGTTATGTTGGCGCTTCATTTTTAAGACCGGACAAACAATAACGTCCGGTCTTAATATTAAAATCAAGACCGGTCCTATTGAAGTCCGGTCTTAAAGTTAATTAATTATTTGTTTAATTTTGTTCAATATTGAGGTACTGGCCGCCACAATTGTAAGACGGTCTTAAAAGTTAACCTTTAAGACTGTCCTTATAAAAGTCCTATCTTAAAATTAATTAATTTTTTGTGACCGGCCGAATTATATGTCCTGTCTTAAAAAGATAACTTGTAAGACCGCCTATTACGTATGTGCGATCTTAAAACTTTTTTACTTTTATATTTAAATTTTTCCTTATTATGTTGGACCACGAAAATATAAAGTACTACTTTGTATGAGATTTCTCTATAAAGTAATTGAAATTTGAATTTTTTAATAACATTTTTAAGACGGGTTGTTTGTTTATCAGTCTGAATTATATATTTAAGACCAATGAAAATATGATCCGGTCCAAAAAGTTCTTTATATTTACGGAGCGCCTTAGGTCATTCCTTTAAGACCTAGGCCAGATCGCATCTCCTATCTAAATGAGGCGGTCTTAAAGCCCTTTTTTGCACTAGTGATAACTTTATGAAACATAAATCCAAAACACAAAAAGAGTTTAACAATTCCTATAACCAAGTTCCAAAACATCGGAAGAACGAATTTTAATAATTCCTAAATTATATTAAATGATTCAAATTAAAAGTCATCATCTTGCATCAATTTGCATGTCCTCTTCTCTTGTTCTTATAACAAGTTCATTTGCAAAACTTGGAATGTTCAAACTATAACCATCCATAGGTTCCTTCACTTCAACTTTAATCAGCTTTTCTCATCATGGGCATCAACATCTAAGTTGTCTACATATTCCCAATCTTCTTTATTTTCCACTATATATCTGATCATCATTAGATGGAAGATCATCAAAATTATATCCAATCATAATTGTTCTTTAATTTTTAGGGAAAAATCTAAGTATACAAAAAATATTTTTTAATATTAGGAATTTTTTGATAACTATACTAGGACTTTTTTTTTATGTTTTTTCTGGAACTTGGGACCTGAGTGGGAGTTCCCTAATTTTTATCCATCTTGGCATTATATTTTGTATAAATAAAATAATTTTTTTTTAATAAAACTAATATATCATATAGTCTTTAAAGGAATGTCTTTCTCGGAAGGAGAATTACTATTCAGATCCACACACGTAGTTTAATCCCAAAAAAAAAAAAAAAATATCTTGAGTTGTCAATATATTATAACCTGTCGTTATTTCCCAAATTGTACGTATCTTGCCAATTGTCATTGTATGTTAAAGAATTTTGTGTGTGCGTGTGTGTGACCTGTCGTTATTTCCCAAATTGTACGTATCTTGCCAATTGTCATTGTATGTTAAAGAATTTTGTGTGTGCGTGTGTGTGACCTGTCGTTATTTCCCAAATTGTACGTATCTTGCCAATTGTCATTGTATGTTAAAGAATTGTGTGTGTGTGTGTGACCTGTCGTTATTTCCCAAATTGTACGTATCTTGCCAATTGTCGTTATTTCCCAAATTGTGTGTGTGTGTCTACGTATCTTGCCAATTGTCGTTATTTCCCAAATTTTGTGTGTGTGTGTGAGAGAGATAAGATTGCTTATGTGAGACTAATTATTTAAAAATATTTATCATGAGTTCATGGCGACTAATTATTTATAATAATGTGTGTGTGATAAGATTGCTTATGTGAGACTGCATAGTAATTCTCTTTTTAAAAAATATTGATCATGAGGTCATGGTGACTAATTATTTATAATAATTTTAAAATAATAAAAATTAACTGTCATTATATAGTCTAAATTTAATATTTTACTGAACTGGAATGTAATTAAAAATTGAAATTATTTGGCTATAACAAACTAAATTACTTGCCAAGAGGATAGATTGGCTCCCCTAGTTGATTTCTTGATTGACTGTACTAACATGATATATTATTCTTAAAACTTACAAGAAAGAAATAGAGCAGTGAATCGGTCCTAATAGGGTCTAGTTTAATACTCATGTGCCAACTATAAGTAACGTTGAGATACGATCGGTGAATTTTAATTTGGATTATTCATATTTAAATTTATATATTTGAAATGTTTAAAATAATAAATTCATTTTGTTTTTTAAAAAAGGTGAAAGTTATAAGAGTAATTATTTTTTTTATGCTAATGGTGTCCCTAATTGGTAACTATGGACTAATTCTTTTCAAGAGATAGAAATGGTAGAAGTAAATATTTGGATTGTTGATATTCAAATTTATATATTTGAAATGTTTAAAATAGTAAATTCATTTTTTTTAGAAATAAGTGAAAGTTATAGATCACTTTTATTTTTTTATCCTCATGGTGTCCCTAACGGACAATTAAGAAATTATCCTTTTCAAATCGTAGAGATCGAGTCTTGCCTTTATTATTATATAGTCAATTAGTCATTTTTATGTACACGGAGTCCTGACAACATGCTTAAGGCACTTATCTATGAGCTATCTTGCCAAATATAATGGACCTTGTAATTCTAGATTTATTGACTGTAGCATCTTATAATTTATGGTACTTAAACGAATGATTAATTTTTTTTTTTTTTTTTTTTTGTATGCGTACAGACGACACATATATATGGCGTTACAATGTCCAAATTATTGAAATATACAAGTTCTTTATTAACCTGTGACGATGTGGCTAAAAATTTCTTATTAACCAATATTCCCTCTTATTAAAAAAAAGGAATAAATTTGTAAAGTTTTGGATAATAAATTCATTTTAAAAAAATTAAGTGAAAGTAGTTATAAGATGAACACATTTACTTCTTCTGTTTTTTTTAGTACCAAGGGTATCTTTAACTGATGAATGTTGTCAAATTCGAGTTTCTACGTAGAAATGGAAGGAAGTGGTAGAAACATAAACCATAGAAAGTAAAGTTTCTACTACTTAACACACACACATGTATGTATTTATTTTTTTAAAATACGTGCCTGTAGTTTTAGTGAAGTGACAATTTGAATTTTGAATGATCAAATAAAACATTTAGTTTATGAGTGCAATAACAATGATTTTATTAGCTGTAATATCTTCTATCATCAATTTGAAAGAAACACCTCATGAATTCCAATAAAACAACAGAAGATTTCATGGAATATGTTAATGGTACTTCAGTTTGCATCGTAGCATTAAATATTAGAAATTTAGAAAAGAACTAGTCATATGCAAGGAGTGAAACTTTTAGGATCCAGTACGAAACTGTTGCAATATCATATTAGAAAATTATCAGTTAAATATTCTCTAGTTTCTAAATTAGGTACCCAGTCTTGAGCAAAAAAAAAAAAAAAAAAAAAAGGTACCCAGCCATGGATATATGCAGTTTTCAAAGGCTTACGAATAACTGGACGAATCATAGCCTGGTAGGACAGCAGCGTTCTTCAAGCCTGATCTCCAATTTTGGACGTTCAAGCCATTTCCTTGAAACTTCAATTCATGGTCAGCAAAAGCATTTTCATAAGTGCCATTCTGATGCCGTACATGTGAAGGATCTACGTAGTAGAAAACAGGCTAAACGATTTGTTTGTTCACTTTCATGCACTAATTATCTCTGCAAGCTCATCCAAGCACCGCCTTGAAGAGGCATAGATTTCTGAGAATGTGTTTTCTGAGAATGTGACGATTGAAATTTGCGATTCTTGAATTGCTCTGCGGTGTGAGGGTGATGTTTCTTCTGTGTTCAAAACCATCAGCAGAAATAAAGTAAAAAGAAAGGATGAAAGATGAAGGGGGGCTCTGCTTCAAGAACGTTGGTACTGGCCCAGTCCGCTCGGAACCACCTCTATATGAACGCTCGTAGTGACGAATGCGTTGATAAAAAAAGGTATCACCTAAGGGGTGCGGATTCTGGATTTGACTCATCATTTGTCTGCAACATGACTCATGTATGGGAAGAATCTCTTCTGTTGAACCACCTTGTATGATCCTTCTTGGCACTCTGAGTCTCCCCATTGACGAGCACAGCATATTGAATTTTGAAGCGCTCAAGTCCGGATCTGATATATCCTTTGATGACGAGTGAAATTCCTTGACACTACAACTGAAACTGACATCATAGTTTCTGCTGACAGATCTGGAATCACCCTCATTGTGAAGAGTCTTTGAATCTTTGGAGCGAACTAGATTCAAAGCAACAATCATGGAAAGAGGAAAGTTGTGCGGATTGACGTTTCCACAACTTTCACAGCAATGAATATCCTTCCATTCAATTTTCTCCACCTTTGAGATAACATGCAGCTCCACTGATGGCTCTAATAGGTGAAAGCCCCTAGAAATATCATAATCCTGAAGCAATTAAACAAGAGATATTATATGGGGAAAATTTTAGAATTTGCATAAAAGACAACTAACTAAAGATACAAATACGTCTACCAGCTGCAACTGTTTCAAAAGTTCCTTAATATTGCTGTTTGGCATAGAATGCTCAACATGTTCCTTAGAATCAAAACTTGTTGGATGGTGCACATTACAGGATCTCACATGCCAAGGAGAGTAGAATTTTACAACTCTGAGATTAGTCATACTTTTGAAAGTGTCAACATTCAACTGCACATGTCTAAAGAGAGAAGCACATAACGCTATGCCTTTAATGGCATCAGTTCCCTGAAAAATAAAACAAATTCGTAACAAAAGTTAAATGGCATCAAACTAGCTTCTATTTGTACCAAAATCATCTGCAAAGAGAATATAAGGCATCGTTCTCTTGCCTTATTGTTCTTCAACACATCATACACTTCCTCAAAGTCCTTCAACCGACTACGTTTTGCCGGATTTTCCTTACATTCTTGACGAACTATTTCCCGACCCATTTCTTCAAGCAGGTCATGCATTTGTATTATATTGTCATTTAAGATAGATATAAGAGCTTTATCTAGAAGTACTTTTATTCCACAAGAAGGAAAAAGATTATTGACATCAAGTAGACTCATAACATGATCTTTATCTTCTCCTTTGTAAAAGAATGCGATGTCGAGAAATATGTCCCTTTCAACATCATCTAATCCATCATAACTTATTTTCAACACATCTTGAATTTGAGGATGGGGATAAATCTCAAGTTTTCTCAAGGTATCTTTCCATGTTTCTTTATCTTCAGAATAAAGGCACAAACCCAAGACTTTTAAAGCTAGAGGAAGGCCCTTGGCATAAGCAACTGCCGTTTTTGAAAGTTCCTCATATCCCTTTTAGGGATGGTTCTTTTTGAAGGCATTTAAGCTGAATAACTTAAGGGATCTTTCAAAGTCCAATTCCTTGACCTCATGTATGTCATGAACTCCTCCAGCTATAAGCACATGCTTGTTTCTACTTGTTACAATGACTCTACTACCAGGCCCCAAACGAATTCCCTCTATAACTAGACGCTGTAGTTGTTCTGGAGTATCAACATCATCAAGCACAACAAGAACTTTTCTTCGACTAAGAAGCCTTTTTTGAACAGAAGTGGATTTGTCTTCCTGCAGTTCAGAAATAAGTTTCTGTTTTAAAGATTTCAACCCATGCTTTCGTGATTCGTCTCTCACATTGTCTAAAAAGTAAGAGCCTTCAAAGTGAGGAGAGAATTTGTCATATGCAACTTGTGCAATGGTTGTTTTACCTATGCCACCCATGCCCCAAATTCCAAGGATTTGAACTTCTTCTGACTCCATTTCCAAAAATGATCTAATACGATCAATATGTTGATCAACTCCAATATGTTGATCAATTCCAACGGGGCCTTTTGGTTCACTGGGACAGACATGATTCAATCTTAACAAAACATCTTTGATGATTCCATCGAGAAGCTCAGAGTCGTCACTAAACCAAAGAAGCAAAAAAGAATGTCTCAGGCCAAGAAGATGGAATAAATTGACTGATCAACAAGCGTTATACTCTCATGCTTTATACAATTCAATGACTCTTAATCCAAACTGTTTGTTGGCCTTAATAGTGAAAAATTAAGATAAAAAATTTCATCAATAAAATGATATTACATTTTTAATTTTCATTCTTGATATTAATGGTAATTCAGTTTGCATCGTAGCGTGAAATTTTGATGTAACCTCCCGCAAAAATTTAACCTGCTTTTGGACATAATTAATATAGAACTACTCGAGCTTAATGTAATATCTACCTGTTCAAGGAATGGAACTTGTAGGATACATTATGGTGTTCAGATAGGTCAGCAGCATTCTTCAAGGCTGATCTCCAATTTTGGACCTTCAAGCCATTTCCTTGAAACTTCAATTCATGTTCAGCAAAAGCATTTTCATAAGTGCCTTTCTGATGCCGTACATGTGAAGGATCTATGTGGTAGAAAACAGGCAAAACAATTTGTTTGTTCACTTTCATGCACTCAATTATTTCTACAAGCTCATCCAAGCACCACCTTGAAGAGGCATAGTTTTCTGAGAATATGACGATTGAAATTTGCGATTCTTGAATTGCTCTGAGGAGCGAGGATGATATTTCTTCTCCTCTGTTCAGATTCTCATCTACATAGACTATAATATTCTCCCGGCGTAGTTCCTTTACTAGATGGCTCAGAAAACCGCGTCTTGTGTCCTTCCCACTGAAACTGATGAACACATCGTGTTTTATTTGAGAATCATTAGAGGAAGAAGTGTTCGCCATAGTTGTGGAGGAAGAATTCAAAACTGGAAGAATGGGTTCCAGAAACAGTGACAAAATCAAAACCATTTGCAGAAGCAAATAGAAGAAAATAAAGTAATAGATAGATTTCAAGATTTGATCCATGGAAGAAGTTTGGTTGAAGTATTACAGTGAGTTTGCTCCTGCGATCCGTGAAGACGATGGAATCAAACTAAAGTTAAACCCAGCGGCAATGAAAAGAGAGAAAAAACAAACATGGCGTTGGGTGGGGGCTGTTAAGTTGTTGCGGTCAACCTTAGCAACGATCATTTTTTAAATTAAAATTTGAGAAAATTCATGCTCATAGATCCCTATTAAAAATTTATTTATGAAAAGGGACATAAAATCATATAAAGATGTGAGGTCATTTTTTGTAAACAAGTGTGATAGGGAAAACGTAAAATTATGTTTAATGAAAAAATTAATTAGAGACAAATTATGCACACAAAAGAAGATTATTTGCATAAAGGGAAGATATATTGCACATAATGTCATTCACATGTTCGAGAATAATTTCACATACCAGGAAGATGAATGCACAGAAGAAAGATTAAATTGTACAATATAAATATAATTTGAACTAAGAAACATGACTTGTATAAAAGGAAGATTGTTTGTACATAAAAGAAGAGACGATGAGAAAATATATGGTTTGAGGAGAAGGTAATTTGCACACAAGGAGGAACTAATTTTGCTCACCAAATAGGAGATGATTTGCATGCACTAAGAAAAATGGATTGCATGAAGGGAATATAGTTTTCATATAAAGAAATAAGGTCTGCATTAAGGGTCTGCATTAAGGGAAGATTATTTACACAAAATCTAATTAGCTCATCACGTGTAACATTCCTCGGATAACATTCCTAAGATTTAAGCAACATTTTCAAGAGATTAATTTATGAGAATAGAAATTTACCATGTAGTTATTCAGTAAAGAGAATTCACTCAAAATGAAAATAAATTTTCTAAAGAGAAAATTAATAAAAATATTTTCCTAAATTAATACATTACAATTAGTTAACTTCTATTTAAGCAAATAATACCTAAACTTATTGTTCAAATTTTAGAAGAGTTATATATATACTTCTCAAATATATATTATCCAAATACTATCATTTTTATCAAAATATTATTTTTCAAAAGCTATTCTTCAAAAATCATTTTTATCTCATAAATCCTAAAAGTTATTCTCTAAAAAATATTCTCCAAAAGCCATTTTTACCTCGTAAATCCTAAAAACTATTCTCCAAAAGCTATATCCCAATGGGCTCTTAGTTATTGTAAGTTTTTTTTTATTTTTTATTCCTTATGTGAGACTACATAGTAATTCTCTCTTTTTAAAAGTATTGATCATGAGTTCATGGCGACTAAGTATTTATGATCATTTTACAATTATAAAAATTAACTGTCATTATATAGTCTAAATTTAATATTTTACTGAAATGGAATGTAATTAAAAATTGAAATTCTTTGGCTATAACAAACTAAATTACTTGGCAGGCGGATGCATTGACTCCCCTAGTTGATTTCTTGATTCACTGTACTAACAAGAAATATTATTCTTAAAACTTAAAACAAAGAAAGAAAGAAAAAAATAGAGTGTGCCAACTATAAGTAGCATTGAGATATGATCGGTGAATTTTAATTTGGATTGTTTGTATTTAAATTTTTATATTTGAAATTTTTAAAAAATAAATTCATTTTTTTAGAAATAAGTGAAAGTTATAGATCACTTTTATTTTTTTATGCTCATGGTGTCCCTACCAACGGATAATTAAGAAATTGGGTTTGTTTGGAATCAGCGTTGGGAGCATTTGTGGTAGAGTTAATAGGCTTTGGAGAAAAAGCTTAACGTAGTATGTTTGGGTTTGGCGTTAAGTTCATTTGACTTAAAGTTCCTAACGCTCAAAAAGCCCGTTAAGGAAAAAACTCCGAGAATCCAGAACTTTTTCTAAAAAGCTCTCAACTTTTGACGTGGGTTTAAAATCCCCTTCTACCACCATCAATCCAAACACAAATCATTATCTATAACTTGACTTTTTCCTACTTGAGCTTTTTTAAAGTTAGATAACTTTTAAACTAAATTCTTACCGCCAATCCAAACAGGCCCATTATCCTTTTCAAAACATAGAGATCGAGTCTTGTCTTTATTATGTCTTTATTACTATTATATATTCAATTATTCATTTTTATGTACACGAATTCCGGACAACATGCTTGAGGCACTTATCTATACCCTTTAACCTCAATTTCGCCGTGACTTCTGCATTCTGCGGTGCCTTTTGTCCTTTTGTTTAAAAAAAATTATTATTATATTATTATATATTATAATATCTCATGTGGAACCCAAGCCTTTTATTTTTTCCCAGGGGGTTTGAAAATTTGGCTAGGGGAAAATTACATGAAAGGACTCAGGTAAAAAGTACAATAAAGACCCATTGTCCATCATTAATAAACACACCATACGCACACACGGCCAGCGCGAGAAGAGAGAGAGAGAGAGAAGGAAGGCGTGACAAGTTGTGGTAGTATATGCTTTTCAATATATATATATATATATATATATATTAACTGTTTTGGGATTTATTTTATCTATAGAAGGTTTGTTTTGGAATTGTATTGATGAGATTGGACGTCCTTAGAGCCTTGTTACCACTTTTTTTTAGACCGAGTTAAGAGTGACATCTCCTTGATTGTGTTTATACCAGGAGGGGAGCCATGCCGGAGTTACGTGTAAGCAGAGATGGAGCTTTTTATAGACAATGGGGGCCATGCCCCCCCCCCTCCCCCTAAAAAAAAAATTGTCCTGAATATTTAATGAAAATTAAATTATTTTATACATTTGGCCCAAAAATATATACATTTGACCTAAAAATTATACGTTTGGCCCCTCAAAAAATTTTCCTTTTTAATTAATTAATGAGTATACATTTAACCCTCTCAAATATTTATCTCAAACTTCATCCATATGTATAAGGGATATGTCTTTGTTGGAGGATGTGTTGTGTTAGATGGCTCAAGTCAACGATTCTAAGAGGTGGTCAAGGTAATAAGGATGATCTGTGCATCAATATTTGTTTGGCATGTTGGATATGTGAGATCTATTGTGAAAGATATTTGGTATGAAAAGAATTATTGTTTTGGAACTCTTTTTGGAAGGGTGTTTTTGATAATCGAGTTGAGAACTAATTTATGAAATTTTTTTATGTAAAGTGATATAATTAAGTTGTTATGAGTTTGAACTGTATATTTTCGATCTTGGTTTTGCATGTATATGCACGAATAATCAATGATTACAAGGATCTTTTGATCTTACGGTTACTATGTTTATTATTTTCAAGTGATTATTTTAGTAGGGAGGAGAAGGCACATATGGAGTGAGTCTTGAAGATTCTTTTATACTCTTAAAGCTTATGTTATGTCATTTGTATTTGTTATAACCATAAGATTTCTGTATTTTATACACTCTGATATATTTTTGGATTTAATTTGGCCCCATATAAATGGATTTTTGTCGATTGGACATTTTATAAATATCTATTTGGATGTAGGATTAGGGGTGTTTCAAGATCAAGGGTAGTTCCAATGTGCATTATTAACAATATAATACTAGTATTTTAGAAAAACCAACATCTATTTATTATAACACAAATAACTAAATTAAACAATTTTGATTGGGAGGGTACCTCCTACTCTTCGGTCTCCCATGCCTACTTATATGTATAGTAGTAGGATTTAAATGCAGGTAACTTGGAAGCTTAAAGAAAATTTGAAAGAGAGGGAAAAATCAGAGTTTCTGTGAAATCTCTAGATTGATTTCTGAGGGTTCTTCGTGTAGTGTTTTCCCAAAAACTGGTTCGAGCGGTACCAATGGGCATGTAGTTGGAAGAGTGATGTTTCGTTCTTTTCCAGCCAACTCCTTTGCTGTGAAGGCTTTTCCTTCAATGGCCTTTATTCCCTGACTACCAAGATACTGCATAACCCTATCTATTTTTAATTTAAAATTATTATTAGTATTGTTACTTAACCTACCTGTGAGGATTTTTGTTATGGCAAGGTTTTGTCCTTCTGTGAAATCCTCATATCCTCGGGTTTTGATGATCAGTTGGAAGTGCTTGGCAAAATCTGCTATTGACATCTAGAATCAAAAGGCTCCAGTATATTACCATCTGTATTACCCACCACGCTTCGCTGGCACTCTGATGCAAAGGGGTTAGTAAATATGGTAGGGTATTTATCATTAATGTTCCACTTTTGCAATGCTTAATGTGAATACTTTATTAGAAAATGATGAGTACGACTTACCATACCCACAACAATCCTTACCCAAATGGGATGAAGAAACCCCCATACTTATGAACGAGAGCACAGCGTCATCTAACTTCACCCAGATCCCTGAACATCGTGCCTCAAACATACCAAGGCCAAATTTTGGGAATCAACAGCAGGCCCCTCTACCAACAGCAGGACAACAGCATGGGAGACAGCGTGGCAGAAATTACCCCTATGAATATGTTAGCAGCCTCCCTCGTGCAAATGTTAATGATGGTTCTGTATTAGTTCTTGCGGGAACTCCCCTGCAGCTTTGGGAAGAAGTAATAGGACGATGGGAGTCGTCAAATATTCTACACTGCTCAAATATTGCTTTTGCAAATAACCAGGAGAAGGTCAATTATATTGAAAACCTCCTCCGGGAAACAGCTAAGTATTATTACTTAAATTGGACTATTGCTTTTCCCACAGAATATAATAGGTTAATAGCCTCGGCCGACAACACAGAGAATGTAACAGGTCAGGTTAGGCAATTAATCATAGGACATGACCCTTTTAGAGGATCAACAGAAATGCAAGATAAGGCTTTGCAGGATATAGAAAGACTTGTCATTGAAAATATGAAAGATATAGATAATTATTCAGATGCTTTCCTTAACCTAGCATCAAAATCTGGACAGGCTTTTACCCAGAACATGGGTGTTAAGTATTTTAGCAAATTACCACCACCTTTTAACAACATCATAAAGGATGAATGGTATAAAACTTATCCCACAGTAACATAAGGAATAGCCCCTAGGATAGTTTTCACCAAAGAATACCTCAAGAAGAAATGTATAGAAAATGAGGTAGCCAAACAGGTCAAGGACTATAATTTTTGTAAACAAGTGTACATACCAAGATATTTTCCTAAAGAAAAGAAGAGGATTAGGAGAGCCACTGATTACAGGAATGGCATACCCGAAAAAAATCATATCAGAAAATTCAAACAACATAAACCTCCCACCAAGAAGTGTAGATGTTATGTGTGTGGAGAAGAAGGCCATTTCACCAGGGAATGTCGTAACAAAAGAGGTAATACATAAAGATTTTCCATTTATCATTCACTTGATTTACCTCAGGATTTCGATATTGTTAGCATTAATCAGGATGACCCTGACAATGACAGTGATATTTGTTCAGTAATAAATGATGAAGCTGATAGTAACATCAGCACAGACATATCATCATTTCCTAACTTTCCTATTTTAGTTTTATCTGAAGATTGGAATACATCTAGAGTTCTAAAAACTCTGACATCCACACAGAATGCAACCATGATTTTGAAAATTACTTTGAAGCACCAGGACCCCCCAAGTGCTATTTTTGCGATCTATTTTTAAATCAAAGGATAAGAACCAAATGTAATTTCTGTAATCTAATCCTCAATTATTTATGTGCTGAAAGTAAGATAGGATACAGGTTTGAAGCGTTGCCTGAACCAGTTAGATCTACCACAGACTATCCCACTTTGGTAAGAGAACTTATCAACAGGAATAGGGATTTGGAAACTCAGGTAGAACAGTTATAGCAGCAGCTTCAGCAAATCAAAGGTAAAAATAAAAATCCTGAAGGGGAACAAGGTATACAAAATATTCTAAGACAGCGAAGTCTAACAATAAGAGAAAGTATACCTTTCACTTCTGAACCAATAATTGAGGATTGTGAAGAATGTGACACTGTCCTCCATTATCAAGGATCACCACCTGAAAGAGGTACAGTGAAGAATAATTTACTAAATTGCTTTGCCACAATCTATGTTGACAACCAATCTATTGTAGTAAGTTGTATCATAGATATAGGTGCAAGCAGGAACTAAGTAGTGAGTGCAAGGAGAATCAGAGCATGAGAGAACATTTTAAGAAGCTCAACCTTAAAAGTCAACATCTGCAGATACAGAATAATCATCTGCATAACCTGCTCTTAGGCACCCAGTCTTACAACAGGCTACAGATGTCTTGTCTTAATCCCAATAAATGGAGAGTCATACAGGAACATTTGGCTAACCTTGTCCCTTTCTTTGAGATTCAACCGCTCATAGAAAGTAGACATATTCAGAAATTGATGAACCTTCAGACACAGTTATTAGATCTCCATCTCAGAACACCTTCAGATGGGAGATACAAAATTGATCAGGAAGTCACCACCTAGTTCAACTCATAAGGAGAATATGTTTATAGTGGTTTACTTAAATTGGTGATTGATTTGGGCAGACCTACCCAAAATCTTAATGGGGAAGAATGTCCAATAGATTATTCAGAGTTTCTTTCTTGTGGAATGATAGCTGCATTCATCATTCCCTTTAAGATTTTAAAGAATTACCATTCGGAGAAGCTCTAAATGAAGAAATAAGGAAACAACAGAGATTTGGCACAGTCTTCGTCAAAGCACAATCTCAAATTCCTTATTACAAAAGAGGAAAATACCGACAGAGTTTTCATCATTTTTTAGTTACACCAGTCATTGAGCAATGAGGATGTATTTTCCGAACCACAATGTGATCAATTTTTAGAAGACCCTCGTTTGTACAAAATCCTTGGTGATAAAGGTGCGGAAGGCTACGGTTACGAGTCTTTTGACCTTGTTGTTCGAAGATCTTGTTATCGGTATGGATCCCCAAAGAATGTGAGCGTCTCTGTGCAATCCAAGCAGGGGTGTTAGATCTAAAGCCAGAGAATTACGGTGATGACGGGATGTTCGACGATGAGTACATGGCCGACACAGATTAAAGTTTGACATGGCAGAAAGATTGATAGTACTCTGCTTTCAGAAAGTAGATTCTTTTACTTTACTAAAAGTTGATGTCAGTCTATGTACCGGAGTTTTATCTTTTATGCCGACTATGTACTAGCAATACTTTTTCGGATTTGTAGAATTTTGAAGTCCTCAGATTCAAACTAAGATTAAGTCCGCACAGTAATGTAACTTGATATATAAGTGTGGATTCATAGTCTATGGTCACCACACGAAGAACCCTCATAAATCAATCTAGAGATTTCACAGAAACTCTGATTTTTCCCTCTCTTTCAAATTTTCTTTAAGCTTCCAAGTTACCTGTGTTTAAGTCCTACCTCTATACATATAAGTAGGCACGAGAGACCGAAGAGTAGGAGGTACCCTCCCAATCTGGTATCAGAGCAATTGATCATGAAGGTATAAATTTCTTCATTATGATATGAGCAAGGGCCTATGGAGTTCCTGAAGTATAAACAGTAAACTTATTTTTGATTAGTACTTCTGATAGCTTTAGATTTTCTATTTTCTTCTTTTATATGATCTAACTCTTTACCATATCAAGTCTGTGGTGATACCCAAAGACTGTAGGTTGACAGATGAATGATTAATTATTATGTGCTTGAATCGTACATGGAACATGGACAACATATATATATATATAATTAAAAAATAAATAAAGTTTTGTCATTTCCCAATACTAGCTAAAAACATTTCAAATTAGCAATGGCGTATCAAGAGGGAAAAAAGCAGGACCATGTGAGTTTGAACTTTATTTCCAGCAATAACTAAATTGTAAGACTCCATCGCCATGAATCAAATTTAATAGATATATTAAGATTTTTATAATTCAAATGGTATTTTTCTGTTATATTCCATTTTAATTTTCTGTATAAAAAATACTCATGAAACCGAGTCTATCTTGCTAGTAAACACTACCTCTTGTCCTTACCTTATTATAAAATCTAGAAAAATGAACCATTTTAATCTAAAAAATTAAGATATATTTACCTAATTTGATTAATTAAAAAATTAGTTTAATAAGTTAATATGATTTGTATTTTATAAAACACTTTAGTCTTCTTCTTTTTTTAATTCTCTCATTCCCCATCTTTCTTGATTATTATTGCGGCATCTCTCTTCTCAACAAGTGGGACTTTATTAAGGTGCGAGACTTCCTTTTCCAATAGTTTCTCGCTTCATTAGAGGACATAAATTAAATGATGTTTTAATAGCTTAAACTATGTTCCTTTAAATCGGTATAATCACATATACCAATAAAGTAATAAAAAAAGAAGCCACCTTTCTTACATGAAGCACGATATGACGGGAAAAAATTACGGTATTATTCCTTTCAAAAAATCTTCCTTTCAAAAAAGATATTGCAATCACGGAATACGGGCATTAATATTATATTAAAAGAATAAGAATGTATGATGAACAATTTCATTGAAATGTATGGGCTTGCGAGAAAAGAGTAGATAATTAGCGTTGTTTATAGGTTCTACAAAATATTGGTGACATTTCTTGGCTGATCTAATTCAACATGGATGTATTCTTCTTGATATGAAGGGGTCCAAAATGATGATTAAAAACAATGAAACAAAATTAAATACCCACGTTGAAAAACTCTGAATCTCCAAGCTTATATATATATATATATATATATATATAAAAGGATAATAACTCAGATGTAGGTAGCCTACCTTGAGCATGAGAATACTTGCTTTTCATTGATTCTAAACCAATAGGTGACAATTAAAGAAAAGACTACAAATAATTTTGTAAGTTCCAACTAACATGTTAGGACATATTGTACCAAACTAAATTTTTAACAAAAAACAAGGCTCACCAAATCATATAAAAGGGGAAGCCAAAAGCATTGAGGGGTTGATGGATTTCTCATTAACTGCAAAATAGAAAGATATATTAACTTATTTCAAAATCATATCCCGAAAATACAAAACTAATAACAATTTTCAATGCAATATACCATGGAAAAGATCATAGTAAGAGTGAAATAATATATTGATCAATAACAATAAAGCCATTAAAAGATATCAAAAGAAGTATTCTAAAAGAAACTCAAAAAATCAAAACACAAATAAACCATATTGTTTAGTTGAGTTTTGGCATATCTTGACTTATGAGCAATTTACCCTTTAACTTATGAAGACATCTTCATTCACTTTTCAGTTTTTAGCAAATTAAATGGCTAACATACTATATGATCCTTGAAAGTGTCAACTTGAACTGATCGGGCTAAATTGCTAGCAGAGGAGGAAATTCTGCCTATCTACATGAATCAAGAGGAATTCATAAACTCTGTTTACAAGTTTAGCAAAGATTTGCTCATTTATGCCTGATAAATCTGCTCGCTCCATTACAACACCCATTCTTCCATTTAGAGTTTCCCCTAACTATGCAACATCATATCCATTGCTGCACAAACAACAATTAATACCAAGTCATTATTATGTTCATAACATTAAAACACATTTTTATCATTCAATCAAACACTATAAACGTGGTATAACCTCAAGAACTTTTCTTAGAATGGTTTAGATGATGTACATATGATGCTCTAATGTTGCCTCTCCAGTCCCATCATTTTCAATTTGGAATTCTATCAATATGATAGAGAAAGAAAAAAATTCTTTTTAGTATCATCACTTTCCTTCTTAACCAAGATGAGCAGAAACTCTACAACACAGTAACCTCTTCCCCAAATTTTATTTCACCATTTCAGAAACTTGTGATATAATGTATCAACATTCCATGTAAGTACAAAAATACAAAACTAATCAAAAAGTTGAGGGATAAATAATTAACCTTTGGTGCTTTGTGTTTCTTTGGAGGTCTCCATCTCCATTTTTTGCCTCTGTCACATCATCTTCTCTGTCAAATCCTCTTCTTTGGTCTCCTCACTTCCAGTGCCGGATGAAGAAAAGGAATGGGAAGAGCAAACCATATGAAGTGAGGAATCAACTCCATCCTCACTTCTAGTGTCGAATAAAAGTCTCATAAGCTCGCTTCAAGTCAGAAGAATATACGAGAAAGACCTTTCTTTCCAAAAATAGACAATTGAAAATGTTCCGGGAAATTGAAGATGGAAGAAAAGCAAAGATATGAAGAAGTGAAATCTAAAGGATAGAGAAGAGGAAAGACCTAGAACTCGAATTGGGACTAGATCCGCCATGGAAGAATTAGCGACGTAGAGTGCGACGGCGGAGAGAAGTAATCGGCCATAGACCTATACCTCGTTTGCATACGGACATTCATCGGCAGATCGTCGTCGGGATGCACTTTTCTTGGAATGATTCTATCAACTTTCACGACGTCGCCTTCTTCCCAGTAGTCAAATAGGAGCTTTTGAATTTTGAATTTTGAATCATCTGGGGGAAGGAAAAGGTTGTGGTCTTGGTATGGGGTGTATCGAGGAGCCAAAAAAGGTGCGTAGTAGCAACCCATGAACATGCACGGAGCCCGATGATTAGCTGGGGGAAGTGAGATGGCTTATGAACAGTGAAATGTATCTGAAGCCAAACATAAGCCATTAAGGAGATGGCTTGGGGGATGCGTTTTTATATATATATTGATATTGATTGATTAGTCATTTTTATGGACACGGAGTTCCTGACAACATGCTTGAGGGACTTAGCTATGAGCTACATTGCCAAATATAATGGACCTTGTTAATAGATTGTTTCGTTTTTAAAAATTCTAGATTTATTACTGTAGCATCCGAATTATAATTTATAGTTACTTAAATGCATGATTAGTTTATTCTGTGTGCGTAAAGCCGCACACATATATATGGCGTTATAATGTCAAAATTATTGAAATATACAAGTTATTTATTAACCATGTATTAAAAATTTCTTATTAATAAATATTCTCTCTTAGTTTTAATATAAGATATACTTACCAGATTTGATTAGCTTGAGAAAGTTGATTAAGTTAATTAATATGACAAGTGTTTTCAAATTAGGTACCTAATTAGCCAACTAAACAACATACCAAAAAATAATTTAGCAAATTTTATAGTCTTAAGTATTAATTTTTATGATTTTTTTTTTTTGGATATAAGAATTTTAGGAAAGGGGTTGGGCTCACCCACGATCCAAGGGCGGGCGGCGCTTGGAGCCGGTCCACGGGCATCTTGGCCGCAGAGTACATATGCCTCCACCTCTACCAACGTTTCCACTTCTTCTTAGACCCAGGATGCCTCCCCTCGAAAGTGCCTTGACTAACGCAAGGATCGAACCCCTCCCTTGAGGTGAAAAGTCCGACCCCCACGCCAGGTTGAACCCCGGACGAGGGTATTAATTTTTATGAGTTCAAACAATTAAAATATGCAAAATGGATTATCCCCTTAATAAAAGCCATCTCAAGCATTCTTACCCAAAAAAAAAAAAAAAAACCATCTCAAACATGCCCAAAATGATTTTAAATTAAAACAAACAATTATATGTGGCCCAAAACAATAAAGGTCTCAAATAAAAATCAAGAGTAATTTGCAGAAATACCCAAGACAGATTCTATAAATGACCCAAAGTGATCCAAACAATAACACCAAAAACAAAGCCTAAAGTGTCCTGCAGAGCATATAAAACGTCATTGTGCAAAAACTAATCTTCATAAAAAGAATAAAAAGAATTAAACAATCCTGAATCCCAAACTAATGAGAAGTAATAATCAAAATCAATTTCAGAAATATGGGAAATAAATAGAAAATTTGAGGCCCAAATGGAATGGCCCAAGGAAAAACAAAATAAAGAAAGTAATTAGATTCGAAGCCCAAGTAACAAAGGCCCAATCCAGTAAATAAGTAAAATACAGAAATGTCAAACAAAATTGATACATGGTTGCCAAAATTATTGGGGCCCAAAAATCAGGAATTAAAAAGAAACACAACAGGAAATTGCAGCAAGCCCAGTTGATTTTCTGCCCAAAGAAAATGGCAGAATTAAAAAGAAGCAGGCCCCAAGTGACAAGCCTAGATGATGCAAAATCTTTTTTTTTTTTTTTTAATAACAGATAATGCGAAATCTGTCAAACATAGTACAGAATGTGACAAGCCCAAAATTAGGAAAAAATATAGATTTTTGTTATCAACAATTTAAACGGGGAACGAACTAAACTCGATGGCCTGAATTTTCTAACATTGATTTTACCGATAGCTAGCCAGAAACAAAATGAATGTTTTCATCCTTGAAGAAGGGAAAGAGGAAGAGAAGAGGATGACGATAGAAAATAGAAAATAAAGGGATGAGGAAGACTGTTTCCCTGTTCGCATAACTTGAAACGATACATTACCACTTATATTCTGGAAGGTTAATATAAAATTACAAAAGTACCCTGAACCTAAAAAGAGTCAGAACAATTCCCTCCCCTTAAGATCATCACTGTCCTCAACGATGCAGTAGTGAATATTCTTTTTTTTCCCCCCTTGATAACAGTAGTGAATATTGTAATATATGAGAACAATAAAAGATAAGTTTTCTTTCTCTCTGATTACATAAATGCTGCAGAAAAAATGAGGCCTTGCATCTTCTTGCTCCAGTGCCCATGATCCCCTTATTGTTGTAGCACATCCTTTGAATTCATTATATGAAGTCCCAAACAATGAGAGGTAAGGCTTGCACTCATGCTGCCCTAGATCAGTGATTAAGTGCCACCTAAGTGAACATTTGTGTCTTGCCAAATATATTCATCCAAGCCCAGGACTTAATGCCAACTATTGTATCAGCTCCATAAGCAACAAAGAACCAAGAAGCAATGCCACAAACAAAAATATGCAATTCTTCCCCAGCCTTAAGACATAGGATTATAAATTTCACAGTAGCATCAACTAATATACCCCTCTTTCCTGGGTCCAATATTACAATATAAAGTACCAAGAAGGCCCAACCTGCATGCGCCAGGAACAAAGCGTCAAGGATTACGATTGCATTTGTCTCAAGTTGAAATTGCCAAGAAAGACTAATGAGAGCAGCAGTTATAGTTTATGCTGCATTACCAGGAGTTGTGGGTATATATAGCACAACAAAAATAGCAGTAAATTCCAGCATTATGCCAACCCATACCCATTCAACAAATTCCAGCTTTCTCAAATCTTCATGCATCACAACAAAACTAAAGGCAAGTGTTTATTAGGTTCCCTTGCAACAGTTGAAGTAGCAATTAAGTGTTTGGTTTTTAGTACATGAATCAAACACCAACCACATTTGCGTTTTCAAGATCAAAAGCCCATATTGGAATGACCTGTTTTTGATTACTCTGTTTTCGGCTACTCATTTCCCCTGATGCCACCTCCGACTAATGCCGTCAACCAGGTCTCGGAGGTCCTTTCACCACTGCCGTCACCATCTGAGGGAATCTTGACGCCGCCGTTTATGCCAATCGGAGATCCTTCGGATTCAGCATGCTCGTGTACCGAAGCTCCCATCGTTTTCCTGATCTTTTGTGGTGTTCTGGCATTCAAGATGCAAAGAATCGCTTACATTCATTGTTCATGGTTTGATTCATGAAAAAAAGAATTATCACCCTTTGTTTCGCGAATGACTCAATTTTGAGGTACAATTCTCTTGTTTTTTTTTTTTTTGGATAAAGGATTGGATAGATTTTAATCTGTATCCAAGGAACAGTTCATCAGATTGTAATTGAATAAGCGATACCTCCTCTGTTCCCACTGTACTTGAACATATGTTTCTGTTCTTGTTTTGAGCTCTTACTTATTTGGTAGTGACTTGGTAGTGACATAAAATTGGTAGTAACAATATCCTATCTCTATTATGAAATATGTAAACATCTTTAGAATTCCCTGTTTATCAAAATAGACCTGGAAATAGGCTTTAACTTGAACATGAACCTAATATATTTACTAAATAGGCTAGGTTGAGCTTTATATAGGCCCTTATTAGAAACGTGACTTATTTGTATCCTTAAGAGCTATTCATATGTCAAGATATTCTCTTTAAATTGCCTGATATTAATGGCATTATTTCATCATTGAAATCGTCAGGACTGAGGAAGCAACATTGATAGCTTACCTGCTAGCATTAAAAATCTTACAAAGCTTAAAGTATTTTTGTTGAGGAATTGCAGGATGCCTATATCTATATCAAAACGTCCACAATCACTTATGCATTTAACTGCACATCATTAGAGACTGTATTCACCATGACTAAGGGCCATTAAGATCAGCGGTAAGATTTGTTTAGATCGGCGGTGGTAAAAGTGACTTTTTTAAAACTGACCTTTACAAATTTAAGATAAGATAAAAGTATGGTAAATGTAATTTATCTTTTGATTGATGATGATAGAAATGTTTTTCTTTTTGTTTTTTTCAAAACTGAAAATAGTTTGGATGATTATTTGAAAAGTAAGTTTAGATATGAAAATGACATAAACTATTAAATACCATGAGCACATATTGTGATAAGGGACCATATTTTTGTTATTTTCCTCTTGAGTGTTCTCTCTCCATGGTGCTAATGAGCTTTTTTTCCTAAAACAGTTCCAAGGGTGCTTTACTTTTAAAGCATGGAGGGACCAAGAAGTGCAGTAAGGGAAACGCTATACCAAACGTAGTGCCTTACAACTTTACTGTGCTTAACCCTAAAAAAACCATGTTGAGATGGATGAAATGCCATCCTAAAACCAGCAAGAATTTATCCAAGAAAGTGAAAAATAAAGCGAGACTTCATATGCATATTTCTGCACCGAACACTGAGTGGTAAAATAGAGAGAGGGAAGGGTAGTAGATATTTTGAGGTTTTTGAAAAATTTCATGCGATAAAAAATTTCAATGTTAGGTGAAGACAATTTCAAAAAAAAAAAAAAACATTGGTTAGCACATATTATTAATGTACAAAAGTTTGCGTTGATTTTATAATTAATATCCAATTTTGGCCAACCCTCACAAGGATGGAACTCCAAATTAATACAAGTTACTTTAGTTTAAATTCTAAAAGTTTCACTGTTTAATTATATAGTATTCCCCCCTTTTGTCGTTGAAACACCACAACGTGCCACAATATTGGCACTCATAGCTTGAATCAGAAATGTCTGTAATGAGCCACAGATCGTCCTGCATCGTGTCATTTTCATCAACTGAGTCCTCTTCTCCTTCACTTGCACATATCATTGAACAACTACAATTTCGGAGGTATTGTAAAATTGTATTATGTAGTGCGACGTATTCATATTCATTTACAACCTTCATAAGTTGTCAGCAGTGCCTGTGAGTTGAGTCTTCAACTAGGAGCTTCGTTTGCAATTTGATGTTTCTGCACCTAACAGTGAGTGGTCTATGTACATGTACAAGTGCAATTAAGAATGTTGGTATAGGTAGAGGCATCCTGCCAATACGGGACTTCAAAGGACATAGTTTGACTCATGACTGGCTCTCCTAAATAAACTAAGGATTCAAATAGGCTGATGAGCAGATCCGGGATTTGACTCATCATTTGTCTGCAACTTAACTCATGTATGGGAAGAATCTCCTGTCTTGAACCACCTTGTATGATCCTTCTCGGCACAATGAGTCTCCCCATTGATGAGTATAGAATTTTGAATTTTGAAGCGCTTAAATCCAAATCTGATATATCATTTGATGACAAGGGAAATTCCTTGACACTACCACAGAAACTGAAATCACAGTTTCTGCTGAGAGATCTGAAATTACCCTCACTGTGAAGAGTCTTTGAATCTTTGGAGCGAACTAGATTCAAAGCAAAAATCATGGAAAGATAAAAGTTGTGTGGATTGACGTTACTACGATTTTCACAGCAAACAGCTTTCTTCCATTCAATTTCCAGCTCCATTGAGAAAACAGGCAGCTCCACTGATGTCTTTGAAAAGTCAAGCCTCCTAGAAATATCATAATCCTGAAGCAATTAAACAAGAGATATTATATGGGGAAAATTTTAGAATTTGCATAAAAGACAACTAACTAAAGATTCAAGTACGTCTACCTGCAATGGTTCCAAACCTTTCTCAATATCGATGTGTGGCATAGAATGCACAACACGTACCTTAGGATCCAAATTTAATGATAAAAGTCTGAAAGGGTACCCACTCCACTTTAGGCACCTTACTTTATCAGCGAATGACTCAATACTTATTGGATGGTGCACATAACAAGATCTCACATGCCAAGGAGAGTATAATTTTACAACTCTAAGATTAGGCATATTTTTAAAAGTGTCAACATTCAACTGCACATGTTTAAAGAGAGAAGCATCAAACGCTATGCCTTTAATGGCATCAGTCCCCTGAAAAATAAAACAAATTCATAACAAAAGTTATACGACATCAAACAAGCTGCAATTTGTACAAAAATCATTTGCAAAGAGAATAGAAGGCATAGTTCACTTACCTTATTGTTCTTCAACACATCATACACTTCCTCAAAGTCCTTCAACCGACTACATTTTCCTGGATTTTCCTTACATTCTTGACGAACTATTTCCCAACCCATTTCTTGAATCAGGTCATGCATTTGTATTATATTGTCATTTGAAATGGATACAAGAGCTTTATCTAGAAGTCCTTTTATTCCACAAGCAGGAAAAAGGTTATTGGCATCAAGTAGACTCATGACATAATCTTTATCTTCTCCTTTGTAAAAGAATGCGATGTCAAGAAATATGTCCCTTTCGACATCATCTAATCCATCATAACTTATTCTCAACACATCTTGAATTTGAGGATGGGGATACATCTCAAGTTTTCTCAAGGTATCTTTCCATGTTTATCTATCTCCAGAATAAAGGCACAAACCTAAGACTTTTAAAGCTAGAGGAAGGCCCTTGGCATAAGCAACTGCCCTTTTTGAAAGTTCTTCATATCCCTTTTCAGGATGGCTCTTTCTGAAGGCATTTAAGTTGAAAAGCTTAAGGGATTCTTCAAAGTCCAATTCCTTGACCTCATGTATGGCATGAACTCCTCCAGCAACAAGTGCTTGCTTGTTTTTGCTTGTCACAATGACTCTACTACCAGGCCCCAAATGAATTGCCTCTGTAACCAAATGACGTAGTTGTTCTGGAGTATCAACATCATCAAGCACAAGAAAAACTTTTCTTCGACTAAGAAGCCTTTTTTGAACAGAAGTTCATTTTTCCTTCTGCAGTTCAGAAATAAGTTTCTGTTTCAAAGATTTCAGCCGATGATTTTGTGATTCTTCTCTCACATTGTCTAAAAAGTAAGAGCCTTCAAAGTGGGCTGAGAATTTGTCATATGCAACTAGTGCAATGGTTGTTTTACCTATGCCACTCATGCCCCAAATTCCAAGGATTTGAACTTCTTTTGACTCCATTTCCAAAAATGATCTAATATGATCAATATGCTGATCAATTCCAACAAGGCCTTTTGGTTCAGTGGGATAGACGTGATTCAATCTTAACAAAACATCTTTGACGATTTCGTCAATGAGCTCAGCGTCATTACTAAGTCAAAGAAGGAAAAAAGAATGTATAGGCCAAGAAGATGGAATAAATTGACTGATCAACAAGCGTTATACTTTTATGTTTTATACAATTCAATGACTTTTGATCCAAACTGTTTGTTGGACTTAATAGTGAATAATTAAGATAAAAATTTTCATCAATAAATTGATATCACATTTTTAATCTTCATTCTTGATATTAATGGTACTTCAGTTTTCATCGTAGCATTAAATATTAGAAATTTATAATAGAACTAGTCATGTGCAAGGAATGAAACTGTTGCAATATCATATTAGAAAATTATCAGTTAAATACCTGCAGCAAAATATTCTCTAGTTTCTAAATTAGCCTGCTACACATACACACTGATATATCTGAAGCAAAATATTCTCTAGTTTCTAAACAAACATTCTATTTATCAAAGGCTTACTCGTAATGGTTTGCAACAGAGCCAGCTAGGTCAGCAGCATCCTTCAAGGCTGATCTCCAATTTTGAAGCTTCAACCCCTCTCCTTGAAACTTCGATTCATGCTCAGCAAAAGCATTTTTATAAGCGCCTTCCTGCTTCCGTACATGTGAGGGATCTATGTAGTAGAAAACAGGCAAAACAATTTGTTTGTTCACTTTCATGCACTGAATTATTTCTGCAAGCTCATCCAAGCACAACCTTGAAGAGGCATAGTTTTCTGAGAATATGACGATTGAAATTTGCGATTCTTGAATTGCTCTGAGGAGCGAGGATGATATTTCTTCTCCTCTGTTCAGATTCTCATCTACATAGACTAACATTTTCTCCAGGCGTAATTCGTTGACTAGATGGCTCAGAAAACCGCGTCTTGTGTCCTTGCCACTGAAACTAATGAACACATCGTGTTTTATTTCAGAATCATCAGAGGAAGAAGCGGCCGCCGTAGTTGTGGAGGAAGAAATCAAAACTGGAAAAATGGGTTCCAGAAACAGCGACAAAATCAAAACCTTTTGCAGAAGCAAACAGAAGAAAATAAAGTAATAGATAGATGTCAAGATTTGAACCATGGAAGAAGGTTGGTTGGATTATTACAGTGAGTTTGCTGCTCCTGCAATCCGTGCAATGGAGTCAACTAAAGGTAAACCCAACAAGTGTTTTATTTTAGGGTTAAGGGGCAAAAATACACATATGCTTTACCCGAAGGAGTGTCCAACACCATGTGCTTTTTTGGGGAGCAAAAGTACCCATGTGGTCACCCTTTAGGAGCAAAAGTCACATAAAACATTGAGACACAGGACGTTGACTGTTAACTTACCAAAGTTGACCGTTAATGCTGATGTGTATGGTGAGTTGGAAAAAAAAAATTGCTGAGTAGGAAGCAGACGATGCCCAGTGAACCAAATTGGGGAAAAACAAACCCTAAAAACATGAATTGGGGCTACAATCAAACTGATCAGAAATCTCAAATCCACTCTCATCGAGCCACAAAAGAAGAAAGAAAGGAGTAGGAACCTAATCTCTAATCCACCGTCGGCGAGCAAATCTTGAGTGAAAGCGAGAGGGTAAATCGAGAGCATGCCGTATTCGAAATCGCGGCGAGGAAGGAAGAGCTAGGTTTCCGGCAAGACGTTGAACGACGATCCATTGGGGATGAGGGAGCTGACCTAGGGTTGAACCGAAAGGGTTGCACCAAACACAGCTAAGAATCACGCGACTTTTTCTGATCGATTTGGGAGTGAGTGAGGAGATTCAATCGACGCTTTCTGATCTGGTAAGTGATCATTCTAAGTTTGTTCATGCTTTACACATTTAGATATGAATTTTAGGTTATTCTTAAGCAAGCAAGTTCAGTGACATCATTGGTAATGATGCTCCTAAGCACCACTAGCAATATTTCTCCAAAAGATTACTGGTAATATTTCATAAAAATATAGCATCAATATAACATGGATCAATTTCTTACATGAAGATTTCAGACTTTATTATGTCTCATTTATTTTATAAGAAGGCTAGTCATGGATAAATTCCTGATACAGTTTTTAGTTAACTTCCTTGTATTCTACTGCTACGAGAATCCTCATCAAGTTAGGTCGAAACCATTTATTTGACAATGCTTTTCTAAATTTTTTTAAAGAAAATCAGATTTACCCTCTTTGACATATTTACCGAATGGCCACATTGAAATTGGGATTAACCAGACATGTTCAACAAAATTCATGGATACAGCAGGTCAAAAAGTCCATAATCTGGTGAGCCAAGACACAGACAAATATGAGCCTTTTATCTGTGTGAATTTAATGTAGCTGATGCATATCTGTGGATGGTAAATCATTTCACGTCAAAGCATTAGAAGGCCAAACTTTGTTATTACTTAATATATCTAATGCATATGTTTATTACTTAATAAGAATATGCAGTATAATTTTGTTGCATGACATTGTTTGACTATTTTGTTGTGGACTGTAGGTTATTGAAGCTCTATATGGAATTGTCACCAGTGTTTATATTTGTTACTTCATAGACTTGTGGATGGCAAATCATATTGCATTAAAACTGTTATATGTGTGCATTTGCCATGTGCTCTAGAGTTTGATATGTTTAAGCTTTTGTTTGTCTATTTACGAGCGCAGAGGAATTTGAAATCAAGAGACAACTGGATGGCTTCATCTTCAAAATCGTCTTCAAATCAAGATGAAATCTAAACATTTAGTGAAAGAAAGTGAAGTGAAGAATGTGCAATGGAAGTTCAAACTTGCAATAGCAACATTATTACTAACTTGAGTGTTGTTAGTGTTAATGTATTTATAAGGGTTGATGTTTACTTTTTTGACAAAGTTTCAGTGATATGTATTTGTTGATGCTAATATGTTATCAATGAATTAAGTGTAATTTTCTTGTTATTAATATTTAAAGAATTGATGTGGATGAGAATGATTTTCCATGCTTATGATGTGTATAATGGTCGTTGCCTATATCTATGATGGTAATGACTTTGATATATGACCAACAAGAAAAGGAAATTAATAAAAAGGGGAACATACAACATGATCCCCAATTAGATATTCAATGCTGATGGTGGCATTAATGAATAATGGGTATAAGCAAAGCACCCACCAATGCGAGTGTATGTATTCCAAATAGTCAAGTACTCATATGACTTTCTCAATTCCTATATTCCCTTCAATTCCTTTCTTCTAATATTCTCCAAGTGGGTTTACAATAAAAGATGGAGGATTCTCCAGCTAAAATGAGGCGTGCATGCACTATATATATACTGACTATTTGTACAATGGGTTCTACGTTGTCAATGAAGCTTGTAAATTTTTCTTAATGCACGCAAGGGCACAAAAATGCATGCCAATAGATCATCCATATTCGAAAATTTTGGGATGAGCAACAATAATAAAAAGGCAGCAAAAAAGCCTGTGAATATGATTAGTATGAACAATTCATTACAACAATCTGACCATGTTATCACTCTACCGAAGCCTAAAAACATACAAAAATAATTACAACAATGTGTCAATGTCAAGAAGAATTTGCACAGCATATATAACTACACAAAAAGCAGGGCTGTGGCAAAAGACTTTGGCCTATACAGTTTTCTACGCAAAAATAATTACACAACCCATTTACTAACACATGTACACATAGGCCTAATTAGTAGCCTTCTTTCCTTTGTCGTTGTTGGTCCGAAGACGTGATAAGAGCCGTGAGGTTGTCACACATGGTTCTCCTCTCCATTGCAAACCACGAGGCCGAAATGGAAGGTCGGATGGTGGAGCAACACCGACGACCGGGGTTGAAACTGAATGCATCTTGAACGTGTTGGCTCACTCGAGTTACAGACCCGAGCCATTCTCATTTCCCTTTCATTTGGAACGGGAAATTTAGTAACAAACAAATTCAGTGATACTTGGTCACCATATAACCTCATACAATGTTAACCAGTCACCATATAACCACATACAAGAAAATGAGAATTGTTCACAGTAATTCATGGGATCAAATTAATTGCACTTCTATAAAAGAAGTCAACTCCAATGATACTTAGTTATATGCTTCACTTTCCTCTATTTTTAGCTAAGTCCTTCATAGGCACAAAATTATTGGGCAGTAACTGAAATACAAGTGTACAACCTAAATATGGATAAAACCTGAGAGATGGTTTACTGGTAAAAAAACCTGATTCAGGTAAATAACTCGCAATCGAAGATTTTTGTATCAAGGAAGTGTATGCTAGCTCATTGTTTATTGTATGCACTTTAAGACATAACTTCGATGAACCATATCCTTCCAGCACTTATAATTGCTCAGAGTAGTTGTTTGCTCAATGAAGTACATAAATAATCTAGCATGAATGATATTGAAAAACAAAACAAAAAGAAAAGACTCGGGTACCAAATTCATGTTCGATAGTAATATTAGAGAGTCAAATAAAGCATTAGCTTGACCTCTCAACCCTTCAATTGGCATGTCATAGCAAAAGACATAACTATGTAAGAACCACCAGGATAAAATCCATATTCAAAATGGAGGGAAAATATAAACAATCTAAACCAAAATTTTAGTATATTCTGAACTCCCAAAAATTAAACACTGAAATAAAGATACTATACAGTTCATGACTGGTAAGCTGATTATTGTATCTCGAATCTCAACAAGTAGGGAGAAAACACAAGCGGAAAGTGGCACGACACAGTGAACGACCATTAATTATCATAGAAAACATGGAAACCATAAATCAGTAACTAGTATAAGGATCTTACCACACCTCAGCGTCGCAGCTAATGAGAATGGACAACGATCTGATAGCTAATCGCATCTAACCGAGAGCCAGCAAATCGAAGATTAAGAACCCTAGCTCAACGTTTTCTTCCCCACTCACTCAATATTCTCGTCATTGGATTTGCGGCCAAAGTCGATTTCAGATTTCTAGGGTTCCTAATTCTTTCTTTCGTCGCTCCTTTTGCTGGCTCTCGATTACTCCATCAGCTCGCTCACGATTTGCCCTCAGCTCGCTCTCGATTTGCTGGCTATCGAAGCTTAAGAACCCTAGCTCAGGACATTGCTTCTTTTGTATTTTGATTTGTTTGATTGTAGTTTGTAGCCCCAAGACATCTGTTATTTGGTTTTGTATTTTTGCTATTAGGTTTCATTTTCCCCCCAATTTGTTCACTATGCACGTCAGCTATCCTACTCAGCAGGTTTTTTTCCAGTTGCCTCCTTTTCACTCCAATTCATCATACACATCAGCATTAACGGTCAACCTTGGTAAGTTAACGGTCAACATCATGTGTCTCAATGTTTTATGTGACTTTTGCAACTAAAGGGTAATCACATGGGTACTTTTGCTCCAAAAAAAAAAGCATATGGTCTTTGGACGCTCCTTCAAAAAAGATATGTGTATTTTTGCCCCTTAACCCTTTATTTTATTTCAGCGAGAATAAAAAATGAGAGACAAAAACAAACATAACGTGTTGGACGGGGATTGTTAAGTCGTTGGCGTCAACCTCATTTTTTCAAATTTAAATTTCAGAAAATTGATGCTCATAGCACCCTATTAAAAAAATTATTTATGAAAAGGGACCTGAAATCATATAAAGATGTGAGATCATTACTCAAAATTTTAAATCTCGTATTTCAACCATATTACCTATTTATTTATTTATTTATTTTACTAATTTAATAGTATTTTAAGGTTTTTTTAAATTGAAATGGTATTTTCTTAACACTTTTTTAACATAAAAATAAAAAAATATAATTAAATTCAAAAAAGACAAATCGGTGTTTTATTTGAGAAATGTCGAAAGAAGAAGAAACCGGAGGAAAAACTTCAAAACGGGACCAATGATAAGTGCATGAAAGACCTTGGTGGTGCACATTGTTAAACGTTATTCCATTGAGTCTTTAATGTAAAACCTAATTAGAGTATCAACTTTAGTTTTAAATGTAATTAAGATTTACTTTTTATACTTGTCAATATTTTTCTAATTTATCCTCATTAATGATTTTTCAGCAATAATTAAGTAAGAGAGAAGTGAAAAAAAAATATGGAAGATGATTAAGGTGTTTTGAAAAAGCATGTCGTATAGACTAACTTAACAAACTTTCTTAATTTAATTAAATTAGGTAAATATGTTTTATATTAAATATTAATAAAAATGACTTTAAATAACTAGTTTAATCTTTGAAATTGAAGGAAGAGGTCTGAACTCGGAAGCTTAACAAGTAATCTAGCAAGTGTTGGCTCACGTGCCACCAAAGGAACCAAAATGCATAATCTTATACATAGCATGAAATTTAATCTCTTTCTTGCCTTGATCAAGTATTAATTGGCGTGGAAATACACAACTCATTTCATAAATCTTGTTACGTATGAGACACTCAATTAATATTGATAGTTGATAAATCCCAATTTTTATATATTTTATCTCGCCTTATTCATTTATTATGGGGACTATTTTAAGCTAATTTGGATTTATTAGATAATATTTGGATTATTAGCCGATTTTAGGAAATAATATAAATCATAATTAATTATGAGATTATTGGGCTATCTTGTGATTGAATAATATTTCTATATATATGATAGATCACGATTTTATTTAATTTTTGCAAGACAAGGAAAAGTATATTAGAAGATCATACGATGCAAAATTGACCTTGGAAGCTAAGAGAAGATCTAATGATGGAATTTTGTTGGACTTCTAGAATTCTATTGGGCTCAAGTTTAATATCCAAAGCTCTCTCCTCTGCCTCTTAAAAGAAGACCTAGCCACCAAATTGACGTACATCCACAAGGCTCTCGATGGAGAGCTGAAGCTCTCCTATTCTACGGGTCCACATTAGGTGCACATCCTTATGGCTTGTCCCTCTATTAGAGGGATGAGCACATTTTTTTAATATAATATATTTATTTAGATTTAAATTATATGTGACTTTCTCGGAACTTTTTTACACCCAAGATTTCAAATTAATTAGTTTCCAAATCCGCATTCATAAATGTTTCCCTGTAATACCAAAGATCCTAGAAATTAATTAATTTGAGATACCTGGTCCAAAGAACATTCCATAAAGTAGTATATAATTTAAATCTAAATAAATATAATATATAAAAAAATTAAAAAAAAATGTCTCATCCCTCTAATTAGAGGGATGAGCATGTAAAAGCACCTTATGTGCTCCCCTATTTGGCACATCATTAATCATCGTCTCACTCTCTGTCATTCATCACCATCTCGAGTATTCCCTCACTCATGCACAACACCCATTCACCAAAACTATATTTTATTCCCTTCAATTTCCATTCACGTACAGCAGCACAAGGACCAATATCATTCATCCATCAATTACTTATCACATTCATCATGGCCATGTCTTGCGTCCAGCGGTTTGAAGAGGGGTATTCCATGGCGCTTAAGATTCTTTAGGAGACAATTTGGGAGGAGCATGGAGGAAACTAAGGTATAGAGCTTACACTTGAAGACTATACACTACAAAAAAATCGGTTTTAGCGACGGAAAAAATCCATCACAAAAAAGGGTTTTTCTTTGCTAAATGAGTTTGTGACGGATTTTGTCCGTCGCAAAAAACTCGTCACAATTGCGACGGAAAATTAAAGATCCGTCGCAAAATTCGAATTTTGCGACGGAATCCATTTTTCGTTGCTAATTAGCGACGGATTTAGTATTCGTCGCTAATCTCTAGGATTAGCGACAAAAAAATCCGTCGCTAATCCCATTGATTAGTGACAGATTTTGAATCCGTCGCTAAATTCGATAATAATTTTTTTTAAATTAAAAAAATTATTATTTTTAAAATTTTTAATTTTTATAAATTTTGATTTTTTAAAAAAAAATTTGAAATTTTTTTAAATTGTTTATTCCTATCACAAATATTGATTTTAATTGTTTTTTGAAAAATTAATTAAAAAAATTTAAAAATATGATAATAAACCCGTATATCATAAAAACATTAAATAACAATCGAAAGATTTTTACACATCGAAAACAAAATATAAATAATATTGTTTAAAAGAAAATCTATTAAAAGATAATCTAAACAAGATCATTATTATCATCGCACCACCATCATCATCGACACCACCAGGAGTCGGCTCCTTACCCTTGTCTTTCATTAGGGATAGGAGTTGAAGCTGCATGTCCCTCATCATCTCCTGTTTTTGAGTCATCTGCTGCCTCATTTGCTCCTTCATCATCTCCTATTCTTGAAGCATCTGCTGCTTCATTTGACACACGAACAACTGATCACCCTACTTGAATTAGGTGAATGTGCCAAAGCAAATTTGATGAACTCTTTCAAACCCACCAAGAATACTTCGCTTAGTTGTCTTCTCTCGGTTAGACGATTGTACATCCAACTCTTATCACGATCGCCTTCCATACTTCCTAGCTATGTCGCTTACTAATCTAATTAACATCTCATTATGCCACAAATATATATAAGTGGCGCCAACCAATTGCCACTTACTCAAGAAATTGAGAAACAAACACATGCATTGAACTAATAATGTAATTTTATAGTTGTAATAAAATTCAAGGTTAATGAATTATAATCTTTTAAAAATCAACAAAAAATCCATGTGATTATTTTAATACTATATAAGACTTAATCAAGTTTGTATAATATTTATAATTTAATCCATATGTATAACTTGTTGACAAATTTTTCACAAACAAAAAAAGAAAGAAATTTAAAATATGAAATTCATATTTTCTAATTATATATTTCAAATTATAATTATATATTATATATACGAAATTCTATAATAAAATAAAAAATTATAAATTAGAATACTCTAATACTAATAAAATAATTATATAAATTAATATAAATATATATATACATATATAAAGAAATATAAATATATTAAATAAATAATATTATATTCTTATTCTTATTTTTTAAAAAAATAATATACTATTTAAATATTCTAATAAATTGAAAAAATGAAATAGAAATATTTATTAACATATTAGAGATTATTAAAAGATATTTCCTAAATTGACATCTTCTTCAAACTTATTACATAACTAGTTTAATTAAGATACATATACAAAAGCAATATAATAGTAGTAACTTAAAATGTTAAAATAGAATCTGATGTTCACCCACAATAAAAAAAAAAAAATTTTATTTCATGCATGTACACAAAATAAACAAAACATGTACACCTTAATTTTTTTAACACAACATAATCATACACGGAAAATTTCTAGAGAAATAAGAGGCATATGACTAATAAAGACAACAACATTATGATTAAACTAACAAGGAAATTTACGACATCAAAATTCATACATGCAATTGCAATTTTAAGTTTTGAAATTTTTCTACACAAACTTATAATGAAAGAACGAATACTGAATATTATAGGAAGTTGTTAGGCTTACCTGAAAGTTCAGACCACAAGCAAGGAGTACCGGAGGTTGTGAGGCCAAAGAGGGGCGTAGGAGAACCCAATCATGAACTAGAGGCCGCGGGACGCAAGGAAGAAGAAGAGGAGAGGGGGTGGAGGACGATGAAGGGGGAGGGGTGGAGGAAGATGAAGGGAAGGGGAGGGTGGAGGACGATGAAGAGAGGGGGGGGGGTCGACGATGGAGGAGGGGGAGGGGGCTCGGCGATGCAAGAGGAGTGGGGGAGGGGCCGGCGATGAGGGGGAGGGGGCTGGCGATGAGGGCCGGAGGGAGGAGGGGGCCGGCGGCGATGAAGGCTAGAGGGAGGAGGGGGTGTTTTGAATTTTTTTAAAAGAGTTTGGGGAGGGGAGGGCGAGAACGGCGGCAAAAATGTCGTCGATCTACGACGAACACACGTCTGTCGCAACCCCGATCCGTCGCAACCGCCCCGGGGTTGCGACGGAATTAATATCCGTTGAAACCCCAGGGGGGTTGCGACGGATCACACCTTCTGTCGCAACCCCGGGGGTTGTGACGACATGTGATCCGTCGTAACCCCCACCAAGGCTATGCGGACATTAATTCCGTCGCTAAAAAAATTAAATTTATTTTTTTATCGCTGGAATTTGCAACGGATTTTATTTTTCCGTTGCAATTTTTTTTTTTTTGTGACGGAATTTATTTCCGTCGCAAATATTGAATTTTTAGCGACAGAAAAAATTCCGTCGCAAGTTCCGTCATTGTTTTTACGATTTTTCTAGTAGTGATAAGGAGTGCCGTTCTTTTTATCTTTTTAATTCAAGACTTGAGATAATTTAGTTTTAAAGGATTTCAAGTTGTGTTAATTGAGAACAATCTAGTTCTAGATTGTAAATATATTTCTTTTGGATTTGATTGATAATTTGAAGTTTTTATCTTAAGACAATTGCTGAATTTTTGTTTGCAATCGGCTGGATTGTCAATTAAATTATTAATTGAGTTTTCGTTATTAATTTAATTGTCAATTTAGTTTATCATCTTAATTGTTCGATTGGGTTGATAAATTGTCTAGTTGTTCAATTGGATAATTGTAAATAAGATTTCCAAAATTATTTTGTGATTTGTTTTTAATGAGTTTAATTTGTCATCACTTATTTCATTGAGTTTTCTAGTGGAATATGTGTTATTGAGCTAGAGGGTTTCCCATGTTCAATTAGGTAATTAAATTCATTAATCTCTCTTTGATCTAATTAATAAAATTGGGATCAAAAGTTAACTCTATGCAATTCCTAAGTTGTCCCCTTTATCATATAACTGAACTAAATCTTTATTGTTTGATATGATTTTCTTTTAATTAATCTTCTTAGGATTTTAATTCTTCTCTCATAATAAAAACCCCCAAAAATTGCATTCAAATTCATAGATTACTCATTTAGGGTTTAGAGTCAATTGCATTAGTGCATTTAGTTAGTTTAATTTCATTTAGGTAGTAATATCTTGCATTTTAGTTTAGGTTCATTTCATTGCATTTTTCATCACCTAATTTCAATCTAAAGAAAAACCCATAATTGCTCCTTAGGAGAATGACCTAGGTTGACCCTATATTACATAATTAATTAGGACCTAGTTTAATTGATTGCTTTAGCGACAAAAGCAAAGATCAATAATTCTAGATTTATTTTATAAAAACTAGCAACATGTTTGATTCACAGAAAATTAAAATTGACTAAAGGAAATGAAAATAAAGCTGAAATGCTTTGTTTGCTTCACATGAATTTCATTGCATTTCCCTTTTCATTTCATTAAACCTTGAGATTATTTAAACTGATAAGAACGTCTTCGACCAAAAAAAAAAAAAACTGATAAGAAAGTTCACACTATCAAGGGAAATAAAAAACAAAAAGTTGATGGCCTAATCTTTTATGATTTGAACTTCTGTGATAAGAATTTGTATCACAAATTTAATTTTTTGTTAGTAATAATCTATATGTCAATTATGAAATAAAATGTATATACAAAGTCAAAATTACATACTTGATGTTTTACTATTGAAAAAAAAAAATCATTTTCGTTGAATTACGTCAAGCTTCTAAAACTTTTTTACCACATGGTTATAGAATTAAAATTTATGATAAATATTAAGGTTAAATAACTTAGGAACTACATGGATATATAGTTTCATAAAAACCTTTGACCATTTTGATAAAACATTCATAACCTTTTAAAACTTTTGTTGCGGTTGGCAAAAATAAAATAAAATAAAACTTTTGTTGCAATATGTCATGTAGGGGTGGAAACGGCCAGGCTCTTTAACAAAGCCGGCCTGTTATGTAGGGAAGCGGCTTGTGGCCTGTTATAGGCTTATATTTTGGCCTGAGCCTAGCCTGTGGCCTATTAAGAGGCCTGTATTTTTAAAAATCCTGTACCTAGGCTAACAGGCCACAGGCCCCAACGAAAATAGGCCAAAAGCAGGCCTCCTGTGTTTACAGGCCGAAAACAGGCCTCCGGTTTACAGGCCAAAAATAGGCCTACCTTAAACAGGCCAAAAATAGGCCTAATTTACAACAACATAATAGATTCTACAACAATATAAAAAATGAAATCAAATACAACATCCAACATCCAACATCCAACATACAAATTCAACATCCAACATCCCATGAATAAAGTTTACAAAATCCCATGGATACTAGATTATATTGAACAGCAGCTATGATGGGAATTATTCAAGCCATTATCAAAAGCACTTGCAACATAAAAATGAAGCAAATAATAAAGAGAACAAGGCCAGAACATACATAATTATCATTTGGAGTAATGTGGAGGATTAAAAAAAAGAGTATTCTGAGAAATCATTAGTGACACTGAAAAGAAAGAAAACAAGAGTAGTGAGTATGGGCTATGGCCATATAATACTAATAATTATAAAGTGGAAGACTCATTGTGTGAATTGATCAAAAAGCCATATATGTATTGTATTGAATTGTAATTGTGTGGCACAAGGAAGCTTTTTGGAATTACATCATTAGATGCGTGCTTGCAAATAATTTTAAAAAATCAATCAACAAAACATCACAAAATCCTCATCGCTTTGACATATAGATCATTGATATGTCGAGATATTAATAACATAAATTCTGGTTCTTCATTAAACGACATAAAAGTTTTGTGATGAAATGGTCCCGAAAAAGTAGTAATTCATACAACCATCCTCCTAAGTAACGAAATAAACTGTGGGAAGCCATCATAAATGAATAAAAATTTCAATAGTTATAATGTACAGGGGATACACTACAAAAAAAAGTGTCGTTTGTCGCGGTTATATTGTAGCGGTCAGATTAAACGGCTACAAATTTCAGAATTCGTAGCGGTTTCAACCCAAACCGCCACAAATTAGTATCGGAAGCATTGGCGCCAAATGCTGACCATTTTGCTTCATTTTTTGTCACGGTGACACAAAACCAAACCGCTATAAATATGGCGCCAGCCTTGTCACGTTATGGCGCGAAGTCTGTTCCGATTTTTTCCTAGCGGTTTTGTCAAAATAACCGCTACAAAATTTGAAACGACACGCTTTGTCATGGTGAGAAGAAAGCGACACCTTGACCGCGTCAAAATTTCAAGATTAGTAGCGGTTTCGCTATAACCGCTACAAAATTTATTCTATAAATAGTCATTTCCATCCGTACAACAATTATAAATATTCAAAAATATTCTAAATCTGGCTTTGTTCTTTGAATGAACATTCTCGGCTGGTTCTCAAAAACAAGACGTGCATATATCTCGAAGCGCCGATCTCGGGAGATGAGTGCTGCAGATATTTGGCTGTCTTCTCATCGTCCAAGCCGAGGAGGTTCCTTCAGTGACAATCCAGGTTTAGTTATTCCATTGACCTAAAGACTTCTACTCCTCTAAATATGTCTAACATGCCACCGAATATTGGGTTCAATATTAGACACCTTTGTCTTTGGCAAATATCTCTCGATTAAAATGAGTCGTGAGTTTTTCTAGAGAGATTGGTGGCTATACTTGAATCCAAATCTTCACCGGCATGTTGGACAATTTTCAATAAACCTGTCATTCCTAATTTATTAACGAAATTAATGAAAATAATTGAGAATGTTTTCATTTTAATAAATAAAAAATCCAAACTAATTAGTTTTATATACTAATTAGTTTGAATTTTTTTAAAAAAATATTTTAAGTTTGTAGTGGTTTTAAGGAAATTTAAGAAAATAATCAAATTAATTGAGAGACTTTATATTGAAATAATCAAAAAATCCAAACTAATTAGTTTGTAACTCAAACTAATTAGTTTGGCATTTATTTTTTAAAAAATATTAATTTTGTAGCGGTTCCTAAAAAACCGTTACAAAATGTGATCATTCTCAGGCGGTTCATATGTCTAACTCGCGTAATTGCAACATCATTGAGTTTGTAGTGGTTGTAAGACCTCTACAAAGTTTCACGAAGAACAAGGCACATTTGTAATCTGGTCGGGTAGCGGTTTTTTGTAACCGCGACAAAGTGATTCATTTTGTAACGCTTTTTTTTTTACCGCTACAAAGTGATTCATTTTGTAACGGTTATTTATTTTAACCGCTACAAAGTGACAGTGGTTTTTATACTCGTTCCTCTCACTTTTGAAATTCACACGCGCGAGTTTTTACTTTTTACGTTGTACTTTTCATCATCCTTTCAACTTGTACTTTCCAACATCATGGTTTCTGAGGAAAGAGACCCCCAAAAAGGGAAAGATCCTGTACCCCCTAAAAGGCCTGTCAGGGGTAGTGGTAGTAGAGGGGCCCGTAGAGAAGGGCGTGGACCACAAAATATCCCCTCGAGCCCCTTAAAGGGGGAATGAGTTTGATGCTCTCTTTCAAAATGACCCAATCCCAAACCCGAGAACCTAGAGACTCGTAGGGGGAGATCGGGGTGCAAGTCTGCTGTAATGTTTGATGACATCTTGAATGAAGATGAGGAGCTCGAGTTTGACATTCACATGTCGGAGGGAGCGGTTTATCGACGAGGAGAACGCGGGACCATGGGAACCCCGACCGTCGTCTTCTCATTCCATCGGATTTGTGGTGGATGTCGAAGGTAAGTATAAGTAGTTTATTGGCAAAAAATAATATTTAAATTATGTTAAAAAATTATGAAAATTTATTTAAAATGCAATACAATAATTTTGTTATAATTGTGTAGATCTACATGGGAACATCGCAGGAGGACGTTGGATGTTCCCACGCTCGCCGAGAGATGGACTACCGGGTGATAGTTCCTTGGAACATGCGGAGACGGACCACCCGATGATCGACACAAGTGGTCACCGTTGAACCGATACCGTCACAATTTGGGGGGGAATTGGGTATGGTTCCCGATCTATTTCCACAAGCTTGGAAAAAGGTCCCGAAGGACAACAAGGAGAAGACGTTTGAGGACGTTGTGCGGGTAAGTTATGTTGTGTAATTAAATTCATTTTTAATAGTTATAAGTTGTGGTTAATTTAGTTATTTGTTTCTTAATTACTAATCATTTTATGATACGTAAAAAGTTTAAACTACAGCCCACGCTTTGAGGTACGTAAAGATGAAAATGGGAGAAGGATGGAAGAGCCGAGGATTTGTCTCTACGACCCGGCAGAATGGAGATGGGACTATGCCTCCGCAAAGAATCGATGGAGAACGTCCCAGACGGCGTGGACGCAAATGACTGGGCAGCTTTTGTCCAATATCAGAGGAGTCTAGAGAGAGTGGTACGTTTTTTAATTAATCATAGTTTAGTTTTTTTTTAACATGAGGGTATTGTATAGTTTAAAATTTGTTTTAATTAATTTTGTTTAAATGTAGTTTAAAAATTTAAATATAGACATTATTAATATAGTGTTTAGATTTGGTTTAAATTAATTAAATTTAGAGTAAAATATATTGACAACCCATCTATTTTACCTAAATTACACAAACATCTCATTTATTTTGCAGCTCTATCGCGGGAACACCGATGCGGGGCGCTCGAGGGCCAATCACACGGGATCCAAGACGTTTTTGCCGACCTATAGTGAGATGGTATGTTAAAAGTTAAATTAATTTTGTGTTTAAATGATTATTGCTTTGTTTTGGAAATAACAAAGTTTATATTCTTTTAACTCTTTGAGCAAGAGAAGGCTCGGGAGAAGAACCGTGAGACGGACTATGGGCAGTTGTGGACATGCACACATAGACACTATGATGGGACGCCGACCTCGAGGCGCGAGAGAGATAATAGTAAGTTCAAAAAATATTAATTAAATTAAATTAAATTAAATTGTTTGATTAATGTTTTATGAAATATGTGCGTCAGGCCCGGATTGAGCAGAGCCAACAAGACTGCGAGCATCACAAATGAGTCACGGGGTCCGTTGATCCGACGGCCTCATTGAAAGCCGGCCGTGGGCCCAACAGCATCCCGGCCTGGTTAGGCTTTGGGGCCGGGCGCCGTGCCTAGCATGGTGTACGGCAAGGGCTCCTCCTCCGACCCCCGGAACCTCGCTCGAGAATGCCATCATCGGAGGCCGTTGATGCGATGATTGCCGAGAAAGTTGCGGTGCGAGGTTGCCGAGCGAGGTTTGCTACGTAAAGGGCCGGGAATGAGGCCGGAATAGGTGCATGCGGGAGAGTCTCGACCGTTGGTACGCTAATCGAGACATAGCTAGCAACAATTACCGGGCCTTGACAGAGCTGCTACCTAACGAGTACGGTTTCCATCTCCCGAGCCTCCCCTCTCGTTCATCCACGAGGATTCCCCCCGGTCCCCCCTCCGGATCTTGCTTCTTTGGGTGAAGACGAGGGCGTTGTTACCTCCCGAGAGAGCCCCCACGAGACAGCCCCTCGTGAGACGGACCCGATCATCGTTTCCCGATAGTTAGTTTTTATTTTCTCGAAGTAATTAATTTTGTACCTCTGGATGATTGTTCACCTTCGTTATCTTAATTGATTTGTCGACAATTTTGTTAAATTTAAATATTTGTTATCTTTTTTTTTTTTCAGTAGGTTTTTGATATTGTAACACCATTTCAATACTTATATGTCATTTTTAAAATAATAAAGGGAGTTAATAATTTGTGAATAAAAAGATATGTTTTCAAAAGAATAAACGAGTTAATAATTTGTGAATAAAAAGATATGTTTTCAAAATAATAAACGGATTTAATAATTTGTGAATAAAAAGATATGTTTTCAAAATAATAAACGGATTTAATAATTTGTGAATAAAAATATATGGATAAAAATAATTTTTGTTGCAATTTGTACACTTTCACCGCGACCAAACTTATTTGTAGCGGTTACGGTGAAAAACCGCTACAAATGTGAATTTCAAAGTAAATAAGTAACCGCCAAAACTTTGTTGCGGTTCTCGCATTAACCGCTACAAATTTGAATTTCAAAGTAATAAATAACTGCTGAAAATTTGTTGCGGTTCTCGCATTAACCGCTATGAATCTCAAACGGTAATAATTTAGTAGCGGTTTTTTCAAGCGGTTTGTATACCGCGACTAGTTTATGGCAAGGCATTTTCAATTCAAATTTGTAGCGGTTTGTAAACCGCTTCAAATTTGCTTCTTCATTTTGTCGCGGTTATGGTCGCGGTTTGTAACCGCTAAAATTATTTCAAGTTGTATTTAAAGATCTCAAGTGTTGGAATGAAAGTAACCCAAAATTGTCTCCACATTTATATACTATCCTAGCTTTGTTTACTACAGATGGATAAGTTATGGATCAAGATGCCGTGCAGTTCTCTTGTATATTTAGCGGGATTGAGAAATTTCTTAGATTTTGCCTTCTCGCATGCTAGCATTAATGGCAAGATCGTGTGTCCTTGTTGTAGATGCAAGTTTAAGAAGTGGCAAACACGAGAAGGTGCTATGGAACATCTTTTTATGAAGCCTTTTCCAGAAGCATATACATTCTGGGGTGTTCATGGTGAGAAACATGGTATGAGATATGGGGATCATCTTCCTCAAACCTCACAAGTAGGAAATCAACTAAATCAAGATGATCCGGTTAATGAGGCTGTTCGTGACGCTTTTGGTGTTCAAAATGACAACTTCACGGTAGAAGTGCAAGGTCCGTAAACCAGCTTTCTTCGAAATGATGCAACTCGGGAATTTTTCAGCCTCATGGATGAGAGCAATCGTCCTTTGTATAAAGGTTGTCAGAAATACTCAAAATTATCCTTTCTGATCAAATTGTACCATATCAAGTGCATATGTGGGATTACTGATAAGGCAATGTCGATGATGCTGGAATTACTACGAGATGCTTTCCCTGACGCAGACATTCCCACAACCTTCTACGAGGCCAAGAAGATAATTAACAGATTAGGCTTGAACTACGAAAAAATCGATGCCTTCCCCAACGACTGCATGCTTTATTGGGGGGAGGACGCTCGGAGGGAAACTTGTAAGAAGTGTCACACTTCAAGGTTCGTGATGTTCGAAGGGAAAAAAGTCAAGAAGAAACCCACAAAGATTCTAAGGTACTTTCCTTTAAAACCTCGCTTACAAAGATTGTTTATGTCGTCTAAGACAAAATGAAAGCATATGAGGTGGCATGAAGCCGACAAGAACGAAGATGGTAAACTCAGACATCCACGGGATGGTGAAGTGTGGAAAGCATTTGACTCAGCCTTTCCTGATTTCACAGCGGAGCCTAGAAATGTTCGTCTTGCTTTGGCGACCGATGGTTTTAATCCGTTTGGGAATCTTAGCACAAGTTATAGTATATGTCCAGTTGTTTTGATACCTTACAACTTGCCCCCTTGGATGTGTATGAAACAAAGCTTCTTCATTATGTCCATGATTATTCCAGGCAAAAAGGTATCGGGAAATGACATCGATGTGTATCTACAACCGCTTATCAAGGAGTTGGTAGACTTGTGGAATGTTAGCGTCGAGACGTATGACGCGCACGAGAAGACACTGTTCAACTTGCGTGCGGCGTTGATGTCGACTATCCGTGATTTCCTTGGACTGTGAACAATATCTGGGTGGAATGTGCATACCGGCCTTGTGTGTCCGGCTTGCAATTTTGACTCTAACTCAGTGCGCCTTCCCCACAGTCATAAGTGGTGCTTCATGGGTCATCGTAGGTTTCTCGATGGTACGCACAGGTTTAGGTTGCAACGCAATCGTTTCAATAGGCAACAAGAAAAAAGAGGACCTCCTCGGAATTTATCCGGCAGAAATCATAGAGCAGCTTGTGGATATTGAATTTGAGTATGGGAAAAAATACGATCCAGCAAAGGCCGGGACAAAGACGGCCAGGGCTTCTGGTTCTGTGATCCAGCAATGGCGAAAGATAAGCGTCTTCTTTACAGTCTGGATGTGATGCACATTGAAAAGAATGTGTGCGATAATGTGTTGTACACGATTATGAACGAACCAGACAAGTCAAAAGATCATCTTCGAGCGAGGAAAGATTTACGGGAGATGGGGGTTCGTGCGTAGACGCGTGGGGCGGATGAGCATGACAGATTTCAACCAGCAAAATTCACCCTGACAAAACCGAATAAGGAAATCTTCCTCGCTACGTTGAAGAATATAAAAGTTCCCGATGGGTATTCAAGCAACATTTCATGATGTGTTGACGTGCGAGCTCGAAAGGTTATCAAGGTCAAGAGTCATGACTCACATGTGCTTATGCAAAGAAGCTTACTTCCACCGGCCATAAAAAATACCTTGCCTCTCGATGTGTCAATCGTTTTGGTCGAGCTTTGTACTTTCTTTCTAAGTTGTGTTCCAAGGTTTTGATTGTGGAGGAGCTCGACCACCGCAGCAGAAAATCATTATTACGCCGTGTCATTTGGAGATGATCTTTCCTCCATCATTTTGCACGGTCATGGTTCACCTGACAGTACACCTTGTTCACGAAACCAAGCTTGCTGGCCCAGTTCACTACCGATGGATGTATCCTATTGAGATGTACTCATTTAAAATTAATTACTTTAGCATTACTCCTCTAGCCGCACGTTTAACCATTAATGTATCGACATTTTTCCTCATTACTTTATAGGTTTCTTGGGAAACCAAATCTTACGTGAGGAATAAGGCGTGGCCGAAGGTTCAATATCACAAGGTTATATTGGGGATGAGGTCATGTATTTTTGTTCCAGGTACTTTGATGACATTGAGACGCTATTTAACCGACAACCTCATGTAGATGATTTTCCTGAGCCGAGCCCGAGCCATCGGCACAATGAGTTGTTTTTCCCTCGTGTTGGTAAACCAGTTGGCCGATGTGAGAACTTCAAACTCACGGCACTTGAGAAGTTTCAAGCACATAGACATGTCTTGATTAATTGCGCTAAAGTTCAACCGTATCTTCAGTAAGGATTGCACACACACATATATATATATATATATATATATATATATATGTTATCTTATATGTTTCCTTACATTCTATAGTCACATTTCTTGCTCGCCATCGCATGTTTAATTGCAGGGAATTCAGGAGTCATGTGAAGCGTCAACTGAGGATCCGTACACAGACATCCTCTGAAATTGATAGAAAGGTCCACAGAGAATTCTAAAGTTGGTTTAGGAGGAGAATAATGAATGACCACAACCCCCACTCGCCAGGACCAGCTCTCGCACTCGCCCGCTTTGACCACGCCCAAAGATTTACGGCATACAATGTCAATGGCTTCAAGTTTTGCACCGTTTCACGAGATCGTGGATTGCTCACCCAAAACTCGTGTGTATATGGCATGTTTGGGACGAGGAGTTATGCGAGAAAGAAAGGACGGAACATGCAATTCGGTGACGTCCCGTATTATGGCAAGCCGCTTGATGTGGTCGATAACTTACCAAGGCCTTTTCTCTATGACGCTATTCAAGTGTTTGTGGGCGAATACGACAACGTCCCGGGGACTCACGACTCGATGACTTAGGCATCACATCGCTGAATTTCTCCCGACCTATTCACACCGTCGGTCGAAGATGACGAGCCGTATATTCTTACCTCGTGAGGCCCATCAGTTTATTTTGTCGCCATGAGAGGCACAGGATTGGAATATGGTGGTTCACTTAAAGCCTCGGACCTTTACGATATGGGCGATGGTGAGAACGTCGCTTACGATCAGGAGCCGCTCCAAATTTCCGCTTGACAACTTCTTCCCTGACGGCGATGACACTTTACGTATAGTTCGGTACGTATTTTAACTACAGCTCTATATGTGTTATTACATATTAAACTCACACGTAACCTTTTATACAAACTTTCTTTGCAGGGATGCTGACAAAGATTGAGAGAAAAAATTATCCCTACTCTTCATTTTACTTTTTTTTTTTTAAAAAAAGCCCCACAAGTTTTTGTAGCGGTTTATAAACCGCTACAAATCCCAAAAAAGACCGCCACAAATGTTGACCGCTACAAAAAGCTCAATATAACCACGACTAATAAAACCGCTACAAACACCGAAATGTCAACCGCGACTAATTAAACCGCTACAAAAAAACAGACACGCCAACCGCTACAAAGTGATGCTACCGATATCAAAATAAATACCCCCACCAAACCACATTTAATATGCTTCACTTTTGTTTTCTACACCCGCTTTCTCTCATATTTTTACATTTTCTCAATGAGGTAAAGCGTTTAAATAGGGTAAGTTTCATTCAACCAGATCAATTTCAATACTTATCGAAGTATTTGTTTTTTCGCTTACTCTCGCTGATATTAACTTCTATTTTACATGTGCTTTTTGTTAATTTTCAACTTTCTTTCTACTTTCACATACATATTATTTTAGAGGTGCTTTTTTCATCTACCCACACTTTTGTTTTTTAATTAATTTTAATTTAATTAACTCATAAATTGTTGTTATTATACTTATATATTCTAATTGTTTTACAAATCTTATAAAATCGAATATCATATTTTAATATCCTTTATTTTCTGAAAAATATAAGTAATTAATAATATAAATTTTTTTAATTACATTAAGAATTGTTAAAAAAATATTTTTTTCAATTTCATCCATTTGTAGCGGTTATGAAACCGCTACAAATGCCGTAATACCAACGCACGCGCCAAAGCGCCTTTCAAATAAATGACGCCAATATTTTGTAGCGGTTATTTAACCGCTACAAATATAAAAATGTTTTTAAAAAATGGCGGAATTATTTGTACCGGTTATTTAACCGCTACAATTCCAAAAATGTTTTTAAAAAATTGCGGGAATTATTTGTAGCGTTATTCACCGCTACGAATATTCTCGCGGTAAAGTTTTTTTTGTAAATTTGGACTTGTTAGTATCGGTTCATTAACCGCTACAAAATATTTCAAACGTTTAGTATCGGTTATCAAACCGCGACCATTTTATTAAATTCATATTGTAGCGGTTTGTACCGCGACTAATGTGTACTTAAGTTGTGTGAGCACAACCTTATTTAGTGGCGGTCATTTTAACCCGCGACAGATACGAGTGTTTATGATGATGTACTAGCGTTTATTTTAACCGCGACTAATACGCTTGTTTCGGCTTTTTCGTAGCGGTTTTTTTAATCACGACAAATGTCGTTTGTCGCTGTAAAACCGCTACGAATTTGCTATTTTAACCGCTACAAATGACCCTTTTTTTTGTAGTAATAGGAAACGGGAAAGAGGTATTGGCAGTCCAATTAACGTAATTTACAGGACACTATCCCGTGATTATCAGAACCACAACAAGATACACAAAAGCAACAATATTCAGGAATCTTTGGGTGGAAAAATATCTCAGGAATATTTCCAAATAGATGCACAGATAAGAGTGTAAAGTAGCTTCCGACGTAAGAGGCTATGAGAAAATGAATAACAAGCAAGAAAACCCAAAACAAGACATGCCAGTTTCATTCTCCCTAAGAGTGTAAAGTAGCTTTCGATTTGTACTCATACTAGTCTGATTAAAAATGCAAAACAAAAAGACAAAACAAATAAGAACAAGACACTGTTAACAGTAACACGCCATGGGAATCGAATTGCAGCACAAAAGAGAAAAGAAGAGAAGCACTAGATCATGGAGAACCAGTTACATCGTTCAAATAATTAATCACCCAAGTGAATTATAGAATTACCATCAAAACCCAGACAAGATCTAACTATATAGTTTCCGTTGAAATCAAATAATTAAAGAGGCGTATGGTCAGAAATTATTCGAAAAAAGAATCCACCCCTAACCAGAGCGCCGTCAAGAACAGACCAAGAGTAAGATCCTGAGAGGTGCGACGGCCGTCGAGAACAGGCTGAGAATGAGACCCTGAGAGGTGCACCGCTGTCGAGAACTCACTGTGTGCTGCGCTTGTGGTCATTGACGAGGACGACTCGACGAGCTGAGGCCTGAGATCCTGAGAGGTGCGACGGCCGACGGTGAGCACAGTGAGGTCGAGATCTGGATCGTTTAGGGAATTAGGGTTTTATTTGCTCAGAAACAATCAGGGTGGTCGAGGCGAGGCGGACGGAAATGGAGATGAGAGAGCAAGTGAATGGCATTTTTTTTAACTACTGGGCTTATTTTGAGGCATACTAAAAAAAACATACAATTACATTTTTGCCCCTCTTAATAGGCCGGGTCCTGTCGGAGCATAATGCCTATTTGAGGCCGGGCCGGCTCGTTAAGACAAACAGTGCCTGGAAATTGGCCTTGGCATGGCCTTTTAGCCGATAGGCTAGGCCCGACCAGGCTTTTAACAGGCCCCCACGTGCCCTGGCCTATTTCCACCCCTAGTCATGCTGGAAACCTTCAAACAAGTTTGATGAAACTTAGATGTAATTTGGAGGTATTTTTGAGAAAAGTTTCAGTTGTATACACTTATTATTAATTTGTTCAATATCTTAGCAGCAAAAGTTTTCATTTGCAGATACTTTTCATAATCCTTTGACCAATTGAACAAGCAAACTTCATTAAGGCAATATTTTCACAAAATGCTCCAATTTTGAAAGGCATTGAAGAAATGGAAACTTGAGAAAATTTTCATCAAACTTTGAAGAAATTAGGACACATTTTCACAAAAAATGTTCATCTGCATACATGCACAAACGTCTAAGATCTTTATAAATAGAACATCACAGACTGCACATCTTGCAGCAAGCAAACAAAAATATAAGATTAGGAAGAAACAAACAAACATGAGCCAAAAACCAACTCTTGCAGGTGCTGCTAGTTATGCGGAGCATCATCCTCCCCGCCATGACAACTCTTCTGAAGGTCCAAACAAGAGCCAAAAACCAAATGTTTCAGATGCAGCTGGTTATGTTGAGCGTGATCAAACCCATGCAACTTCAATCCCAATAAAGAGCAAGAAACCAAATCTTTCTGAGAATGGCTATGCCCAAAAGTGAAAAATATTTCATCTCATTCATCAGCTAGGTAATCTATTACTTTTATCATTCTCATAATTAGCTTTTTTTTTTCTGTTAAAATTATATAGAAAAAATTAGGGAAAAGTGCCCGTTTTGAAAATTTTATTATGGCTATAGAAATATTTGAATTCAAGTGTTACTATTTTCTGAGCATGAAATATTTGCATAATACTGATTCTTTCTATCTATAAAAATATATCAAGTCTTATTATTATTATTATTATTATTATTAAAGTAGGGACTTTTTCCTGATTTTTATTTTCAATTTACAAGCCCATTTATCCATCTTTTTCAAAATCCGAACACATGCCAATTTTACCTTCTTTTCCTCCCCGCATGCATTCTGCTCAAACCAAACAAAGAGTTTGGTCCATTTGATTTAACATGAGAATAGGAAAACTCTCTTTACAATACCAAAAAAAAAAAAAAAAAAAACGAGGATTTAGCAACGGACAAAATCCATTGCAAAATAGAGAAAATCTATTGCAAATAGCTTTTGCAACGGAATTCGCGACAGAAAAATTTCCGTCGCAAAATTGGTCGTTGCAAAAAAATTTTGTAACGGATTTTGTGTCATTCATCGCAATAGACTTAGAAACCTTTATTTTTCAATAAATTAAAGTCAATTTTACCTCATAAAAAACACAACAAAAGAGACAAATTTTAGCGATATTTACTTATATATGTATCCTCATCATGAGGTTGATAAGTAATGGGTATAAAAATTAAAAATGTATTAATTAATGTGGAGTCTAACAGTTTTTTTGTGATAACTTTAATTTAATATATTTTCATTTTAATTGTCTTGCAGGTTCAAGTTGATAGGGGATTCTAATGCTGGAAGGAATATCAAGTTCTTTATGATGTCTTCGATTTTATTTACTTCTATTAAATTTGAGGATTAAATAAAAATGCAAGCTATTGTACCTAGGTTTATAAAGTAGTTTGATTGGAAAGAAATTAAGTAGTTTGATATAATGTTTATCCATATTATATATGCATAAATAAAATAAATTATTTGATTAAAATAATATGTTGCTGAGTCTTTTTATGACCGTCTTTCTTAAAATTGTTGTTCATGATGAGTTTATTATGACTATTTACTTAGGGGTTTAATTTTCTCATGTTGCATGAGAAAAAGAAGATTCCTACACACACATGAAATAGTAGGACCCACATATACATATAATGCTAATTATATATATGTGTGGGTCCCACCATTTTATGTGTGTGTAACATGAGATAACATTTCTCCTACAACATGAGAAATGTTTTTCCCATTTACTTATAGTGATTTTGTACTAATGAAAAAGTAATTATTGCGGCCATTAATATATATATAATTACAAGGCATTATCGTCTAAATTTAAAATTTTACTCAAATTTAATTAAACATTACAATTATTGTTATGGCTGACAAAAATTAAATTACTAGGCAATAGCAAATCCGTTGATTCATCCTAGTTGATGTTTGAATTTTCTTAGCTAATAACAAATATTCTAAATGAACTACTAATTAATTCTTAAAAGAGTAATAATGAAAGAAAGATATAGAGGAGTGACTCAGGAGGCCTGGTTAGGCATGTGCGGATCTATGTCATGGAAAAAGCCAAAAGGGTGGGAAGGGTGGCACGTACCGGAAGGAATATTGCCTTAACATCCAAACGCACGTCCACATTATGATTGGATATGATGCCGTTAACTGGGGCCCACCACCTCATGAGATGAGCAGTTACGCCAACGACGGCACACTGGGCCTAGGCATGGAAATAGATCAGGTCAGGCCAGGCTTTAGCTAAAAAGGCCTGAGCCTGTAATGAGGTTAAAAGGCCTGAGCCTGGGCTTGAGCCTGAATGCAGGCTTTTTTTGAGGCTCAGGCCTGAGCCTTTATAAGGCCTGGTCAGGCCTGAAGCCTTTTTAAAGGCCTGCTTATAATGTAAGCCTTTAAAAAGGCCTCATATTGCAGGTCTCGAAGGCCATAAGTAGTCTTCATACACTTTGAGCCTATTAAAATCTATATAAATATAAGAATGAAAAAAATAAATATTTTGTTATTATATGATATAAATATAAATATATATATTTAATGTGTAAACAGGCCAAGCCTGAAGGCTTACAGGTCAGGCCTTAACAAAATAGGCCTGGCCTATTTACACATAAAGGCCTTTAAATAGGCCTTGGCCTGACCTTTTTAACAAACAAAGGCCGGGTAGTAGGCGCCTAATAGGGGCCTGGCCTATTTCCACCCCTAACTGGGCCCCACCCCCGAGCGTACATCACCCGTTTTACTCCTCACTGTGAGTTAGAATTGGGAATCCGGCCCGAGTCAGGGCTTAAGAGGTAAGAAAAATATCTGTTTTTTAAAGTCTGGCCCGAGAACACCAAGACCTGAAAATTACTATTCCAAATTTTAACTATTTTTTCTCCACTTTTTTCAAAGAAATATAATTAGTAAATTACAACACGAATCATCTAATAAATAACTACAGTCACTAATTTATAATCAAAAGCAAACTATGTTCACAAATAACTCACATAAAATATAAAAAGCATATCACTAAGTAACATTAGTACGATGACTATTATTGTTGTCATCTTCGTCACTATCATTAATTTCAATGACATTTGATTGTTCTTCACTTTGAGTAGTAGCCTCTCGCTCATGAGTGAGAATATCATGAATTTCTTCTCTCGCATCATAAACACATCCATAATCTTTATTTGCAACAAATAATAAACTAAAGCATAAAATTAGAGTATAGTTATTATGTATTTATAGTTAAATGGATAAATAACTCTATAACAAATACAAAATATATATAAATTAATAAATTTAAAAAGGAAAAAAAGAAAAAGTTACGATGAAAAGAGCCTACGGGGCCGGCAGAGGCCCTTCGGGCCCGATCCTCCGAGGGCCAATTTCAAATATTTTGTCCATTTTTCAAGCTCCGGCCCTTGACGGACGGGGCTTAAATGGGCTCGGCCCGTTTTCCGGCTCTCTCTTTGTGAGTGTGTGACCACTCTTCCCTCTTATTTTCACCCGCACTGATAAAAGGTTTCTTTTTTTTTTTTTTGGGCTCAAAGACTGATAAAAGGTTTCGGTGTATGTAAATCACACATTTTTTTTGCACATCGTATTTTAGGATTAATATGAAAATAAATGGCTGTAAAATTTATCATCTAAATATCAAAGTTTTTAAGTTCTCTCTCTAGTCCTTATTATAAGGTATCAACTAACAATTCTCATAAGCCAACGAAAACAGTTAGAGTCATTAAATTTGTTTTAAAATTTAAGTAATTTTCAATATTACCTCTACTAATTGTACTAAATTCTAATATCATATTAGTTATTACTCTCACCCACCACCCTTATTAATTATGGGCATATATGGAAAAAAATATTTAATGCTCTTTGGGAACAAGCAAATGCCTTATAAGAAAGATCAAATACACTTGTTAGTTGATGTCTTATAATGAGGACCAGAGGTAGTATGTGCAAGTCATTTTGAACATGCTTAGTTTTTTTTTTAGCTGCATGCTACATATACCTATTTATGTGCAAATGTTTTACACATGAAAATAGGCTCTACTCAATTGAAGCCAATAAATTTTACAACCATCAGCAATTTTGGATGATGATTCTACTTGTGGATTGCCTTGCTTGTCGCTGAATTAATTTAAGAATGAAATACGCTATGAATCTATTTACTACAATGTTTGAGAATAAAGAATGAATGCTTGGATTCATGGAACAAGGTCTGTGGATTATGGGGACTTTTATAGAGAAAATATTTATAGCAACAACACTTGAGAGATTTGTATCACTACAAGAAAAATCAAATTTTGCTACGGAAAAATTTCATAGCAAAACAGACTTTTTCCGTAGCAAAACAGATTTGCTACGGAATTTGTCCGTAGCAATTGCGACGGATTTTTCCTATCTGTCGCAATTTGCTACGGAAAATAATTCCGTAGCAAATTTTTGAATTTGCTACGGAAATATTTTCCGTAGCAAATTTTTGCATATTTGAGAATTTTCTACGGAAAATAATTCCATAGCAAATTTGAGAATTTGCTATGGAAACAAATTACGTAGCAAAACTAATAAATTTTTTTAAAAAATATTTTTTCTTTAATTTTTTTTTAAAGAAAAGTGAATACAAAAAGTAGTGTACCATGGATATAATAACAATTATAAAGAGTTTACATAGAGAAAACAATATATATATAATAATGTTGCAAAGAGAAAATACTAAAAAGTAGCCTAAACAATGGATTGTGATCATCATCATCACCAGCATGGTCATCATCACCAGGAGCCGACCTCGAACCCTTGTCTTTCATTAGGGACCTGAGTTGAAGCTGCATCTGCCTCATCATCTCCGCTTGCTGAGTCATATGCTACTGCATCATCTCTCGTTCTGAATTATCTCTGGCTTTGCATCATCTCTCGTTCCTCGAATCATTAGTCGCTTCATCATCTCTTGTTCTGAACCATCTCTTTTTCGCTCATTATCTCCTCGTTCTCGAGTCACCTTTGCCTCATCATCTCCTCGTTCCCGAGTCATCGGTGTTGCTTGCTCCTGCACCAAAGCCTTCATCTTCTTCAACTCATCTCGCAAAAACATTATGAAGTACATTTATTATTTGGACTTCATTTGAATGGACAAGAGAATGGAAATTATCAATATCAAATGTATTACGTTTACCTGAAGAAACACCTTCAGTGCTAGATGAGGAGCGTTTTGTTTGCTTCAGTCAGCTGGCAGAGGCACCGTATCCAAAGACTCTCCCTTTCTTGTTAAATCCGCCTGTAGCCTCAAAGAACAGACTCTCATTATCGGACTGAGAGGAGGATGCGGGGTCAATCCCACGCTGCGAGTCTCTCTCATGCGACAGCTTCTGAAAGGTTTCCTACAAGTACAAAAATACATAACAAATAAGACATGTAAAATGAAATAAATATGGTGGTGCATAAAACAAGTAATAAAGGCAATAAATGTCTAACCGCTACTTGCTGCGCCCTTGCGTTAATCCATTGCCTCTCACTCCCTTTAGACTGTCGGGAATGGGTCCGCTCAAAGGTAGCCCACTCAATCGATCCTGCAGGAACTTCCCCAGATTCTACCTGCAAACGCAAATGATGACCTTAATTAATTACTTCAAAGTACAAAATATTGAATACCTAAATAGAAAATAACGTGTACTTACAACTTTTCATTGATGCTCACTAATTGGAATGGAGCCGGCAATATATGACGGTCCTTCCATTTTGGCCCTATTTTCCTTATTTTTTGCACTTTTGTTATGGAACTTCTCATTGGTGGCCCAATTGTCAAATAATTCGTCTCATAGCTGCTTTGTGGAATCCAATCTTTCTTGCCTCTTGACTTTCTCAATGAATAAAGCTTTTGAGACAACCACCGGCACGCCCCGTGGTTATAAGCTTTTTTTCATATATTCACGATGTTCGGGCAATGTCATATGCTTATCCTGAAAATAATGAACAATTAGTGCTCCAAATTTTAAAAGTACTTAATTCATATCCTCACCCTCAAAAAAGAATTTGTAAATCTTTGTAAATGCCATTGAAGGAAGAAAGATTTCTAAATGCCATTGGAGAATTTGTAAATGTCATTGAAAATTTGTACATGCCATTGAAAGATTTGTAAATACCATTGAAAGATTTGTAAAAGTGCCTTTGTTAAAAAGTGTAAACCTAAAAAAAAGTTGTAAATTGCGTTATGAGATTTGTAAATTACGTTATGACTTTTGTAAATGGCGTTATGAATTTGTAAAAGTGCCTTTGTTGAAAAGTGTAAACCTAAAAAAAAAAAAAGTTATAAATTGCGTTATGTGATTTGTAAATTGTGTTATGACTTTTGTAAATGGCGTTATGAATTTTGCAAAAGTGCCTTTGTTGAAAAGTGTAAATCTAAAAAAAAAAGTTGTAAATTGCGTTATGAGATTTGTAAATTACGTTATGACTTTTGTAAATGGCATTATGAATTTTGTAAAAGTGTCTTTGTTGAAAAGTGTAAACCTAAAAAAAAAGTTATAAATTGCGTTATGAGATTTGTAAATTACGTTATGACCTTTGTAAATGGCGTTATGAATTTTGTAAAAGTGCATTTGTTGAAAAGTGTAAACAAAACAAAAAAGTTGTAAATTGCGCTATGAGATTTGTAAATTACGTTATGACTTTTGTAAATGTTATTATGAATTTTGTAAAAGTGCCGTTGAAAAGTGTAAATGTAAAAAAAAAAAAAAAAAGTTGTAAATTGCGTTATGAGATTTGTAAATTGCGTTATGACTTTTGTAAATTGCGTTATGAATTTTGTAAAAGTGCCCTTTTTTTTTTTTCATTGAGGGGTTCAAAAGTGTGAACCTAAAAAACAAGTTGTAAATTGCGTTATGAGTTTTGTAAAAGTGCCTTTTTTTTTTTCATTGAGGGTTGAAAAGTGTGAACCTAAAAAAAAGTTATAAATTGCGTTATGAGTTTTGTAAATTGCGTTATGAGTTTTGTAAAAGTGCGACAATTTGAGTGTGATAACTCACACTTGGTGTGAGTTATCACACTCCGTGTCGCACTTTTTACAAAAAACTCATAACGCAATTTACAAAACTCATAACGCAATTTATAACTTTTTTTTTTTTAGGTTCACACTTTTCAACCCCCCTTCAATGAAAACCAAAAAAAGAACTTTTACAAAATTCATAACGCAATTTACAAAAGTCACAACGCAATTTACAAATATCATAACACAATTTACAACTTTTTTTTTTAGGTTTTCCTTTTTTTCTTCTCTTCTTCCTTCTTCTTGCTCCACGCCCTCTCTTCTTCTTCTTCCAAGTTCTCCTTGCAATCGCGATCGGAAAAAAATTTAGGGGTTCACTTTTTTTCTTTGTCACCGTCATCCGGTCGGTGCGGCGTCCAAGGCGACGGGTGCGGCGTCGACGACGAAGGTCAAGACGAAGACAAAGATGGCAAACAGTAGTCACGACGGCAAATGGAGCGAAGGACCTGTTCACCTCTCTCTCTCTCTCTCTCTCCGACATGACACGAGAGAGCAAGGCGGGGCAAAATGGTCATTTTGCATGAATTTGCATAACCCTCAAAAGTCTTTGTCATCTCTTAGTCCTTTTACAGATTCGGTGGGCTTCCCAGGGATTTACAAATTCAAACGGTATTTATTCGTCATTTTCCCAAGTATAAATAACATACATCATACAACAAACAAACACAATCACTAAGTCATTATAAAAAATAAACTATTGTCCACATATCACAATTATAAATAATTAATGAGAAAACTTAACACAATTAAAAATACTTCTTACAAATATGTCTTGAAAAGTGTAAGTAATCAACAAAATAAACAACACAAGATATAAACAAAACAATTACTAGAAAATAAGTCAATGAATACAAAATTAGTAAAAATACTTATGAAATAAGAAATATATTTTTAAATTTTTAGGATTCTTAATATAAGATATTCTTATAAAACTTAATTCTAAAAAAGATAATAACAACTAAATATTTTCAATATCATTAACAAAGTATGAAAAAGTCAAAAATATTATTATCATATAAATAATTTTAAAAAAAAAAAAAAACATATGGGCCCAAAAAGATTGGCCCTTTTAGGTGCCCAGATTTATAGGAATGACCTTTTTAGGCCTGTTTTCACTTTTGAGGAAAAAAATCATAAGCCCAACCCTTATAAATTCAAGGCCTAAACGAGCCAGCTTGATAGGCTCAACCCATTTTCCCGCTTTACTCCTCAGCCCCTCAATCTCTTCCCCTCTCCCTTCTCCCTCACCATCGGCAACGTCTATTTCCCCTCATCTCGCCTAACATTGCATCTTATCGTCTTCCTCATCCTTCACCACTCCTAGAGGCCTCTCCCTCTCGGTATACTGGGTAATATATGGAGCGCAATGTTCCACAAAATTAAATATAATGGAACCATTCGAAAAAGAGATTCATATACTTGGTGTTCGTCAGCAAAAAATGTGAACTTGATGGAATTTGTTCTCAATTGTGTCTCAAGGACTCCGTTGAATCTCTACCATTCGACTCCTGAAGGCTTGATTATTATGATAATCATTGTAAAGCCTTCTCCTTTTTATTTATGGGGTGAATTGTTGTGCATTGCCACTGTAAGGATCATGCTGTATACTCTAATGTGATATTGTATTATATTGTTTTCTATCATAGATAAGTGATCCAAGCAGATATTTCATAAAATTGTTGTTTCAATATTTTGAAAGTTGAGTTTGATATTGGGCTTGTAGTCAAACCATTGTATTCTGGACTTCGTGAAGTACAAGTTCCAAGTGTGTTGATTAATTATGGTTTTGTTACTAAAATGATGAGAAAATTTTCATGATCCATGATAGATTTTAAATGTTTGATTGATGGATATATAGTTGGCTTTTTACATTTTATAAACGTTTGAGAAAAAGTAGTACTAAAAAATGAGTTTTATCTTTGGGTTTATGGTTAAATATTTTATTCTGAGATTTGAGAAGCTCAAAACCCAAATGTTAATTGGAATTGCTTTATAAATGTCTTGATTTGAAATGGTTTAAAGTATAACTACTTAGTAAAATTTTTATAATCCATGACAAATTTAAATGACTATTTTATTCTTTTCTATTATGGTTAGATATTTAAAGTGATTTAAATTGTTTATAACCATAGTAGGGTTTTCAAATAGTTAGTCAAACTCTTTTTCTATCACGGTTAACTTTTAAAAGACAAGTTGTAATCTTTTCTTCTATGGTAGACCTTTGGATTTCAATTTTTTTTCTTTTACACCATAGTATTGTTTATTATCCGAAGATTTGGTTAAGTTTATGGATAATTGAGGTTTCAGGAAGGGATTTTATAGTATCGAAGTTAGGTTCCGATCATGGAATCTTTGGGTTATGGGCCCACTATGCTTTCACCATGTGGAATAGTTTCATTTTCCAACCCCAAACTTGACTAATAAAAATCATCTTTTATTTTTTCCGACATTCCACCATTATATTGAATTCACACATGTATTTTTTTTTAATCAAAACTGAAAATATCGCCGGCTCCGCAAGGACATTCCAAATATTTTTTTTATATTAATTATGAATAATAAATAAAATCAATAAAAATTTTTAATAATAAATTAATAAGTTTTTTAAAAAATATATATATAATGGCTACAATAATTTAATTGATACGGCTAAATATTTTTTAACAATGTAAAGCAAGAAGAATAAGGAAATAATGTTACAGCCAATATTGTCAAAATGGAGTTTCTACATAGACATAGAAGGAGATGGTAGACACATAAATCGTAGAAACGATACGAAACGTAAAGTTTCTACTTTTTAAGGTTAGGATACAAAATTATACACACACACACACACATGTATGTATATGTATGTATGTATGTATACACATACATATTTGTATATGTGTGTGTGTGTGTGTGTGGATTTATCATTTATCATGTCACTTAACATAAGGTTATGTCAAGTCACCCCAAAACTACGTCGTTTTGGGGTTAGAGGAATTAATAAACTCTCAAAACGACGTAGTTTTGGGGTTAGGGAATTTAATGAAGGTTTTTTTGGTAAAATTTATATAATAAAAAAACCTTTTATTAATTCCCCTAACCTCCGAAACAACGTAGTTTTGAGGTGACTTAATATAACCTTATATCAAGTGATATGACAAATGAAAAACCCTATATATATACATACATATATCTACACACATATGTGTGTAGATATATAGATATATATACATATATGTATGTAGATACATACATACATACATACATACATACATACATACATACATACATATAGATATACATACATACATATGTGTATGTGTGTGTGTATACATATATGCATGTGTGTGTGTAAAACTCATAAATCATCATTCAAAATTCAATGAACAACTTTATATTTAAAAAATATAAGTCACATAACTATATGAAACATAAGTCCAAAAACATTAAAAGAATAAAGTTTAACAATTTCTGAATTATATGAATTGACTTAAATCAAACACATCATTTTACGTCAATTACATATTCTCAATGTCCTCTTCTCTTGCACTTATAACAAGTTTATTGAAAATTTGCTTGAGAAAAATAAAGTTAAAAAAGATGATAACATGTTTCATATGCGAAGACTAAAAAATAAACTAATAATTGTAATGTTTTACCTAGCTCAATCTGGATATGAACCCATACTGGTGCTGGTGAATGATGATCAGGTTGGAGAGGTAAATGCATGTCATTTCATGGCCTCAAACACCGACGAACGAATTGAAACATGTCTATTTGCATTATTAAAAGGTAAATGCATGATAATATCATATATCAAACATGTTTTGAAAGATAAACACAATGTGACGGTACACCATGTCACCTTTGCTAGTGCTGATCCATTTTCGCTGAGTGGATACAAAGAACAAACATGTTAAGGTTTTCATCCTTTTTTTTTTTTTTTAAAGTAAATATTATAAAAACTTATGTTTCTACCGTTTTTATGTGTTTGCACGATTTTTCTATCCGTTTTTCTTATGACAGTTTTTACTTGCAGTCTAACACATATTACCCTAGTAAAAACGTACATTTTTACAATAGTTTTTGACAATAATGGTAAGAGTGAAGGAACACAATCAAAAAATTTTAAATAAAGAAACACAATACGCAAGAACACCATCATAACAGAAGCATGAATAGATTAAATGCATGAATTTTGAGGATGGAGTTATAGCGAGTCAAATTTCATGACTAAAATCACAATCAAGTATTCAAGTTAAAATGTTAAAACTTGAACGAGTCGATAAATAGTTTTTTCATATTTTTATTTTGGTGGAAACCGAAATGAAAAAAAAAACGTAAAGAAAGAATAGGATGGCGCGGGGGGGGATATTTTTTTATTTTTTTTAGAACGGAATTTTTCTTTTTCTTTTTTATACTAAAATTTTAAAAAAAGGGTCAGATTCAACAGTAATTTTATTAAAACAAATAATACATAGCTAAAAACAAAAAAGATGTTCTTGATACCCAAAAAAAAAAAGGGGTCTGTATATGAGCATTTACAAACGAAGCAACGAGAGGCCCAAAGAGAAAAAGAAAACAAGTTTTTTTTTCCCCTGATGTAGACAGGAAAACAAACGTCTACATTGACAAATAAGCACAATTAAAGCAAAACAGGAAGCCCAAAGAAAAACAGACACAAACAAGCAGCCCAAACATCAAGACCGAAACACTGATGCACACCCAAGGCGAGACTATCGCTGAAGAAAGACGATTCAAGCTTGAAGGAAGGCGACCAAATGCTAGGTGGCACAAACTAGATTGAAAGAGACGTTAAATGTGGATTGACTTTACAAAAACTTTCACAGGAAAGGATATCTAATGCTTCCATTATAGAATAACCCAACGTTTTTTGGATGGTGCACATAAAAGGATCTCTCATGCCAAGGAGAGTAGGAAAAACATTTAAGAAAAATATTTCTGAAGGATTCAACATTCAATTGTACATCTTTGAGGAGAAAAGCATATATCACTACGCCTTTAATGGCATCGGTTCCTGAAAAATAAAACAAATTCATGAGAGAAGTTAATTGCATCATGCTTACTAGCTGCAGTTTGTCCCCAAAAAAAAGCTCCGTCCCTGTTCCCAACATTCTTGGTTCTCCAACCCATTTCTTGAACCAAGTCATGCATTTGTATTATATTGTCATTTGAAATGGACATGAGACCTTCATCTAGAAATCATTTTTACTATTCCATGTTTCTCTATCTCCAGAATAAAAAACCAAATCCCAAAATTTTTACAACTAGAGGAACACCCTTTCTAAAAGTTCTTCGTATCTCTTTTGAGGATGGATATTTTTGAGAGAAAAGCCTAATGGATTTTTTAACGTCCGATGACATTGACTCATATGGCATGAACTCCTCCAGCAAGTAGCATGTGCTTGTCTCTGGCTGTTACAATTACTCTACTTCCATGTCTCCAACGAATTCCCTCAGTGAACAGATGTTGTAGACGTTGTTCATAAGTATCCACATCATTAAGCACCACAAGAACTTTTCTTCCACTTAAAAGATTTTTTGGAACAATAGTAGATTTGCTCTCTTGCTCTTCAGAAATAAGCTTCCTGATGTAAGCATGGAGGTATCCGATTTTGAAATTTTAAGAATATTTTTCAAGAATTTTCACAAAAAATAACTTAACAACATTTTTTATTGCAGAATTTTAATTCATTAAAAAATTCTATATCTTCAGTAACAATATTTCATATTTTTCTTAAATGTTTTTCCTACTTACCTTTCATATATGGAATAAGAGTTGAAATTGTAGAAGATAAATATATAGTAAAATATATAACATTATCATTGAAAACTTAATACTAAAAATGTTCATGATTTTAGTTTCACAGTTTTTTTTTTTTCCACTCTTGTTCAAAGAATTTATTCCTTGTTTTAGCTTGTATTTAATATTGGGTTCACTACTAGAAATTCTACATATAGCGACAGAATTTGCTATGGAATTTATTCCGTAGCAAATTCATGAAATTTTGCGACGGAATTGCGTTTCCGTCGCAAAGAAAAAAATTTGCGACGGAATTTAAATCCGTCGCAAACTTTGCGACGGATTTAGTGATCTGTCGCAAATGGGCGTGCCAAAAAGGCCGCCCATTCTCAAGATGTTGCGACGGATTCAATATCCGTCGCAAATTTTGCGACGGATACGGAATCCGTCGCAAAAGGGCGCCAAAATGGCCGCCCTTTTTTTGGCTTTTTGCGACGGACTTGTTGTCCGTCGCAAAAAGTCGTTTGCGACGGACTATTCCGTCGCAAAAGGGCGGCATAAATGCCGCCCTTTTGTTGCTTTTTGCGACGGAATCTAGTTCCATCGCAAAAAGCATTTTGCGACGGACCGATGGTCCGTCGCAAAATCCATTTTTGTGACGGACCGGAGTCCGTCGCAAAAGACGAGGTCATTAATGACCTCGTCTTCCTCCTCCCTTCCCCGACTCCATTTTCTCAGTCCCCACCCCCGCGCCGCCCCCGGCTCCCCACCCCCCCCCCCCCTCGGCTCCCCCCCCGGCCGCCCTCGGCTCCTCCCCCTCGGCTCGCGCCCTCGGACGACGGAGCCAACCGCGCCCCGGCTCCTCCTCCTTCGCTCCTCGCCCCTCGGCTCCCCCCTCCGGCGCCCTCAGCTCCTCCCCCCCTTCAGCTCGCGCCCTCAGCTCGCCACCATCTCGCGCCCCCGCTCCTCGCCCTTCAAGAACGTTCAGCTCCGCAGTGATTTTTTTTTTTTTTTTAACACTTCAAAATAATTTTATTACGAGATAAAAAATTATTGTAGGTACTTCCGCACTTAGTATTAAGATCTTCACAAGGGAATTATCAAACAAATCCTAACACTTATAATTTTACAGTTAGCTTGAAGTATATTTTTTTGCTTATAGTTATATGATATCTATGTTAGATTTGCTTTGTTACATAGTGGAAATATGTATGTTGGAGAAGATTATCAATTATATGAGTTTAGATTTTTTTTTTTTGTTTTGTTTTAGTTACATAAAGATCTCTATACGCAATGTGTTTATTAATTTGGATTATAGTTATAGTGTGTAGAAGATTTCATGATTTTTTTAATTATTGAGTTTTAATAATTTTGATTTTTTAATCTTGCATTATTTTTTGGGACGAAAATAAATTACAAAAGTAATCAAAGCCTTATACCGCTAAACCAACCCTATGTTGGTAATAATATTTTATTTTAATTAGTTTACTTTGTGTACATGTTATTTGTTTTTTTTTTTTGTTCCCTTTAAAATAAAATATTCCCAAATGTATAGGATATTAATTTATCTAGCACTTTTTATGTTAGGTGAAAGTATACTTTTTTTTTATAAATATTTTTATAGAAAGTTTGTACTTTCAATGCATTTTTAGTATTTTCAATATTAAAAATTTATTAATTTACTAATTTTTTTTTGGAATTTTAAGTTTGCAACATAAACTCACGCTTAAATGAAAAAAGGAGCAAAAAATTGCAATAAACATTAGAAGTCGTAAAAACGAAAATTGGAAAAAAAAATTTATTCGCTAAATATTCTTTATTCTTTTTAAAAATATCTTATAAATATTCCTCAAAAAGTATACATGGAAAAAAATACCAATTGCACTTTAAAATTTCAAATCAATGGTTTATTTATTAAAATAATTTGTAAATTGATAAATTTTATATTAAATACTTATTCCGTTGAATTGACCACTTTTATATATTTGTTGCATGTTGAGATGTTAATTAATTTAGTAACTCGAACTAGCTAGGAAATATGGAAGGCAACCATGATAGAAGTTGGATGTACAATCGTCTAACTGATAGAAGACAACTAACTCTAGCATTCTTGGCGGGTTTGAAAGAGTTCATCGAATTTGCTTTGGCACATTCATCTAATTCAAGTAGGGAGATCGTGTGTCCGTGTGTCAAATGTAGGTGTTTAAGATTTCAAGATTTTGAGGAGGTTAAAATCCATTTGTGTAAAAAGGGCTTCATGAAAGATTATGAGTGTTGGGAATGTCATGGCGAAGTCCGACAGACACCGACACCGAGTGGTTATTACGGGGACAAGGAGTCATCGAGACAACCTTAATCAATATGAGCAGTTGGTTATGGACGCTGACCGCGACGGCCGATATTTCGATCCCGTTACTCATGATGAACCGTCATACATGGGAGAGGAGACCAATACACATAGTCAACCATCATACATGGGAGAGGATCCTCATCCGGAAGCCGATAGGTTCTATAAAATGCTCCAAGAAGCGCAACGTCCGTTATGGGAAGGTTGCGAACACTTTGAAAATAGTGAATATTCATCACTATCGGCTACCTTAGCAACACTAAGCTTGAAGACTGATCACCATATGAGTGAGAGGAACTACAACGAAATGATGCAGATCATAAGCAAGGTTGTTCCCAAAGACAATAATTTGCCAAGGATTTTTACCAAGCAAAAAAAAGGTGAAAGAGCTTGGGCTTGGATGTGAAAAAATCCATTGCCCCGTAGGATGTATGTTGTATTACAAGGATGATGCTTGAATGACCAGTTGTAAATTCCGTGGACATGATAGATATAAAGTTGTGGGGAAAGGAAGGAAAATGACCCGTCAAGCATTAAGCAAGATGTGGTACTTTCCTCTCGGTTACCGACTTCGTAGATTGTATGCATCAAAAGAAACAAATACTCACATGAGATGGCATCGGAGCATCACGGGGATGAAAACTTTGTGACGCATCCATCCGAGGCCGAAGCATGGCGTAAATTTGACGAGGTGAATCCTTCCTTTGCTATGGATCCCCGTAATGTCCGTCTTGGTCTATGTTCGGACGGGTTCGCTCCTTTTGACAATACGGGCGAATTATTCCCGCTGGCCTGTCATTGTGACACCGTACAACCTCCCACCTTCTATGTGCATGAGAAGAGAGTTTTTGTTCCTTAACGCGTTAATCCCCGGGCCATCCAACCCAAAAAGAAGATAGATGTGTACCTCGTGCCTTTGATAGACGAGTTGAAGATGTTGTGGAGTGAAGGGGTTCTCGACATATGATATATCATTGAGCCGAATTTCACAATGCGTGCTTTGCCTTAATGTGGACGATAAATGACTTCCCGCATATGGTATGTTGAGTGGCCGGCAAAAGTCCGGAAAGCTGGCATGCCCGGTATGTCTTGAATGAACATGGGTTTTAGCTTGCAACATAGTCACAAAGTCTCGTTGGTTTGACAGCACCGCGATTCCTACCCCCGATCATCCGTTCGGAGAAATAGAAAAGACTTTACGCGAAATGTTGTCGAACAAGCAGATCAACCTCGTCGTTTAAGTGGCCAAGAAATATGGGACAGGGTCAAGTACATTCAAAGTGTCGAAGAGGGGGTGCTTCCAAATAACCCGAGGGATATGGCGTTGATCATCATTGGAACAAACGCAAAGATCTTCTCGTGAACTACCATATTGGAAAGATCAATTGTTAAGACACAACCTCGATGTCATGCATATCGAGAGGAATGTGTTTTGCAATATTCTGTATTAATCGTGATGGACACCAAGGGCAAGACGAAGGACACAACCAACGCAAGACTAGACATAGAGCGATTTGCAAAAGGCCTCGCTTTGCATTTGCTGCGCAAATGGCACGGACGGATTTCCAAACCTAGAGCGCCTTACGCATTCAACAAAGAGCAGAATTTAGAATTGTTGCAATGGGTTAAAGATCTGAAACTCCCGGACGGTTATGCGTCAAACTTGAAAAGATGTGTCAACATGCACGAGGGGAAGTTATTCGGGATGAAGAGTCATGATTGTCATGTTTTTTTCCGTAGATTGTTGCCGTGGGCCTTCAAAGCACTACCGAATCATATATGGTCTATTCTCGACTGAATTTTCCATGTTCTTTAGAGAAATATGTGCTTCGAGCTTAATGTTGAAAAGTTACGACACACTGGAGACGAGCATGCCCATAATGCTATGCAAGTTAGAGATGGTGTTTCCTCCTAGCATGTTTGACTCAATGGAACACTTGCCTGTTCACTTGGCCTACGAAGCAAGGGTAGGAGGGCCACAACAATATAGGTGGATGTATCCGTTTGAGAGGTAATACATATATGTCTTTCGCTACCGTTATTAATTGACCGACATGGTGCCTTAATTTATAAATACCCTCGATATTCCATTGTAGGTTTTTACGCACACTTAAACACAAGATCAAAAATCCAAGGTACGTTGAAGGATCTATCAAGAAGCATATCTAGTCGAAGAGGCCGCAAAATTTGCGTCATACTATTATCCCCCTGAAATGATGACAAGATGGAGAGGGGTACCCCGCAACGATGCTGCCGGTGATACGAGTGATCAAATATCAATATTTAATTATCCAGGGCGAGTCGTGGGAAAACATTGGAGGTCAACTCTTGACGGAAGAGATAAGCAAGTAGCAGAGTGGTACATTCTAAACAACTGTGAAGAGGTCGCCCAATACTTAAAGTAAGATTTTTTTTTCTATTATGGTAAATATTAAAGTATTAACTTCAGTTCTTTGTTACGCTTTCTACTCTAATTGGGTCCGATCGGACAATCCTTCAATGTCGGTGTCACAAGTTGATCAATACACGAACTCGAGTTTCCAAAATGGTTTCGTCAATATTTCGTGAAAAATCGACCGATCCCAATAAAGTTGCATGGAGTTTATCTTATGGAGCTGCAATTAGTGTTACCCGATGCAACAAATATATAATCAATGGGTATCGATTTTCAACCGTTGACGCGGACGCAGTACACTATGTTGCAATTACAGTGTATGTTGTCGAGGTGACCAAGTTGGCGGGGTGGAGACTAACTACTACGAGAAGTTAGTTGACATGAGTTAACCGTCGGACAAGGTGGTGACCCTTTTTAAATGTGAGTGGTTTGATAACAGTCCGCGTGGGACAAAAGTGGACAAACATGGAAATATTGAGATCCACTGACAAGGAGATATACGGTTAGTTATGACCCATTCATCCTTGCTCAACAGCAGAACAAGTTTACTATACATCATACCCCACATCCCGCCAAGGGTGGGTGGAGTTATCAAAACCAAAGCACGGAATATTATACCTAAGTCGAAAGAGCTCGGAAGCAAATGACGGCATGAAGGAACCGTTCCAAGTTGATGTGGAACATGTATTGCCCATAAACATCTTCGACGACGAAGTACCAAGGAATCTCTTTGATTCTATCATGGATTTAGAATTGATTCCTATACAAATTGACGATCGGGAATCGACGATGAGGCGAAGTGATGTACTCGATAGTGAATCTGAGTTCGATGACTATGAGACTTCGAGAGGAAGCCGTGCAAGCGAGATGTCGATGAACAGAATCGTCCGGTTGATTTGTGTTAGTTCTTTGTTTCGACGATCTGTTATACTACATACATTGTTACTTCGCTACTATAATATTAACCAAATATCTTTTTTTTATTTATATTTTTTGACATTATGTCTATAAGTGTTCAAAATGGAGCATCTAGGAGGACGTTCAAGTAGTGGACGTGGTCGTGGTCGAGCCCGACCCTTCCTATAAGAGGGGGTAGGGCGACGCCATTTGCTCCCTCTGGAGGTAGAGGGGCAGACTTCCCCCGAGGTGCCATTTGATATGTCATCTTCACCGTCTGGTTATAATGCATCTTCACCGTCGACGCTTCATATGTCGTCATCACCGTCTACCCACACCGATCCACAAAAAGGGAGACAACAGTTTACTTTACCATTTCGATTGATTTACGTATTTTTAGTTTCCTGAAATCATCTATGTACAAATATCTTCAATATTTCACATTCCTTCCTTAGCACACTGGGTCGCCTCATAGCCACGTCGGGGAAGAATGGAGTTCCTCCGATACACCAATATGGGGCACAACAGATCCTTCGACAGGAAGCTTTGGATCTGTCTCCGACGGTGATGAGTAAGTCATGCCAAGTTACCAATAATGTTACAAATTTCTTCTCTAATTGATTTGTATGCTAATATTTGCATGATGTCCTCTATCTTCAGATTGTGCCTCATAATCCGGGGGGGATTTCATCTCGACCCAATTATTCGTAATTACAATCATCCTTGGACCAAGTGGAAAGAGATTCCTAAGGACAATCGAGATGCTTGGTTCAATGAGTTCTTGGTAAGTTATTTGTTTTATGGTTATTAATTAAGCACTTTTAAAATTTGGAGCACTAATTGTTCGTTATTGATTTTCGTGATAATCATATGTCGTTGCCTAACATCGTGAAGATCCAAAAAGCTTATAACCACAGGGTCAGGGTTGTCTCAAAAGCTTTATTCATTGAAACAGGGAAGAGGCAAGAAATATTGGATTCCACAGCAGACTGCAGATGAATTATTTGACAGTTAGGCCACCGATGCGAAGTTTCATAACACAAGTGCGAAAAATAAGGAAAATAGGGCTAAAATGGAAGGACCGTCATATGTTGGCGGCTCCATTCCAATTAGTGAGCATCGACGAAAAGTTGTAAGTACACGTTATTTTCTATTTAGGTATCCAATATTTTGTACTTTGAAGTGATTAATTAATGTCATCATTTGCGTTTGCTTAGAGTCCTGGGAAGTTCCCGTAGGATCGATTGAGTAGGTTACCTTTGAGCGCACCCATTCCCGGCAGTCTGAAGGGAGTGAGAGGCAGTGGATTAACCCAAAGGCGCAGCAAGTAGCGGTTAGACATTTATTTCTTTTATTACTTATTTTATGCACCACCATATTTATTTCATTTTACATGTCTTATTTGTTATGTATTTTTGTACTTGTAGGAAACCTTTCAGAAGTTGTCACAGGAGAGAGACCCCACATCCTCTCAAATCCGATAACGAGAGTCTGTTCTTTGAGGCTACGGTGCGGATTTAACAAGAAAGGGAGAGTCTTTGGATACGGTGCCTCTGCCCGCATTCCACCCGATCAAAAACAAAGCGCTCCTTATGCGACATTGAAGGTGTTTCTTTAGGTAAATGTAATACATTTAATATAGATAATTTCCATTCTCTTTGTCCATTCAAATGAAGTTCAACTAATAAATGTACTTCATAATGTTTTTGCAGAAGAGCTGAAGAAGATGAAGGCTTTGGTGCGGAGCAAGCAACACAGATGACTCGAACAGAGCGATGAGGCAAATTGACTCGGAAACGAGGAGATAATGAGGCAACAGATGATTCAGGAACGAGAGATGATGCAGCAGCAGATGACCCAACAAGCGGAGATGATGCAGCAGCGGCTGATTCAGGAACGAGAGATGATGCAGCAACAGATGACTCAGCAAGCGGAGATGATGATACAGATGCAGCTTCAACTCAAGTCTCTAATGAAAGACAAGGGTTCGGGGTCGGCTCCTGGTGATGATGACCATGCTGGTGATGATGATGATCACAATGCTGGTGTTTAGGATACTTTTTACTATTTGCTATTTGCAACATTATTATATATATTTTGTTTTCTCTATGTAAACTCTTTGTAATTGTTATTATATACATGGTACACTACTTTTTGTACTCACTTTTCTGAAGAAAAAATTTAAAAAAATAAAAAAAAAAAAAAAAATATATTTTTTTTAATTTATTAGTTTTGCTACGGAATTTTTTCCGTAGCAAATTTTCGCAAATTTGGGAATTTGCTACGGAAAAAAAAAATCCGTAGCAAAATTTCGAATTTGCTACGGAAAAATTCCGTAGCAAAAATTTCGATTTTGCTACGGAATTTGTTCCGTAGCAAATTCGAAATTTTGCTACTTAATTTTTTCCGTAGCAAATTGCGACGGATTTTCATTTTCCGTCGCAATTGCTACGCCGGTTTTTGCTACGGAAAAATTCCGTAGCAAATTCCGTAAAACTCGTTTTGCTACGGAAAAAAGCCCGTAGCAAAACTTGATTTTTCTTGTAGTGGTTTTAGCATAATTAATTTTGATTTTTCATATAGGTAGCCATTGTTATATTAGGATCAATGAGAAAATTATATTTAAATAAATTATATTTGTCATACAATCAGAGACCAAATTGTACGGGACATGTGATCCTATTAGTTATTTAATATTATTTGATCAATTTATATATTTTAACATTGTCAAATTTTCCAATTTAACATTGTTCACTTTTTTGTGATTTTGATTTTGATTTTTTCATGCATTTTTCAATCATATTTCATCTCAACTGACTTTTCAAATGTTATTCCAAACAAGTTTTATTTTAGAACAAAATCACTTCGCTACCATTATTCCAAATAGAAATCACATTTACAATATGATTTTTTTAATCATATTTTATGTTTGTAAAAGTCGATTGAAAATAGATCACTTCGCCACCACTATTCCAACTAAACACTTAACTTCTTACAATCATCCGTGAGAGAGGAAGAGAGAGAGATGGACAATTTGTGCATGCGCGCTTATTAATTAGCTTTTTCAACAAGATAAATTTGTGAGAGGAGTTTGTTCTAACTTGCGTATACGTGTTTTTTCAACGCCAACTCAAACAGGCCCTTAAATATATGACTGAAGTGCTTTAGAACCGTTGCCAATGAAAGAAGTAATTGTTTTTAAGAAAGAAAAGAAAGTCTGGGAATTTTATGTGCATTTAGGAAAAAGACCAAATTTGATATGAAAAGGATAATTAGAAGTAGTCAAGGTAAACAAAATAAACTAAATCAGGTGACAAAAGAAATTATATCTTATATTTATTATGTAACAGAAAAATGGTGAGCCAGGATTGTCCCCTGCTTTTAAAATTACTCCATGCAGATATATGCATACAAAGTCTCGCTTTATTTTTCGAAACATATGGATCAATCCTACTGTCCATCCTTGTGCTGACCACGCCACAAGATACAAGCTGTCTCTAATACCAAAGTGATGGAACCTAGATGTTTTATAATGCAGAATGGGTTCAAGTGTACATCTCATGAGAAAAAGAGCAAAATGAAGACAAAGTTACACCAACAAACATTGGAACCAGATCTAAAATAGTGAGCAAACAAACAAGATGAATGCTCCTACTCAGTCCTTGCCACCTTAACAGCCTTGTTAGATGCCAACTCAGTCACTTTAATTGACTCATTGGTTCAATCATATTCCTATCGTAATTCCGCTGGAATTTCCTGATCTTTCACTCGCTTTCAAGTCAACAAAAGCAACCTCAATAGAGAAGGGAAGGGAGGAAGTGAAATAGCTTGATATGAGGCTATTCAATTATCTGAATAAAAGAGAAGTACTTCCTTCTTTCTTATATTGCATGCCAGATCATTAGCTGCTCTAGTGGTTAATGGGCCTTTGTTCTTACTTTTCTAGAATAAACTTGTCCCACAAATGAACCAGGCTCATCAAGCCCCCACTTTGACTTCATTTCTGTAGATTTTTTAGCCTGTTTGGGATGGCATTTCAGCCATCCCAACGTGGCCTTTTTAACATTAAGTATGATAGAGTTGTAAGGCACCCATTTGACATAGTGTTTCCCTTATTGCACTTTTTAGTCCCCCCGTGCTTTGAAAGTGAAGCGCCCTTGGGACTGCTTTAGGAAAACAAAAACAAAAAAAAAAAAAAAGCTCATTAGCACCGAGGAGAGCAAAGAGCACCCAAGAGAAAAAATACAAAAATGTGGTCTCCTTATCATAATACTCCCTCCGGTCCTAATTATAGGAACATATTTGAGAGGTTGTCTTGGTCCTAATTATATGAACAAGTTTCAATTTTTGTCACTTTTTTTCCTAAAATACCCCTATTGATACAATTTTCAATAATAATCAAATACAATAATAATTTAATAATGCACATATATATTCTATAAAGCAAGTAATGTTTGCAACTCACTAATATCACTTACATCTTAATTCTACAGTTTTTTCTTTCAATAAAATAATTTTGAACAATTTTTATCATATTTTTTCCATATCACCCCCACTAGCTAATACTTCCTCCAGAATACTTAATTTAACATCGCGCTTATATTTTATCAAGTTAAAGATTCTACTTTCTTTTTTTAAAAAAAATAATATATTTTTAATATTTTTAAAAAAAATATTTTCCTGTTAGTATATGTCTAAAGTGATTGACTTTTTTTTTCCCTAAAATAACCTAATAAAATATTAATTATTTTCGGCCACCCCACTCCACCTCCGTGGCTAGTGCAAAACAAGATATTCACAACTTATTTTTCAAAAAAAGGAAAAAAAAAATCTTCCACCAGCCTGGATCCTATTTATAAAGTTTTAACTTTTTCAATATTTTATAAACTTCTAATTTAAAAGATTTAAATCCCTTTGAGTAAAAAATATAAAATCAACTTATTAGTGTTTCAGGCCCAAACAAAACTAAATCTTATGGACCACAAAAACAAACACAAACGAAAAGGGTGGGACGCTTGATTTAACAAATGAAAAGAATCTTAACGCACAGCTTTATTCTATCTTTGATCCACAGTGTCAAGAATAAGGGTATTTTTGGAAAAGTGAATACAATTAACTAATTTAACCACTATCCTTAATCTCTCCAAAATCTGGTAATTAGTTCCTATAATTAGGACCGGAGGGAGTATGTACTAAGGTAATTAGTAGTTTAAGTCCTTTTTAGTCATTTTCATATCTAAACTTACTTTTCAAGAAATTATCCAAACAAGCCTCAATTTGAAAAAAGTCACTCTTACCATTGTCAATTCAAACATAAATTAAATTTACAATATGACTTTTATCTCATCTCAAGTTTACAAAACCCAAATTGAAAAAAGATCACTTAAATCACTATTAATCCAAACGGGTCTTAGTTATGGTGAATACAGTCTCTAGTGATGTGCAGTTAAATACATAAGTGATTGTGGAAGTTTAGGTATAGTAAGAGGCATCCTGCAATTCCTTAAGGAAAATATTTTAAGCTTTGTAAGATTTTTAATGCTAGCAGGTAAGCTATCTATGATGAAATAATGCCATTAAAATATCATGGAGTTTAAAGAGAATATCTTGACGCATGAATAGCTCTTGTAAATAAAGGATTCAAATAGGGTATGCAGATCCGGGATTTGACTCATCATTTGTCTGCAACATAACTCATGTATGGGAAGAATCTCTTGCCTTTAATCACCTGGTAGGCATATTGAGTCCCCCCACTGATGAGTACAATATTTTGATTTTTGAAGCGCTAACATCCGGATCTGATATATCCTTTGATGACAACGGAAATTCCTTGACACTACAACAGAAACTGACATCATAGTCTCTGTAGAAAAATCTGAAATTACCTTCACTGTGAAGAGTCTCTGAATCTTAGGAGCGAACTAGATTCAAAGCAAAAATCATGGAAAGAGATAAGTTGTGTGGATTGACGTTACTACAACTTTCACAACAACAAATAACCTCCCATTCAATTTTCTGCGCCTTTGACATAACAGGCAGCTCCACTGATGGCTTTGATAAGTCGAGGCTCCTAGACATATAATCCTGAAGAAATTAAACAAGAGATATTATTTGGAAAAATTTTAGAATTTGCATAAAAAACAACTAACTAAAGATACAAATACGTCTACCTGCAATAGTTTCAAAAGTTTCTTAGTATTGTTGTTTGGCATAGAATGCTCAACACCTTCCTTAGGATTGATAGGGCAAAACTTTAAGCCTATAAACTCCGCAAGTATACGGGTTTGTATCAAGTAATAAAGTGATAAGAAAAGTATCGTTCCCACAAGGACTTAGTATCACAACTTCAGTTGAGCATTAATTTCACAATTTCGTTTAAGTTGATAAAACCAAATTTAATTTAATTTAGAGAAAATAAATTAAAACAAACTAACCACACACTAATGAACGAGCAACCTAGAGTCACTAATCCCTTATTTGATTCTTAGATTTTATTCCCACCAAATTAACTTTGACTTAACTTAATCGGCTAATCTAGAGTATTAATGTTTATAAGTGCCTGCTGTCGGTCCACTTATACACCTACCTCAAATAATTATGCAATGTCTCACAAATTAATTAAGGTGCAATTCAAATTGGGCTCACTCTAATTTGACTATGCGGAGCTTCTAGGTATATGTCTATCCTAGACGCAAATTAGATTAAAACCTAACTTCACGTTAAATTTAAACCTAATTCCACATTATTTATTCCCAAGGTCAATTTAGGATTCTCTCTTTCAAGTCCAACCCTAAATCCCTATAACATGCTCAATGGTGGCCACTCACTAAGCAATAGCAATAAACACAGGATTAAATAAATTGGAATAAAATTAAGCAAAACCAATCTATGGGAATAATCTCTAAAACCCAAACAAGTTCATAGGTTCTCTAGATTGCAAAACCAACTAGCCACACATGGCTTTATTCAAACTAATAAAAGAGATAAAAAAATCCAGGTTCAAAGAATAAAGAGAAAGAGAGGAAAAAAAGATTCTCCGTCGCCTCCACAAAATCCTTAAAGTGGAGATGATGAAGAGAACTGGAATGCTCACCTCTACTCCTCTGTTTCTTCGTTCCTTCTCGTTCTATGTCACCCGATCTTCTCTTCTCTTCTTGCTTGTCTTTGCCTCCCTATTTATAATTTAGGTCTTGAGTCATTGATTCTCCTTTTCTTATTACAAAGATACCTCATATCTTGTAATTTACTCCACCAGATCACGCAATTGATTTTGTTTCTATTTTTCTTGCGTGGGACCACCGAAGTTTATGGCTGATTGCATATCCTCTTAATTGCCCTCTTAATTTCTTTTTCTACTTCTTTCCAAATCAGCTAATATTTCCTGCAAATTAAAAATAGGATATGAGTAGATTTTATGTCGATTTATTCTTTGATCCTAAGTTTGATTAAATGATGGAAAAGTCAATAAAAGATAATTAAATAGGTATATAATATCAATAATTCCAACTAATTCTCATAAAATATACACCTATTTAATCATAAAATATACACTTATCAAGGATCAAAATTTAATGTTGAACTTCTTAAAGGGTACTCATCCCACTCTAGGTACTTTAAATTACCAGGGAGTAACTCAAAACTTGTTGGATGGTGCACATTGCGGATCGACATGCCAAGGAGAGTATAATTTTACAACTCGAGATTACTCATATTTTTAAAAGTGTCAACATTCAACTGCACATGCTTAAAGAGAGAAGCATATAACATTATGCCTTTAACAAAGATCAGTTCCCTAAAAATAAAAGTAATTCATAACAAAAGTTAAATGGCATCAAACTAGCTGCAATTTGTACAAAAGTCATTTGCAAAGAGAACATAAGGCATCTTTCTCTTACCTTATTGTTCCTCAACACATCATACACTTCCTCAAAGTCCTTCAACCGACTACGTTTTCCAGGATTTTCCTTACATTCTCAGCGAACTATTTTCCAACCCATTTCTTGAATCAGGTCATGCATTTCTATTATATTGTCATTTTTTGAAATGGATATAAGAGCTTTATCTAAAAGTCCTTTTATTCCACAAGTAGGAAAAAGGTTATTGGAATCAAGTAGATTAATGACATGATCTTTATTTTTTCCTTTGTAAAAGAATGTGATGTCAAGGAATATGTCCCTTTCAACATCATCTAATGCATCATAACTTAGTTTCAACACATCTTGAATTTGAGGATGGAGATACATTTCAAGTTTTCTCAGTATATCTTTCCATGTTTCTCTATCTCCAGAATAAAGGCACAAACCCAAGACTTTTAAAGCCAAAGGAAGGCCCTTGGCATAAGCAACTACCCTTTTTGAAAGTTCTTCATATCCCTTTTCAGGATGGCTCTTTTTGAAGGCATTTAAGCTGAAAAGCTTAAGGGATTCTTCAGAGTCCAATTCCTTGACCTCGTGTATGGCATGAACTCCTCCAGCAATAAGTGCTTGCTTGTTTTTGCTTGTTACAATGACTCTACTACCGGTCCCCAACAAATCCCCTCGTAACCGGATGATGTAGTTGTTACGGAGTACCCACATCATCAAGCACAAGGAAAACTTTTCTTCGACTAATAAGTCTGTTTTGAACAAAAGTGGATTTGTCCTCCTTCAATTCAGAAATAAGTTTCCGTTTTAAAGACTTCAGCCCATGCTTTTGTAATTCTTCTCTCACATTGTCTAAAAAGTAAGAGCCTTCAAAGTGGGGAGAGAATTTGTCATATGCAACTTGTGCAATGGTTGTTTTACCTATGCCACTCATGCCCCAAATTCCAAGGATTTGAACTTCTTTTGACTCCATTTCCAAAAGTGATCTAATGCGATCAATATGTTGATCAATTCCAACAAGGCCTTTTGGTTCACTGGAATTTACAGGATTCAATCTTAACAAAACATCTTTGACTATTTCGTTAATGAGCTCAGCGTCATTACTAAGTCAACAAAGGAAAAAAGAATGTATCAGAACAAGAGTAAAAACTTAACTGATCTTAGTTGCTTACAATTCAATGACTCCTAATCCAAACTGTTTGATGGACTTAATAGTTAATAACCAAGATAAATGTAATATGAAATATCTACCTGTTCACGGAATGGAACTTTTTGAATCAAGTATGAAACTTTTGCAATATCATATTACAAAATTACCAGCTAAATATTCCGATGCAAAGCATTCTTTAGTTTCTACGAGCCGAAGACAAATGTTCCAGGTCTAAATTAGCCTGCTACACATACACACTGATATATCCACTATTATAAATTAATGTTTAACAAACATTATATTTTTTAAAGGCTTACTCATAAATGGAAGAAACATAGCCAGATAGGTCAGCAGCATTCTTCAAGGCCGATCTCCAATTTTGGACCTTCAAGCCATTTCCTTGAAACTTCAATTCATGCGCTCAGCAAATGCATTTTCATAAGTGCCTTTCTGATGCTGTAGATGTGAAGGATCTATGTAGTAGAAAACAGGAAAAACAATTTGTTTGTTCACTTTCATGCACTTAATTATTTCTGCAAGCTCATCCAAGCACCACCTTGAAAAGGCATAGTTTTCAGAGAATATGATTATAGAAATTTGGGATTGCTGAATTGCTCTCAGAAGCGAGGATGATATTTCTTCTCCTCTGTTCAGATTCTCATCTACATAGACTATAATTTTCTCCCGGCGTAGTTCTTTTACTAGATGGCTCAGAAAACCGCGTCTTGTATCCTTGCCACTGAAACTGATGAACACATCGTGTTTTATTTGAGAATCATCAGATGAAGAAGAAGCGGCCGCCATAGTTGTGGAGGAAGAAATTCAAAACTGAAAAAATGGGTTCCAGAAACAGCGACAAAATTAAACCATTTGCAGAAGTAAACAGAAGAAAATAAAGTAATAGATAGATTCAAGATTTGAACCATGGAAGAAGGTTGGTTGGATTATTACAGTGAGTTTGCTCCTGCAATCCGCGTAAACCATGGGTGTTTTATTTTATTTGAGAATTGTCGAAAGAAGAAGAGCCCATACCAGAACAATGGGCTTCTTATCTAGAAACTTCACTTGCGTGGTATGCAACAAATGAACTATTTAGGGCCGTTTGGTACGAGGAAGATTTAAAGAGGAAAGGAATTTAAGGGACGAAAGGGAATGGAAGGGAAGATTATGAGGGAAATTAAAAAGTTGAGTTGTTTGGTAGACATGGGAAGGTAACTTAAGTTAAGTGGGAATATGAGATGAAATACCAAAAATGCCCTAAATTAAAAAAAAATTCGCCTGCGTCTTGTTCGGCCCCCACCGCACCGTCGCGCCACTCCCCACCTTGGACGCCACTCCCGCCATCGTTGACGCCGCACTTTTGCCGTCGTGGACGCCGCCACGCCTCGTCGTCGCTTCGAGTTTGAGTGTTGCATGCGACGCAATTTAATTAAAAAAAAAAAACCCGACATTGAATTCTCGAGAATTCATTGAGAATTCTCATTGAATTCTCCGTAATTCAATGGATTCTCTCATTCTCGAGAATTCGATTGAATTCTCGAGAATTTTCTCTATGAGAATTCAATGAATTCTCTTCATTGAATTCAATCGAATTCTCCATGAATTCTCGAGAATTCAATGAGAATTCTCGAGAATTGTCCGATTTGTTCCTATTCCAGTTTTATTAACATCACCTCACTCACTTTAACCTAAAAACATGCATATTATTTGACCAACGTTCACTACCCAAGATTTCTGCTATCCCTCCTTCTTGATCCCCGACGTCCGGCGACGTAACCAAAAAAAAAAAAAAAAAAAAAAAAAATCAAATTTCTTTTTCATCCTTGCAACGTCGGTGTCGGATTTGCGAGAGGGAGGAGGAGGCGGCATCGGCGTCGGCAGCAATTGTAAGGAAGACAAGATGATTGAAGGAGGAGAAGATGGTCATTTGGAATTTCTTCCCTAGGGAAGATCAACTTTCCCACCGAAAATGGAGTGAAGTGGTTTTCCCACGAATGAAGGAAGATCGAAGGTTCCCGAGAAGGCGCCTTCCGGAAGGTAGGGCTACCAAACGTGTTCGGTGATGGAAGATATGCAATCTTCCCTTCCCTTCCGCCGATCTTCCGCATACCAAACGGGCCCTTAAAGTCAACGCAAGGATGGTTGCTTGGTTTTAAAAAGGGAAAATCACTATTAAGTCCCAAAATACACTAATTAACCATAAAAAGTTTCATATCCAATTCCCCTCACAAAAATCCCTATGGATTTTTTGTGTGATTAATTGCTGAATTCCCCTCACAAAAAAGTCCAGAATGTAGAATTTTAGAAACTTGATCTAGACAATTCTTGGCAATATGAAAAGCCATTTTGACAACATAAGAAGCCATCTTCACAACAAAATTTTTATAGGGATATTTTAACAACTAATAAAACTATTTTAACAACATGAAAAACCATTTTGACAATGAGACTTTTTTTTGAGGGGAATTCCCTAATTTATTCACAATTAATCATAAAAAAGTCCTAGGGACTTTTTGTGAGGGGAATTGGGTGTGAGACTTTTTTGTGATTAATTTCGTATCTTAGGACTCCGACAGTGATTTTCCCTTAAAAAAAATTGATTCAAAGAGGAAGCGGACCCGGAAGCCATCCTGCGTTTTTTTATGGGATAATAATAGAAAAATATCATTTAAATTATAAAAATTATAAAATATTTTTTAAATTAGCAAAAAGGTAAATAGGTGATCTGGTGGGAATTTGGGACTTCAAAGTTTGAGTGTTAACAACTTGAATACATACAATAATAATTTAACAATAGCAATTAGCAACTTGGATATACAAAATAACAACTTTGTGTGCTTAAGTTGTCAATCTTTATAGCCAATTTACTAATTCCTCTATTTAAATTGTCAATATCCAAATTTCAAAATCTCATATTTTTCCAAAATTACGCATTTCTCATAAAGTCAATTTATCTTGTCAATAGGCACTACCTCCGTCCTTACCCTATAATAAAATCTAGAAAAATGATACACTTTTATTCAAAATATTAAGATATATTTATCTAATTGGATTATATTAAAAAATTAGTTTAATAAGTTAATATAATATATATTTTCTAAAACACCTTAGTTATCAAATTTAATTCTCTCATTCCCTCTCCTCCTTCATTATTGTTGAGTAAGTATTAATAAAGATAAATTAAAAAAAGATTAGAAAATATGAAAAACATGTTGTTAGACTTGGCTATCACCCAAGAGAGAGGGTGAATTGGGTGTTTGATAAAATCTTTGGAACTTTGAAAATCTTTTCGCAACTTCTATCAAAGCGTTTGAATGATGAAATAATTTATAAAGTGATAATCACATTCAAATATATATATCGGAAATATAAGAGATAAGGGAAAAGAATATGCAAACCGATTTATACTTGGTTCGGTCCAATCCTTGACCTACGTCCAATCCCCAAGCTCCGCTTGAGATTTTCAATCCACTATCTTCTTTCAACTTGATTACACGTTCGTACTTGAATTAACCCTCTCGCTAGGATTCACTCCCATACAAACGTAATCAATACACCCACTTGATTACACACTCTGTACTCGAAGTAATCCTCTCACTAGGATTCACTCCCCTTACAAGCTATAATCAATACAATGAGTTTCCCACTCAAGATCACCCAATCTTGAGTAACTTTCAGATAGCATGGTATGATGTTTACAATAAATCTTCTCTATCGAAGTGAATGAATAAACACCGAAGTGCAATACAAATTATCTCACTCTCTATGATAAACTATGTAAACATTGAAAACAGAGAGTAAATGATATGAAGATCAGAGTATGAGCTTTTTGAAGATGTAGGCTTGTGTCTTGCTTCTTTTGTCTTGAATCTGTCTTCTTTTATAGGTAGAGATCAATATATGACCGTTTGAAGATTCGATTCTTCGTTGGATAAAGAAATATAGCCGTTAGACTCAGATGGAACTAGCCGTTAGAACTTTTGCACGGCTTTTGATGTTCTGACACAAATCTGATATTTTGAGATTTGCTTCTAATCCTTCGTTTTAATCATCTGAAACTCACTAACAAATTGATTAAACATAGTTAAGAATAGTAATGAGTGATGATAAGAAGTATCTAGATAATACATGAAGATTTCACAAATTTGGAAAATCTGATTTTCAAACAGAAAAAAAATTGGAGTTTTGAAACACAAACCGGAGTTTGCAACTGTTCCTCAAAAGAAAAACTGGAGTTTCCATCTGAAACTCGAGTTTTCTTCTTCCAGAGAGGAATGTCACGATTTGAGCTTTGGAACATATTTTTGAATAGGAGCAAAACTCGAGTTTTCAATTACAAACTCGAGTTTTCGACTATTGACATGAAAAATGAATTTAGTCCAAAACTTCAAAACTGGAGTTTTCATCTAAAATTGGAGGTTTCAAAACATTGAAAAAGAGCAAAGCTCTCGGCTTTTAGCCAAAACTAGAGTTTCCAAATCAAAACTCGAGATTTCATTTAAGTATGAAAACTTTGAGAAATTTATGCCAAGTCAAAACTGGAGTTTTCAAAATCGTTGAAAAAGAGCAAAGTTCTTCAAGCTAAAACTCGAGTTTCCAAAACAAAACTCGAGTTTCATTTGAATATGAAAAACCTTGAAAAAACTATGTCAAGTCAAAACTAGAGTTTGCAATGTCAAACTCGAGTTTTCCCAAAATATGGAAAAATTTGAAAACTCTTGGCCGATCTCAAACTTAAGTTTACATATCCAAGCTCGAGGTAAGAATCCAATGCAAGAAGAATCAGCTCAAAACTCATTGTATTATGTTTGTTATGATCCGATGAATGAAGACTGTTCTTGACCGCTTTTGCAACGTCTTGAACTGAATGTCAACTTTCGAAGGTCATATCTCCTTAGTCTAAACTCTGTTTTGGTCCGTTCAAATCTTGATGGAAAGACTTTTGAGTCTACTTTCATATACCACCAATTTTAGTTCAATCAGATTTGTAGTTTGTGAGATACACTCAAAATAATGAAGCTTGGTTTGCTGTGTGGCGTGGATTTCACTGTCAACTTCAACAATTTATAGCTCCTTGATCTGAACTCCTTTGGGCTTGAATTTTATATCAAAATGATGGGAGTCTAGTTTCATATGTCACTAGTTTCACCTCAATCGAATCTCTGGTTTGGGAGATATCATCGAATTACCAGACCTCACCCAAGCTGAACGTGAAATAAAGTAGACCAGGGATTCTTGATCAGTCAGTAAACTTGAGTTTGCACTTGGAAACTCGAGTTTTCCTAGTCCGAGACGCCAGAGATGCTGAAGATACTTGTTAACTCGAGTTTGTAATGGCTGACTTGAGTTTTCTCATACTAGAAGAGCAAATCATTGGGGTGAAGTAGGAAACTCGAGTTTTTATATCTGAACTCGAGTTTTCTCATCCTGAAGTTAATTTTTGCTAACTTTAATTTCTAATTGAGCTATTCCAACTTCCATATGATCTTGGAGACTTCTAGCTTCAATATAAGAACTTGAATAATTATATTATCATTTCATTCAACAAGTTCTTCCTTCTTTAATCTCTCATCTTGATCATTCTTCATAATCCAGCTCTTTCTTTCTTTTCTTCTCTTGATCATTCTCTGTCATTCAACTTGGACTCATCATTCTCAACAAGTTCTACCTTCTTCAAAATCTTCTCTTCTTCTGGATTATCCCCCAAAATCCTTTGATAAGTTCTTGCTTCATTGACATTCGATATTCCCATTATATTGCTCTTAAGAACTTCTTTGTTCAATCTAATTTCTTGATCATTCTTCAATATTGAACTTCACATCTACATTAAATATAAGACTTAGTCAAAGTAGAAGATAAATGTAGTATGCAAACTTTTTGCTCTTAATAATGGCATCTATATAAGACATCATCAAAACTAATCATATCTAACACATGTAATATATTTAGGACCAAGATCAACTCTTAAAATAGATCTCATATTAATTGAAGGTGTTAATAGGTTTGATCAAGGGGTGGTTCCAATATACAGTATCTATTTATTATAATACAAATAACTATATTAAACAATTTTCTTAATTTCCACAAATTAATTATGTAATTATCGTCTACTGATGACTAGTGAGTAACTTCTTTTAATCACTGTAGGTTGAGAGATGATTGATTAATTATTAATGTGCTTGAATACACGGAACATGGACAACACACACACATTTCCCCAGACCAGATTTTAAATTAGCGATGCCGTATCAAGAGGGAAAACAGCAGGACCATGTGAGTTTCAGAACTTTAGTTCCAGCAATAACTAAAGACTTATTTTTATTTAATTAGAGACTTTGGTGGTGCACTTTGTTAAACATTATTCTATCGGTTTCTTAATATAAAATTTAATTAGAGAGTCATTTTTGGTTCTACATGTAATTAAGACTTATTTTTCATACTTGACAATCATGTTCTAATTTATTATAAAATTTAATGCTCCTAAGAGTAAGGTGAAAAAAATTAAGAAAGTTGATTAAGATGTTTTCGAAAAAATATATCGATCAATTAACTTAACAATTTTTTATTATTTAATCAAATTAGGTATATAGGTTTTACGTTAAAGATTAAAGATTAGAGAGGATGAATTTAATTAACTAATTCAATTGTTGAAATTGAAGGTAGAGGCTGGAACTCGGAAGGTTAACAGGCAATCTAGCAAGTGTTGGCTCACACCCCGCCAAATCTTATATATCGCATGAAATTTAATGTCTTTCTTGCCTTGATCAAGTATTAATTTAGCAACATGTTTGATTCATAGAAAATTAAAATTGAGTAAAGGAAATGAAAATGAAGCACGGTACCTGAAATGCTTTGTTTGCTTCACATGAATTTCATTGCATTTCCCTTTCCATTTCACTAAATTAAACCTTGAGATTATTTAAACTGATAAGAACGTCTTTGACCAAAAAATAAACTGATAAGAAAGTCCACACTATCAAAGGAAATAAAAAAACAAAAAGTTGATGGACTGATCTTCTATGATTTGAACTTTCGTGATAAGATTTTTCATCACAAATTTCCTTTCTTTTTTTTTTTTAGTAATAATCTATATGTCAATTATGAAATAAAATGTATATACAAAGTCAAAATTACATACTTTATATTTTACTACTGAAAAAAAAAAGGTAAATTCCAAATAAATACCATTTGAATTTACAAAACCCTCGAAGTCCGTTGAATTCGTAAAAAGACCGAGAAGTACTTAAGGACCTATGAGGGATATGCAAATTCTGGTGAAATTACTCTTTTACCCTTAATTTTAAATAAATAAATAAATAAAAGAAAATACCCTCAAACACCCCCATCCCGGCCGGCCACCGGCGGTCGGACGCCGGAGGGCCTCGGTGGGTGGGGGCCAGCGGCCGGCGGTGGTTGCAGTTGTTGAGTTAAAATGCCAAAAGGGACAACACTTCTGAAGGTCCTCCATGAGCCAAAAATCAACTCTTTCAGGTGAAGCTGGTTATGCCCATCCCCCCCCCTCCTCCTCCTCCTCCTCCTCCCAACAACAAAAAAAAAAACACACACACACACACACAAAAATAACAACTCTTCGGAAGGTCCAAAAAAAGAGCAAGAAACCAACTCTTTCAGGTGAAGCTGGCTATGCCCAAAAGTGAAAAATATTTCATCTCATTCATCTCCCAGGTAATTTATTACTTTTATCATTCTTAAAGATTTGAACCATGGAAGAAGTTTGGCTGGATTATTACAGTGAGTTTGCTCCTCCAATCCAAGTAAACCATGGAGTCAACTAAAGTTAAACCCAGCAAGTGTCTTTTTTTGTTTCAGCGGGAATCAAAAGAGAGACAAAAACGGACAAGGTGGGTCTGGGGTTTGTTAAGTTGTTGGTGTCAACCTTGAGCAGGCTCATTTTTTAAATTAAAGTTTGAGAAAATTGATGCTCATAGCTCCCTATTAAAATTTTATTTGTGAATAGGACATGAAATTATGTAAAGATTTTATTTTTTATTTTTTGTAAATAAGTATGATAGGAAAAAGATAAAATTACCTTTACATTTATTAGAGACATATTTTGTAATTGTTTGCAGAAGGGAAGATATATTACACATGATATAATTTGCACATTTAGGAATAATTTCACATATTAGGAAGATGAATCGCCCGTATGGGAGGTTAAATTGCACAATAAAAAAATAACTTGAACTAAGAAAAATGGATTGTATGAAAGAAAGATCGTTTGTACATAAGAGAAAATGATTTGCACTAAGAAAGAATGTGGTGTGGGAAAAGCCAATTTGCACATAAAGAGGAACTAATTCTGCTCACCAAGGAAAGTTAATCTGCACAAACAGAGAAGATGATTGTTTAAATTTTAGAAGAGTTATAATATTTTCCTAAATTAATACATTACAAGTAATTGACTTCTATTTAAGCAAAAATACCTAAACTGATTGTTTAAATTTTAGAAGAGTTATATATATATATATATATATATATATGAGAGAAATAAAAGAAAATTACTATTTAAATTAAAAAAAGTCCTTAAAATATCTACTAAATTAGTAAAAGAATAAATAGATAATGTGGTAAGAAAATGAGATTTTGAAGTTTATGTGTTAACAATTTGAGTATAGAAAATCACAATCCAAGAATGTCAATTGACAACTTAGAGAATTCAAATTGTCAATACTCAAACTTTAAAATCTCAGATTCCAACCAAATTATTTATTTGTCATTTTACTAATTTAATAGACGTTTTAAGGTTTTTGTAATCCAAATTATAACTTTCTGACGATTTTTTAAGATAAGAATAAAAAGATATGATTAAATTTTTTTAAAAAATAAGACAAATGGGTGTTTTATTTGAGAAATGTCGGAAAAATAAGAAACTCTAGTTGAGAGGAAAAACTTCAAAACTAGAACAATGAGTTTCTTTTCCTGAAACTATTTCCCCCCTCGATTCTTATCGATAAACTTCTTTTTTTTGCTCAAACTTATCCAGAAACTTCACTTGCGTGTTATACAACAAATTTGAACTATTCTAAGTCAATGTAAGCATTGTTACCGAGTTAAAAAGATGACTCAACGAGGAAGCAGATCGGTCAGGAAGCCATTCCGCGTTTTTTTATCGGGACAAATGACAATGACAGAAAAAGTTCATTTAAATTACAAAAACATCAAAATGTTTTTTAAATTAGTAAAAAGACATATAGGTGATTTGTAGAAATTTGATACTTTAAGAGTTTTAGTGGTGAGAACTTGAATAAATGACAATTTAACAATACCAATTAGTAACCTGGGTTACACAATGACAACTTGTGGAGTTTAATTTGTCAATTTTTATATCTAAGTTGTTAATTTATATGCTCAAGTTGTCACTATCAAAACTTTAAAATCTCATATTCTTCCCAAATTACCTATTTATCCTTTTACTAATTTAATAAGCATTTTAGAATTTTTGTAATTTAAATGAAATTTTTCTGCCGTATCCCTTTTATATTTTATCTATAAAAAAGCTCATGAAATCAATCTATCTTCTCACTAGACACTACCTCCTGTCCTTACCTTAGTATAAAATCTAGAAACATGTTCCATTTTAATCCAAAAAATTAAGATGTATTTCCTTAATTTAATTAATTAAAAATAGTTTAATAAGTTAATATAATATGTATTTTCTAAAACACCTTAGTCATCTTTCTTAATTCTCTCTTCCATGATTATTATTGAATGAGCATTAATAAGGGTAAATTAAAAAATGATTGACAAATATGAAAAATATGTCTTATATTTAAATTCAAGACCAACTCTCCATATAGATCTTATATTAATTGCAGGTGTTAATAGGTTCGATCAAGGGGCAGTTCCAAAGTACATGATTAATAATATAATAGTATTTTAGAAAAACCAAGATCCATTTGTTATAATACAAATAACTAAATTAAACAATTTCTTTAATATCCTCAATTTGTTCTAATAGGTTCGATGAAGTGTTAATTTACATGGAAAAACACAACTCATTTCATAAATCTTGTTACCGATGAGACACTCAATTAATATTGATAATTCTAGATTTTTTTTATAAAAACTAGCAACTTATTTGATTCACAGAAAATTAAATTTGACTAAAAGAAATGAAACCGAAGCACGGTATCTGAAATGCTTTGTTCGTTTTTCACATGAATTTCAGTGCATTTCCCTTTCCATTTCATTAAACCTTGAGATTATTTAAACTGATTAGAACGTCAATGACCAAAAAATAAACTGATAAGAAAGTCCTCGAGAGAAGAGGAGGGGGGGGGGGGGGGGGGGGACAAAAAGTTGAAGGACTATAAGAATTTTCATCACAAATTTCCTTTTTTTATAGTAATAATCAATTGTCAATTATTAAATAAAATGTATATACAAAGTCAAATTACATACATGATATTTTACTATAAAAAAAAAAACTCATTTTCGTTTAATTACGCGTCAACCTTGTAAAACTTTTTTTACCATATATGGGTTACAGAATTAAAATAATATGATAAATATTAAGGTTACATTATAAGTTATTAGGAAATACATGTGTGTATAGTTTCATAAAAACCTTCGACCATTTTGATAAAACTTTCATAACCTTTTAAAGCTTTTGTTGCGGTTGGCAAAAAAAAAAAAAAAAAAAAAAAAAAAAAAAAAAAAAAAAAAAAAAAAAAAAAAAAAAAAAACTTTTGTTGCAACAGGTCAAGCTGGAAAACTTCAAACAAGTTTGATGAAACTTAGATATAATTTGAAGGTATTTTTGAGAAAATTTTCAGTTGCATACACTTATTATTTATTTGTTCAACATCTTCGCAGCAAAAGTTTTCATTTGCAGACCCTTTTCATAATCCTTTGACCAACTGAACAAGCAAACTTCATTAATTAAGGCAATATTTTCACAAAATGCTCCAATTTTGAAAGGCATTGAAGAAATGGAAACTTGAGAAAATTTTGATCAAACTTTGAAGAAATTAGGACACATTTTCACAAAAAATGTTCATCTGCATACATACACACACGTCTAAGATCTTTATAAATGGAACCTCAAATTACATAGTTTGCAGCAGGCAAAGAACAATATAAGATTAGGAAGAAACAAACAAACATGAGCCAAAAACCAACTCTTGCAGGTGCTGCTAGTTATGCGGAGAATCCTCCTCCCCGCCATGACAACTCTTCTGAAGGTCCAAACAAGAGCCAAAAGCCAAATGTTTCAGATGCAGCTGGTTATGTTGAGCGTGATGAAACCCAAGCACCTTCAAACCCAAGAAAGAGCAAGAAACCAACTCTTTCTGAGAATGGCTATGCCCAAAAGTGAAAAATATTTCATCTCGTTCATCTGCCAGGTAATCTGTTACTTTTATCATTCTTATTATTAGCTTTTTTTTCTGTTATAATTTTATAGAAAAAATTAGGGAAAAGTGCCCGTTTTGAAAACTTTATTATGGCTATAGAAAGATTTGAATTCAAGTATTACTATTTTCTGAGCATGAAATATTTGCATAATACGGATTCTTTCTATCTATAAAAATATATCAAGTCTTTTTTTATTAATTTTTTTAAAAATAGGGACTTTTTCCTGATTATTTTTTTTCTTTCCAATTTTACAAGCCCATTTATCCATCTTTTTCAAAATCCGAACACATGACAATTTTACCTCCTTTCTCCTCCCTCCACTCTGCTCAAACCAAACAAAGAGTTTGCTTCCATTTGGTTTAACATGAGAATAGGAAAACTCTCTTCAATAAACTTAGAAACCTTTATTTTTCATTAAATTAAAGTCAATTTTACCTCATGTAATAAACTCAACAAAAGAGACAAATTTTAACGATGTTGACTTATGTATCCTCAACATGAGGTTGATAAGTAATGAATATAAAAATTAAAAATGGATTAATTAATGTGGAGTTTTAACACTTTTTTATGATAACTTTATTTGATATATTTTCATTTTAACTGTCATGCAGGTTCAAGTTGATGGGGGATTCTAATGCTGGAAGGAATATCAAGTTATATATGATGTCTTCGATTTTATCTACTTCTATTAAATTTGAGGGTTAAATAAACATGCAAGCTATTGTACCTAGGTTTATAAAGTAGTTTGATTGGAAAGAAATTAAGTAGTTTGATATAATGTTTATTCATATTATATATGCATAAATAAAATAAATTGTTTTGATTAAAATAATATGTTGCAGTTGCAGAGTCTTTTTATGACCGTCTTTCTTAAAATTGTTGTTCATGATGAGTTTATTATGACTATTTACTTATAGTACTTTTATACTAATGAAAAATTAATTATTCCGGCCACTAATATATAAATAATTACAAGACATTATCGTCTAAATTTAAAATTTTACTCAACTGTAATCAAACATTAAAATTCTTTATGGGTGCAAAAAATTAAATTACTTGGCAATAGCAAATCCATTGATTCCTCCTAGTTGTTGTTTGAATTTTCTGAGCTAATAACAAATATTCTAAATTAACTACTAATTCTTTTGAGATATGATGGGTTAAATTTAGGGTGAATGTGCGATTTGTCAATCAACTATTATTCGAGAAGCGCCTGGCACAAATAACTATTGAGGGGACCAAAATGGCCAATCAACAATTAAAAAGTGAAAAAAAAAACACCAAATAACTATTTAAAAAAAACACCAAATAATTAAGTTAAAATATGAGGCACTGGCATAGAATGGTGGCGGAAATGCTAAAGAAATGAGCGGTTAAGCCTTCTTGTTGGAAAAAGAAAACACCAACCGAGATGGGACCCATGGGAGCAGACATTGTGGCAGCAGCGGTTGCTGCTTGTGGCATCGGAGTGATGGAATCGGGTGCAAGGTGCGTGCTTGGTCGAACTCGTAGACTACCGGATGAGTTCAAGAGGGTGAGTGGAACACCCAAAGAACAATAGAAGCTTTGGAAATGCCGACGTCACCGACACCGTGATGACGGTCAATGGAAGACGGAGACACCAATCTGCTCCAAATTGTGTGTGTGTGTGTGTGTGTGTTTTTTTTTTTTTCACTTTTTAATGGTTGATTGGCCATTTTGGTCCCTTAATAGTTATTTGTGTCAGGCACTCCCCGGGTAATAGTTGGTTGGCAAATTTACAGTTTGACCCTTAAATTTATTCAGGCATAACTAATGAAGCTTCGGTATAGTGAAAATGACTAGACCCAAACAACGAATGGGCCCAATATTTGAATGAGGTGTTTATATTTAGTGTTTGGCATTGTCTCCAATAAGATGATATATGTGCCTATAAAAAAAAGGAATAAATTTGTTAATTTTTAGATAATAAATTCATTTTTTTTTAAAATTAAGCGAAAGTTATTAATAAGATGAACACATTTACATCTTTTGTTTTTTTTTTAATATCAAGGGTATCTTTAACTGACATTAAGGATTAATACTTGGAAGCAATATTGTCAAAATCGAGTTTTTACTAGAAATAGAAGGGGGTGGTAGAAATGTAAATCGTAGAAACGATTGACATAAAACATAAAGTTTCTATTGTTTAACACACACACACACACTATTGTTTAACACACACACACACACACACGAGCGCGTGCGCACACAGACACACACACACACACACACGCGCGCGCGCACACACACACACACACACACACACACACACTGTAACATCCCATTTTCAAAAGCAGTATATATTTTTTTTCAATCAGAGTAGAGCATCGGAGTGATTGAGTAACTGATATTTATATTCAAAATGCCGTAAGTCCGGCGATTACGGTAGCGGTACATTATACCGAGTGTTTTCAAAGTAAATAACAAAAGAAAGTCTTCAGCTGAGTCCCTATGCGTGCCGCTTGCCTTTCTCCTCGATCCTCGGTCCTCCTGACCCTGACGCTATGTTAAGAGCTGAGGTTCAATGCCCATTGAACCTCAGGTAACGGTTAACCTCATGCTCAAGTAATACAAAATATGATATGGATGACAGCTATCTCATGACATTACAACAAGTAATCAATACATAAGCACACATGCAAGATTAACATATCAACAAGACATAGCACATAGCACATGTAAAAGTAATAACAACACAGCCACCGCATATGAATGTTATTACGGTCTGCACTATTCACCGGTGCCACGGTGTACATCCGTGTCCTCGCTTAGGAAAACTCAACGGCATTACCAAGACTATAACCCGTATAAACAAAGCTGAATGTATAAACAAAGTGAACTAAGACGAGTCTTAGACACGGTGCATGACCCAAGACAAAGTCCTGTCCATGACTCTATGAAATAGTCTATCACATATAAGCACACAATAAGCATCAGAGTTAGTGTTACAGTACGCGAACGTACCTTTCACCGTGTAATGGCCAACATGCCTGACCTTTGAACCGACTCCGGACTTCCCGGATATCCTATACATTATCGTCGGATTATTACATGATATTTGATAAATATCATATTGCTTAGAATAATATCCTAAGGGTTTAATTTACCTTTCTACCCTTGGTGGATTTATTATTACCATTTTGCCCTTACATTTTATTAAAAACGCTATGCTGAGTTTCTGGGCAGAATTTTCGGTTAACTTCGCAAAATCATAATTAAATCTAAAAAAATTGAAACGAGGATCTGTAAAATTCCCGGACTCCTTAGGATGTATATTTTCAAGGAAAAATACTTTTATATACCCAGAATTTATGAACAATTCCCAGTTTTCATTTTTCTCAACGTTGCCCAGAATTTCGTCCAGAAAAATGGCCTAACTTCAACTGGTTGTATCTCTTTGTACAGGAATCAAAACGCTACATATTATATATATTCGGAAAGCCCTACATATCTACTTTATTTCTGGAAAGTTTCGTGATTTATGGGCTTCATTTCCAACATAAAATATTAGCATTTCTTTCGCTGTTTGCCCAGAAATTTTACCTAAAATTTCGCTTTAACTTCGCTACTTTGATCTTTAACTTCCAAGAATTTTGCTCCACAATATTTTCCACCATATTTTCGAAATAAAGACATTTTTAATCATAACAACATGAAATCAAAACTTCTTGGAAGATTTAAAGATCAAACTAACCTTTATACTAAGAACTACTAAGAACAACTAAGAACTATAAAACTAAAGACTAGAAACTAAAAACAAGCTTACCTCTTGAAGACTCTTGCTACTCCTCCTCCTTCTTGCTTCACTCCATTCTTGCCTAGAATGGTTTTTGGTGTGAAGAGAATGAAGAGGGAAGCCCTCTATTTATAGGGAAATGGTATGGCATTTTGGTAGTTTTTCCAAACTTAATTCATCTTGAATATGAAACCTTGGATCTAAACTTAGTAAAAAGTTTTAATCTTAACCATTGGACCCATACTTAATGAAGAAGTTTCTTCCAACTGAGTCTTCGGTTTTACTTTAACGAAATTCATTTTTGGTTGCCCGATCAATCACTAATACTTTTAAATTCTCGAGTATGCTTTTTGATTAGCAGTTGAATATCAAGATTTATGGTCTAATTAGATTCCCCTGGTTGTACTAAGCTTATTCTTCAACGTTTGCAAAAATAGCCTTTACTAGGCTTACTTTCGAGGTTAAATTATGTGGATTCAAGATAAGTCCTTATATTTTCTCCAGGGTTCCTACTTCTTCACAACTATTTAAATTTGTATAAATTCTCACTTTATTTGTTGTTTTGAGTTTTTACTTACGTGTACATCGATATTTACTTGGATTTCAAACCATTATCCAATTTACTCTAGGATTTCAAACTTTATCAAATTTGCTTTAATTTTCTTTTTCTCTCTCTCTTTTCTCTCTCTTGAATACTAGACACACACACACTCACAACTCTTTTCTCTTATTGGTGGATTAAATTTCACATGGATTATGCTTTATGAACTTCTACTGATAAAGTCCCCTGTTCGGTGTTCTAATCGCGTAATCTTAGAAAATATCAAAAATCCGGGAACACAGCCTTGAAGTTCTATTCTTCCTCTTTGGAAATATCTGAGTTAACTAAATTTTTGATCCCATTAAGGGTATTCCGTTGTACATTAAACATTTTCGAACCACAGACGTCGATTCTGAGAAATTACTTCGGGTAATGCCAAATTCGAGACAAAAATCCACTGGTTCATAATATGTCCAGGTTGTTTTCTACTTAGTTCAAGGATTTCAAGTTATGATTTATTTTCCATTGGTTCTCACTTTTCTTATCTCGCCATTTGGTTACAAAATATCTTTTCATCTGATCCCTTATTCGCCCGGCTACTTCTGGAAATGACTTCCGCTAACACCAACTTCCGGACAAAAATTCACTTGTTTGTAATATGTCCCGACCTAAGAAACTTAGTTCATGGTTTTCTAGATAGGATTTAATTTCTATCGGTTCTCATTTATCCAACCTGGTTCTTTCACAAATATCTTAATTATATTATTATTTAATTAATAAAATATCATGATATTATTCTTGAAAAACCCACAACCCTTTTCACACTCAAATTTTGGTTTTCTCTTCCCTTTATTATTATTTTTTTCTTTAATTTATCTAAATTAGCTAGAAGCTTAATTAGAGCCTTAATCCCATGATTAGCAATCTTTTAGGATTTAGGGTTTTCATGTTCTTAATCTCACCAATTGTTCTTAATCTTTTCTAATTGATTAGCAAGCACACTTTAGGCTAATATTAGCCATAAACACTTAATTAAAGGATTTTCCATAATCTACCTTAAATATTCTCTTGTTCAGCTTAAACAATTAGCCATTAATTACTTAACTAATCACTTTCTAATTGTTGATAATTTTCTTAATTAGGATTAATCATTTTCTCACAACTATTTCATTGACATTGGTATTTTATGTCCCACATATCATATTAAAAATCATGGGGCAACTTATGCTCCCCAAAATTATATTTAATTTTGCCTCATTATTTTTCAAGGGAAATAATCCCAAAAATTCCTAAAATTAGAGACAACATACTTTCTAATTTTCAATAAATATTTTATTGCCTCTTGGGATTTATCATAATATTTTCGGGGCATTTCATGGCCCATAATTGCATTTAGGGATTTTGACACTTTAATCCCTCTAATTTCATTAGAAATTTCCTAGACAATAGAATAAGTATCCTACAAGGTTTTAAAACCACATATTCACCTATTTCCAAATATGTATTATTTGCTAAAATATAGTATTCCAGATAGATAATTATCCGGGTATTACATTTCTCCTCCCGTTAATTAAAATTTCGCCCTCGAAATTTGAACATATACACTCGATATGGGTGGAACCGATCAAGAAACCTCCTGTGACCGAGGTAGATCGTTTTTTTTTTCATGCTTTAGTTGATGGAAGTTCGTGTCAGCTTCACATATTGGACATGCTTTATGCCCCTTCACACTGTACCCAGACAAATTTCCGTATGCAGGAAAGTCATTGATCGTGGTAAAAATCATTGCATGCAACTTGAAGGACTCCTTCTTATATGCATCAAACACATCTACACCTTCCTCCCACAACTTCTTCAAATCCTCAACCAAAGGCGCCAAGTACACATCAATATTGTTACCGGGCTGTTTTGGTCCAGAAATCATCATAAAAAAGCATCACATACTTGCGTTTCATACATAGCCAGGGAGGTAAGTTGTATATTACAAGGAGAACCGGCCATGCACTACAATTGGAAGACAGAACTTCGTTACATGATGTTTCTCTTCCAAAAATTTTGTTATAACTTCTTCTTGATCAAGTTTTCGAAATAAAGACAATTTTAACTATAAAAATATGAAAAACAAAACTACAATTGGAAGATCTAAAGATTAAAATAACAAAATAGCTAAGAACTTGAAAGCTAAAGCTAGAAGACTTACCAAGAACTTTGCTCCTCCTTTCTTCAAGACTCTCACTCACTATGATTTTCGCTCTAATCTTGCTTCTCTAAAACTCACCTATTTGGTTGAGTTTGGTGTGAAGAATGAAGAGGGGTGATGCCTCTATTTATAGGAAAATTCCTACCTCTTCAACAAGCCCACTCTTCCCTCTTGTACACACACACACTACACACAAAGACAAACATGTGGCCTCTCCTCCTCCTTATGTGTGAGCTGAAACTTATGGCTAGAAGGGAGGATGAATCATCACATTTTACTCCCTTTGACCTTGCATTGTTGGCTCTTTTTAACTTCTCATATTTTTCCTACCACATGATGTGACACCTTATTGTTCATGGATTGTCTTTTAATTAGCTTAATCTTTGGTTAATCATTTCCAACAAGGTGTTTTAAATATTATTAGGCTTATTTGATTGGTTACAATATTAATTATGAATGTTTATGAAAATAATTAATGTAGATTGAATTATTCACTAATTGTTGGCAATTTTCTTTAATTGGATTAATTATTTTCTCACAACTTTTGAGTTTGCTTTATTCATTTATGCATCATGCATTAATTTAAAAATCATAGGGCAACTTATGGTCCCTAAAATAAAATTGGGTTTTTGCCTCTTTAAATTCCAAGGAAAATAATCAAATAAATTATCAAAATTAGAGACAATATACTTTCCTATTTTAAATAGGTATTATTTTGCCAAATTATAATATTCAAGAGAAATATGAATTTGAGGTATTTTATGATCACAAAATAAAATTAGAGAATTTGGTTTTTGATTACCTTAATTCTTAGAGGAAATTCCCTAAATTAACATAAATATGTTACTCAATTTTGAGACCACATATTCACCTATTTTTAATAGGCACTATTTATCAAAATATAATATTTATGATAAATATGAATTTTAGGGTATTACACCCTCACTTGTAGAACAGAAGCGTATCAAAAACATGTAGATTCTTAACTCGTAAATAAGAGTAATTAGACCTAGTCAAAGTAGGCATAGGACAGCAGCCTTCATTGTGCACTCAGGAACAACAGTTAACCCCGATGGTTCCACAGTCAGAGGAAAAAGTAGGTTAGTTTTTAATTATAAAAGGTTAAATGACAATACATATAAGGATCAATACAAATTTCCCAGGAATTGATTCCTTACTCCGAAGATCAAATCCAAAAGGATTTACATTAAGTTTGATTTAAAATCTGGATTTCACCAAGTAGCGATGCACCTGACTCGATTACTTGGACAGCCTTTTGTGTCCCCCCAAGGACTTTTTGAATGGCTTGTAATGCCATTTGGTTTGAAAAATGCACCAGCCATCTTCCAACGAAATATGGACAATATCTTCAAAAAATACAGTTTTATTGTTTGTTATATTGATGATATTTTGATATATTCTCGATGATATATCACAAAGATGTGCGATCTTAAGATATTTTTTGATGAATGTGTCACTCACGGGCTTGTATTGTCAAAAACCAAATATAAGTTAGGAGTAACCAAAGTAGAATTTTTAGGATTAGAAATAGGTGAAGGAAAAGTCAGGTTACAACCTCATATAATTAAAAGGATAGTTGAATACCCAGAAGAATCCCTAACAGATTTAAAGGGATTACAGAGGCTCCTAGGAATATTAAATTATGCTAGAAATTACATTCATAACCTCACAAAATACACAGGGCCTTTATATTCAAAATTAACCCCTCGAGGTGAGAGGAAATTTAACAAACAGGATCTGAAGAAGATCACAGAACTAAAAAATATAATCAAGAATCTTTCAGATCTGGAACTTCCTCCGGAAGACGCTATGTTATTATTGAATGTGATGGATCCCTTAATGGATGGGGAGGAGTCCTTAAATGGAAACCTCACAAAGGTGACTTAGCCTCCGAAGAAAGAATTGTGAGATATGCCTCAAGTAAGTATAAAACGGCAATCTCCAATATAGATGCAGAAATCATGGCCTGCATCAACAGCTTAGAAAAATTTAAGATTTTTATCATCGATAAAAAGGAGTTTACCCTCCGAACAAATTGTGAAGCTATAATTAATTTCTACAACAAACTTGCCACATCCCGAAAATTAAGTCGGAACGGTGGGTAAGATTTTGTGATTATCTAACTTGTACAAGAATAACTGTTAATATGGAACACATCAAAGAAAAAGACAACACAGAGCAGATAAGTTATCCAAAATTATATCTAACGGTGTTTCTCTCACTTTTGTAGAAATTCAAAGTGAACAAGGGAGGGCACCAACAGAATCATCTCGAGCCAATCAAAGAAATAATGACATTTGGAGGATCACCCGACTAAATACCCACTAGGACACAGCAAATCCTTCAAGCCTCTACCACATTTACCCCCTCCAGATGATTCACAGTGATGTTTATTAGATGCATTCTGGAATGCCTCTACGGCAAGACAGAAGCACACAGCCCTAAATGTGCTTAATTATTATTTTTCAAAAATACGGAGAAACCCCTGGGCAATTATTTTTCATTCTATGTCTTGTTTCGTGGGGATAGACCAGGAATTTATATAAATTACCCTGAAATGGTCAAAGCAATTGGAAACAATCCCAGACCTTTCTGGCAGGGATACTATGATTTCAAATGGCTTGGGAACAAGCCACATCCACTTTACCACCACCTATTTTTGTGGAAGGAAAGTCTCCAGGAGAACTACCCCCACATTTCATAGGTACAGATTTCTTTATGGAAAACAGGCTAAAGCAGTATGAATTTACTAATGTTTCTTTGTTTCAGTGTAATTTAAATTTACACAGGAACTAAATAGTGAGCGCAAGGAGAATCAGAGCATGAGAGAACATTTTAAGAAGCTCAACCTTAAAAGTCAAGATCTGCAAATACAGAATAATCATCTGCATAACCTGTTCTTACACACCCAGTCTTACAACAAAGGCTAGATGTCTTGTCTTAATCCCAATAAACGGAGAGTCATACAGGAACATTTGGCTAACTTTGTCCCTTTCTTTGAGATTCAACCGCTCACGTAAAGTAGACATATTCAGAAATTGATGAACCTTCGACACGGTTATTAGATCTCCATCTCGTAACACCTTCGATGGGAGATACGAATTGATCGAAGTCACCACCTAGTTCAACTCAAAAGGAAAATATGTTTATAGTGGTTTACTTAAATTGGTGATTGATTTGGGCAGACCTACCCAAAATCTTAATGGGGAAGAATGTCCAATAGATTATTTAGAGTTTCTTTCTTGTGGAATGATAGCCGCATATCATTCCCCGAAGATTTTAAAGAATTACCATTCGGAGAAGCTTTAAATGAAGAAATAAGGAAACAACGTAGATTTGGCATCTTCGTCAAAGCACAATCTCAAATTCCTTATTAGAGAAGAGGAAAATATTGACAGAGTTTTCATCATTTTTTAGTTACACCAGTCATTGAACAGACTGAGGATGGACTTACTGAACCACAATGTAATCAATTTTTAGAAGACCCTCATTTGTACAAAATCCTTGGTGATAAAGGTGCGGAAGGCTACAGTTCTGAGTCTTTTGACCTAGTTGTTCGAAGATCTTGTTATCAAGTATGGATCCCCAAAGAATGTGAGCGTCTCTGTGCAATCCAAGCAGGGGTGTTAGATCCAAACCCAGAGAATTACGGTGATGACGGGATGTTCGACGATGAGTACATGGCCGACACAGATTAAAGTTCGACATGGTAGAAAGATTGATAGTACTCTGCTTTTAGAAAGTAGATTCTTTTACTTTACTAAAAGTTGATGCCAGTCTGTGTACTGGAGTTTTATCTTATATGCCGACTATGTACTAGCAATACTTTTTCGGATTTGTAGCATTTTGAAGTCCTCGGATTCAAACTAAGATTAAGTTCGCACAGTAATATAACTTGATATATAAGTGTGGATTCATAGTCTATGGTCACCACACGAAGAACCCTCAGAAATCAATCTAGAGATTTCACAGAAACTCTGATTTTTCCCTCTCTTTCAAATTTTCTTTAAGCTTCCAAGTTACCTGCGTTTAAGTCCTACCTCTATACATATAAGTAGGCACGGGAGACCGAAGAGTAGGAGGTACTCTCCCAATCTGGTATCAGAGCAATTGATCATGATAAATTTCTTCATTATGATCTCGAGCAAGGGCCTATAAGTTCCCCGAAGTATAAAGAGTAAACTTATTTTTGATTAGTACTTCTGATAGCTTTAGATTTTCTATTTTCTTCTTTTATATGATCTAACTCTTTACCATATCAAGTCTGTGGTGATACCCAAAGACTGTAGGTTGACAGATGAATGATTAATTATTATGTGTTTGAATCATACATGGAACATGGACAACATATATATATATATATATATATATATATATATAAAGTTAAAAAATAAATAAAGTTTTGTCATTTCCCAATACTAGCTAAAAACATTTCAAATTAGCAATGGCGTATCAAGAGGAAAAAAGCGACCATGTGAGTTTCAAACTTTATTTCCAATAACTAAATTGTAAGACTCCATCGCCATGAATCAAATTTAATAGATATATTAAGCTTTTTATAATTCAAATGGTATTTTTCTGTTATATTCCATTTTAATTTTCTGTAGAAAAAATACTCATGAAACCATTCTATCTTGCCGCAAACACTACCTCCCGTCCTTACCTTATTATAAAATCTAGAAAAATGAACCATTTTAATTTAAAAAATTAAGATATATTTACCTAATTTGATTAATTAAAAATTAGTTTAATAAGTTAATATGATATGTATTTTATAAAACACCTTAGTCATTTTTTTTTAAATTCTCTCATTCCCCATCTTTCTTGATTATTATTGCAGATCTCTCTTCTCAATAAGTGGGACTTTATTAAGGTGCGGACTTCCTTTTCCAATAGTTTCTCGCTTCATTAGAGGACATAAATTAAATGATGTTTTAATAGCTTAAACTATATATGTTCCTTTAAATCGGTATTATCACATATACCAATAAAGTAATAAAAAAAGAAGCCACCTTTCTTACATGAAGCACGATATGACAGAAAAAAATTACAAGATTATTCCTTTCAAAAAATCTTTCTTTCAAAAAAGATATTGCAATCATAGAATACGGGCATTAATATTATATTAAAAGAATAAGAATGTATGATGAACAATTTCATTGAAATGTATGGGCTTGCGAAAAAGAGTAGATAATTAGCGTTGTTTATAGGTTCTACAAAATATTGGTGACATTTCTTGGCTCATCTAATTCAACATGGATGTATTCTTCTTGATATGAAGGGGTCCAAAATGATGATTAAAAACAATGAAACAAAATTAAATACCCACGTTGAAAAACTCGAATCTCCAAGCTTATATATATATAAAAAAAGGATAATAACTCGATGTAGGTAGCCTACCTTGAGCATGAGAATACTTGCTTTTCATTGATTCTAAACCAATAGGTGACAATTAAAGAAAAGACTACAAATAATTTTGTAAGTTCCAACTAACATGTTAGGACATATTGTACCAAACTAATTTTTTAACAAAAAAACAAAGCTCACCAATCATATAAAAGGGGAAGCCAAAAGCATTGAGGGGTTGATGGATTTCTCATTAACTCGCAAAATAGAAAGATATATTAACTTATTTCAAAATCATATCCTGAAAATACAAAACTAATAACAATTTTCAATGCAATATACCATGGAAAAGATCATAGTAAGAGTGAAATAATATATTGATCAATAACAACAAAGCCATTAAAAATATCAAAAGAAGTATACTAAAAGAAACTCAAAAAATCAAAACACAAATAAACCATATTGTTTAGTTGAGTTTTGGCATATCTTGACTTATGAGCAATTTACCCTTTAACTTATGAAGACATCTTCATTCACTTTTCAGTTTTCAACAAATTAAATGGCTAACATAATATATGATCCTTGAAAGTGTCAACTTAAATTGATCGGGCTAAATTGCTAGCAGTGGAGAGAAATTCTGCCTATCTACATGAATCAAGAGGAATTCATAAACTCTGTTTACATGTTTAGCAAAGATTTGCTCATTTATGCCTAATAAATTTGCTCACTCCATTACAACAGCCATTCTTCCATTTAGAGTTTCCCCTAACTATGCAACATCATATCCATTGCTGCACAAACAACAGTTAATACCAAGTCATTATTATGTTCATAACATTAAAACACATTTTTATCATTCAATTAAACACTATAAACATGGTATAACCTCAAGAACTTTTCTTAGAATGGTTTAGATGATGTACATATGATGCTCTAATGTTGCCTCTCCAAATCCCATCATTTTCAATTTGGAATTCTATCAATATGATAGAGAAAGAAAAAAAAATTCTTTTTAGTATAATCACTTTCCTTCTTAACCAAGATGAGCAGAAACTCTACAACACAAGAACCTCTTCCCAAATTTTATTTCACCATTTCAAACTTGTGATATAATGTATCAACATTCCATGTAAGTACAAAAATACAAAACTAATCAAAAAGTTGAGGGATAAAGAATTAGCCTTTGGTGCTTTGTGTTTCTTTGGAGGTCTCCATCTCCATTTTTTGCCTCCTGTCGCATCATCTTCTTCCGCCGATCCTCTTCTTTGTCTCCTCACTTCCGGTCTTGGATGAAGAAAAGGAATGGGAAGAGCAAACCCGATGAAGTGAGGAATCAACTCCATCCTCACTTCTAGTGTCGAATAAAAGTCTCATAAGCTCGCTTCAAGTCTAAAGAATATACGAGAAAGACCTTTCTTTCCAAAAATAGACAATTGAAAATGTTTCGGGAAATTGAAGATGGAAGAAAAGCAAAGATATGAAGAAGTGAAATCTAAAGGATAGAGAAGAGGAAAGACCTAGAACTCGAATTGGGACTGGATCCACGATGGAAGAATTAGCGACGTAGAGTGCGACGGCGGAGAGAAGTAATCGGCCATAGACCTATACCTCGTTTGCATACAGGACATTGATCGGCAGATCGTCGTCAGGATGCACTTCCCTTGGAATGATTCTATCAACTTTCACGACGTCGCCTTCTTCCCAGTAGTCAAATAGGAGCTTTTAAATTTTGAATTTTGAATCATCTGGGGGAAGGAAAAGGTTGTGGTCTTGGTATGGGGTGTATCGAGGAGCCAAAAAGGTGCGTAGTAGCAACCCATGAACATGCACGAGCCCGATGATTAGCTGGGGGGAAGTGAGATGGCTTATGAACAGTGAAATGTATTTGAAGCCAAACATTAGCATTAAGGAGATGGCTTGGGGGATGCGTTTTTATATATATATATTGATTGATTAATCATTTTTATGGACACGGAGTTCCTGACAACATGCTTGAGGAACTTAGCTATGAGCTACATTGCCAAATATAATGGACCTTGTTAATAGATTGTTTCGTTTTTAAAAATTCTAGATTTATTACTGTAGCATCCGAATTATAATTTATAGTTACTTAAATGCATGATTAGTTTATTCTGTGTGCGTAAAGCCGCACACATATATATGGCGTTATAATGTCAAAATTATTGAAATATACAAGTTATTTTATTAACCATGTATTAAAAATTTCTTATTAATAAATATTCTCTCTTAGTTTAATATAAGATATACTTACCATATTTGATTAGCTTGAGAAAGTTGGTTAAGTTAATTAATATGACAAGTGTTTTCAAATTAGGTACCTAATTAGCCAACTAAACAACATACCAAAAAATAATTTAGCAAATTTTATAGTCTTAAGTATTAATTTTTATGAGTTCAAACAATTAAAATATGCAAAATGGATTATCCCCTTAATAAAAGCCATCTCAAGCATTCTTACCAAAAAAAAAAAAAAAAAAAAAAAAAAAAAATCTCAAACATGCCCAAAATGATTTTCAATTAAAACAAACAATTATATGTGGCCCAAAACAATAAAGGTCTCAAATAAAAATCAAGAGTAATTTTCAGAAATTCCCAAGACAGATTCTATAAATGACCCAAAGTAATCCAAACAATAACACCAAAAACAAAGCCTAAAGTGTCCTGCAGAGCATATAAAACGTCATTGTGCAAAAACTAAACTTCATAAAAAAAAAAAAAAAAAGAATTAAACAATCCTGAATCCCAAACTAATGAGCCGAAGTAATAATCAAAATGAATTTCAGAAATATGGGAAATAAATAGAAAATTCGAGGCCCAAATGGAATGGCCCAAGGAAATAACAAAATAAAGAAAGTAATTAGATTCGAAGCCCAAGTACAAAGGCCCAATCCAGTAAAATAAGTAAAATACAGAAATGTCAAACAAAATTCATACATGGTTGCCAAAATTATTGGGGCCCAAAAATCAGTAATTCAAAAGAAACACAACAGGAAATTGCAGCAAGCCCAGTTGATTTTCTGCCCAAAGAAAATGGCAGAATTAGAAAGAAGCAAGCCCCAAGTGACAAGCCTAGATGATGCAAAATCTTTTTTTTTTTTTTTGTTTTTGTTTTTTGTTTTTGTTTTTAATAACAGATAATGCGAAATCTGTCAAACATAGTATCACAGAATGTGACAAGCCCAAAATGTCTCGTCCCACTTAGACAGCAAAAAAGGAGATTTCCAAAATTATTTTTCTTAATAAGAAAATATAATTAAATTTATAATGCATCATAGGAATTAGGAAAAAATATAGATTTTTGTTTTCAACAATTTAAACGGGGAACGAACTAAACTCGATGGCCTGAATTTTCTAACATTGATTTTACCGATAGCTAGCCAGAAACAAAATGAATGTTTTCATCCTTGAAGAAGGGAAAGAGGAAGAGAAGAGGATGACGATAGAAAATAGAAAATAAAAAATAGAGGGATGAGGAAGACTGTTTCCCTATTCGCATAACTTGTAACCGATACATTACCACTTATATACTTGGAAGGTTAATATAAAATTACAAAAATACCCTGAACCTAAAAAGAGTCAGAACAATTCCTTCCCCTTAAGATCATCACTGTCCTCAACGATGCAGTAGTGAATATTCTTTTTTTTTCCCCCTTGATAACAGTAGTGAATATTGTAATAAATGATAACAATAAAAGATAAGTTTTCTTTCTTTCTCTGATTACATAAATGCTGCAGAAAAAATGAGGCCTTGCATCTTCATGCTCCAGTGCCCATGATCCCCCTCCTTTGAATTCATTATATGAAGTCCCAAACAATGAGAGGTAAGGCTTGCACTCATGCTGCCCTAGATCAGTGATTAAGTGCCACCTAAGTGAACATTTGTGTCTTGCCAAATATATTCATCCAAGCCCAGGACTTAATGCCAACTATTGTATCAGCTCCATAAGCAACAAAGAACCAAGAAGCAATGCCACAACCAAAACTATGCAATTCTTCCCCAGCCTTAAGACATAGGATTATAAATTTCACAGTAGCATCAACTGATATACCCCTCTTTCCTGGGTCCAATATTACAATATAAAGTACCAAGAAGGCCCAACCTGCATGCGCCAGCAACAAAGCGTCAAGGATTATGATTGCATTTGTCTCAAGTTGAAATTGCCAAGAAAGACAAATGAGAGCAGCAGTTATAGTGTAAACTGCATTACCAGGACTTGTGGGCATATATAGCACAACAAAAATAGCATTAAATTCCAGATTAATGCCAAGCCAGACCCATTCGACAAATTCCAGCTTTCTCAAATCCTCATGCATCACAACAAAACTAAAGGACAATTGTTTAGGTTCAAATGCAACAGTTGAAGTAGCAATTAAGTGCTTGGTTTTTATTACATGAATCAAATACCAACCACATTTAGCGTTTCAAGATCAAGCCCACATAGGAATAACCAAAAAGCAAAATCTCAATCCAACATTATCAGTAAATCTGCAACTGGACATACAGAAGTACACCACCAATGCTAACTTCTGAACAACTTCTTCCAGTCCTATTATATCAGAGACAAGAAAATTAAATCCATGTTCAGTCTGCCCATAATAATCAAGGAGTTCAGTTAGAAATAAATATATAGTTGTACCTACAGTTTGTATTATTTCATTATTATTTGTACATAGTATTCTAGAGTATTTTGTCATCTTCTATTGTGAGCTTGACCTAGTTTCCTCTAAACCTTAAATTGGTACCAGAGCACAAAAGTCAAAAATGGCATCACCTGGGAATTTTTCTTCTCAATCAAAATCAACCACCCTTTCTTCCTTACCTGAAAACCCTAACCCTATTTCTTCCATTAGTCACAATACCCAGCCCCCAAGAGAGTCTACTGTTACTACTATTCTTCCCACGTCATTGCCCATGAGTCAAAGTCTGCCACCTACTTTTCCTTATCACCAATTCCAACCTCCATCTTCCTTTTCGTCTTTTCCCTTTCCTCAATCAATTCCAAACTTTCCTTCATATCCGCCATACCCGTCTCTCGATTCAACCTATTTTGGCCACCCATTTTCCACAGCGCACTCTTCGACTCAGATCCACACCTCCGTCGCCCACCCTCAAGTCCCGACTTCATCCATTCCACCACCTCCTCCGTCCACGGTCAGTCCGCCTCTTTCGACTCCAACGGCCATTCCGCCCCTTTCAACGTGTTTTCCGCCGTACACACCCTCACCGTCGGCCTTTCCCCATCTTAACCAAGCTCCATCGTCGGCTCTCCCCCTCTTCACCCATACTCAGTTTCCAGGTGCCTTGATGCTTCCCCACGGTCCTCAAGTTCCCATTCGATCTACCCCTTTGTTAAGCTCTTTAAACCAGGGGAGTCCCATCAAGTTGGATGGTGACAATTTTCTCACCTGGGAGTCAACTATCATGCCTATAATCAGAGGGCATCGGCTTGATGGTCACATTTTAGCCACACAATCGGTCCCCCCAGAATATGTGTTTGATTTCTCGATCGGTACGTTCAAATCCCGCCTATAAAGATTGGCTTGCCACTGATCAAATTCTTCTCGGTTGGCTCTTTGGCATGATGACAGTTGAGATTGCAAGCCAAATGACAGGTTGCAAAACGTCATCCTCACTCTGGAAGGCTATTACAGAATTCATGGGTGCCAACACGAAATCACATATCACTTTTTTGAAGAGTGAGTTCCAACAACTCAAGAAAGGTTCCCTTAAGATGAAGGAGTACCTAGCAAAAGTGAAGTAAGTCTCTGATAATTTGACACTTGCTGGCTGCCAGTTGTCTCTCACAGATCTCATTACACAAACACTTGTTGGCCTAGACACAGAGTACAAGCCAATTGTGGTTTTGCTGTCTGAGAAAGACAATATGTCTTGGTCTGATCTCCAATTCAAATTGCTCACGTATGAGTCACACCTGGAGCAGTTACATACCACAACCACCACAAATTTGTCTCAGGCATTTGCTGGTCTTACCTTTCCACCTGATCATAGTCAGTCATGTAGAGACAGAGGACGAGGTGGAAGGAGAGGGCGAGGTCGGTCGAATAGAAGAGGTAGGGGCTACACATCTCAGTCCAAGTCTGATAGACCATGGTGCTATCTATGTGACAAACCAGGCCATGAAGTGGCTAATTGCTTTAGGCGCTTTGACAAGAACTTCAAGCCTCCCACACGCAATCCTGAAAACGCGTCTGCTTATGTGAGTACTCCAGAAAGTTTTGCTGATCCAGCCTGGTATTTGGATACAGGAGCCACTCATCATGTCACTAATGCATCAGATGATGTTGGATCAACTGTGAATTCATGTATTAATTCCATTTCTGTTGGTAATGGTTCCCTTGTTCATGTGGTTGGTTCTGGCAATGCTAAACTGTTATGTGATAAATCTGCTGGATTGAAAACTCTGGATTTGAATAATATTCTTGTTGCCCCTAAGATGTCAAAGAAACTGATAAGTGGTTACAGATTGACTAAAGATAACAGTCATGTCTCTGTTGAAATTAATTCTCATGGTTGCTTTGTGAAGGACAAGAGCCTACCTAGTGTGTTGCTGCAAGGGAAAACCACCAAAGGATCAACCCCAGGTCTCTATCGGATTGACAACCCTGTTGTTCCAGTGAAGAAGAATTCTGCTGCTGTTAGTTTTGTTTCTGTTGGAAATAGTTCAATCGATTCAAGTAGGAATTTGTCTTTGTTTGAATCTTGGCATAGAAGACTAGGACATCCTAGTAAAGTTGTTTTACAAAGAGCACTTATGGATTGTAATATGTCATTGCCATCTAATGAAAATTTTCAGTTTTGTGAATCTTGTCAATTGGGTAAATCTCATCGACTCTCATTTCCTACTAGTCATTCACGAGCATCTTGTGTTCTAGGCTTGATTCATACTGATTTATGGGGGCCTTCACCAATAAAATCAGTTGGGGGCTATCGATTTTACATTAGCTTTCTTGATGATTATAGAAGACATACCTGGATTTATCCTTTGAAAAATAAGGGAGAAGCTTTATCTGCCTTCAAGGTCTTTAAGAACATGGCTGAGAATATTTTTGAAAGAAAAATAAAAGTCCTTCACAGTGATTGGGGTGGTGAGTTTAGAGCATTTCAGAGTTTTCTCGATGATAATGGTATTGTTTTTTGACACTCTTGTCCTCATACATCAGCTCAAAATGGTAGAGTTGAAAGAAAGCATCGTCATATTGTTGAGACAGTTCTAACTCTCTTGGCTCATGCATCTATGCCCACTTATTATTGGTGGGAAGCATTCTCTACTGCTGTTTTAAAGAATGTTTCTCCTTTTGAAGTCCTTTATCACAAAAAACCAGATTATAGGAACTTCAAAATTTTTGGATGTGCCTGTTTTCCTTGTCTTCGTCCCTACAATCAGAACAAACTTCAATTTCACAGCATCAAATGTACTTTTCTGGGTTATAGTGGATCTCATAAACGCTTCAAATGTCTTAGTTCAACTAGTCGGATTTACATATCGAGGCATGTTGTGTTTAATGAGGATGAATATCCTTTTACTAATAGTTTCTTGTCTTTTCAGAAGCCATTGGAAACTGAAGTTGTGAATTTCTCAAGCATGTCCCCTGTTTTCAGTGAAGCTTGTTCCACACCTCAACCAATTACCAAATCTGTTCAACCACTACCTTTACTCACATCAGCACCACAATCTGTTCAACCACCACCCTTCCTCACCTCAGCCCCACCTCAAAATCCTGATCCAAATTTGCTTCGTTTCCCTTCACCTAAGTCAACACCCACCATCTCATCAAGTCACCACTCCTATAATTGCCTCACCCACATCAAATAGTCCAATTGTCACGACCTCTCCTCCTCCATCACCTTCTTCCATGCTTCTTTCCCCATCCGACACTACATTTGCCCCTGATTCTCCCTCTATACAGCCCCCAACCGCCCGTCCTCCTCATCCAATGATCACTAGGAGTAAACTTGGCATTACCAAACCCAAATTTCCTTATGTTGGCCTAACCATCTTTCAGATTTTGTTCCAACGACAGCGAAACAAGCCTTAAATTCGCCCCTATGGAAACAAGCTATGATAGAGGAATTTTCAGCACTCCAAAGAAATGGCACTTAGACTCTTGTTCCTAGACACAGACATCAAAACATACTTGACAACAAATGGATTTTTAAATCCAAATTTCATCCTGATGGCACTCTAGCCAAGCGGAAAGCAAGACTTGTTGCTAAGGGATTTCAACAAAGTGAAGGTATTGACTTTTATGAGACCTTCAGCCCCATCGTTAAAGCTTCAACTATTCGTATTGTTTTGACTCTTGCTATTTCTTTGGACTGGGAAATAAAGCAACCTGATATCAATAATGCTTTTCTCAATGGTTTCTTGTCTGAACCTGTCTTTATGAAACAACCAGAAGGCTTTGGTGACTCTTCTAAGCCTGACTATGTATGTAAATTGTCTAAAGCTCTTTATGGCTTGAAACAAGCCCCAAGGGCATGGTTTGATAGACTTCGGAATGTTCTTCTTGCTTGGGGGTTCACAAATTCAAGGAGTGATATCTCTTTGTTTGTCTATTCTGATAAGACTCAGATTCTGATGATTCTGATATATGTGGATGACATACTTGTGACTGGTAGTAATCCCTATAGTCTTGAACATTTTGCTGTCAACCTACACTCAATTTTCTCCTTGAAGGATCTTGGTTCTCTTCACTATTTCCTTGGAATTGAAGCACATAGAGATCGCACAGGGTTGTACTTAACCCAAGGGAAATATATATGTGACTTGCTTGATCGGTTCAACATGAATAATGCTTCCCCATGTCACACTCCCATGACCGCCACAAAATCTTTATCAGCATATTCAGGGGAATTACTTTCCAATCCTTCTGAGTATAGAAGTGCAGTTGGTGCTCTCCAATACTTGTGTAACACAAGACATGATATTAGTTTCAGTGTTAGTAAGTTGAGTCAGTTTTTGTCACAACCGACTACTGAGCATTGGAAAGCAATGAAGAGAGTATTAAGGTATCTTAGGGGTACTATTCATTATGGTATTCATGTAAAACCTGCTAGGGTTCTTGACATCTCTGTCTATTCAGATGCAGATTGGGCATCATGCTCGGATGATAGACGCTCTGTTGGTGGATATTGTGTTTTTCAAGGGAACTCTCTAGTGACCTGGTCATCTAAGAAGCAATCAATTGTTTCTCGCTCCAGTTGTGAATCTGAATATCGTTCTTTATCTAACACTGCATCTGAATTGAGTTGGATTAGATCTTTACTTTCTGAGTTGAATTTGAGATTGAAGCAGATACCTACTATATGGTGTGATAACACCAGTGCTGCTGCACTAGCATCCAATCCTGTGCATCATGCTAGAACTAAGCACATTGAAATAGATGTGCATTTTGTCAAAGATCAAGTTTTGTCTAAAACCTTGAAAGTGTCTTATGTTCCCACAAAGTTCCAAGTTGCAGATTGCCTTACAAAGCCATTGCACCGTTCTCGTTTCTGTTTTCTTAGAGACAAGCTAGGAGTCACTGTTGCTCCCACTAAAAGATCTCAACAAGAACTTACTTTGACCAATAGCAAGAGGAAGAAGGAGGTTCAAAGTGAAGGAGGGAGTTAGAAATAAATATATAGTTGTACCTATAGTTTGTATTATTTCATTATTATTTGTACATAGTATTCTAGAGTATTTTGTCATCTTCTAGAATAATCCCACAGGGACACATGTCATTATATTATTGGCTTCACATACTATAAATAGAATCATAGGCTCAAGCTACTCATTGTGAGCTTGACCTAATTTCCTCTAAACCTTAACTAGTTCAAACAAATTATGTAGCAATATGATATTTATTCCTAAGGCTGGTCTATAGCAAGAAGTTAAAGCTCTTCCACCATGAAGGTTCACAATGTTGAAGACAGCTTCTAGATTATATATTTTGAAGAGTGGCAATAAGCAACTCTAAACTTGCAACTTGCTGATTTAGAAAACCATCAGAAGGGCCAATAAATTTTTGCGAAGCACCTTCCATCCACCAAAGCATAAACTGATGACAGAATTGCACAGCACGTGAGATAAAAATTGAAGTGCAGCCATCTACACAATACAAGGTAAGTATCTCATGATGAAATCACTTAAAGTAAAATCGCATGTTGGCAACCCCTGGGTTGCAGTTTGAAATTCCTGGATCAAAAACCAACTTTGAATGGCAGTCAGATAGCCATGGCAGCGGATGTTTAGTACTATATGCTGGCTCTTATGGAAGAATCGGTGCAATAAGGTTTTTAGGGACCAGAAACCATCCCAAGTCGATCGCATATCATTGTATTCATCCCCTTATGGAATAGGTGGAGAAAGGGCAGTTTCAACACCATATATTTCAGATACCAGATAGAGCACAATTTCTCTGGAGACATCCGGACACTGGCTTTGTGCATATTGTTATGTTCGAAATGAACAATGAGATTTTTCTACTGAAAATTTTTATGGGGTAAAAATCTTTTGTGCTACAATTGATTATCAATTGCAGGATTTAAATAGCAGATTCAATGATAATAATGTTGAATTACTTGCTTTGAGCATGGCTTTAGAACGAAGAAACAGGTACAAGTAATTTAATAATGATGATATTTGCAAACTTGTTGATAAATTTTATTTTAGAGATTTCACATAATAGGAAAAATTGCATTTGAAGATGGAGTTACAACATTTTGAGTTTGACATTCTTAAACTTCCGATTTGATTAATTTATCAACTATATCTGAATTATGTCAAGGGTCAAAGAAATTGAAAGTCCATCATTTACCCTTTTATTGATAGAATGATTAGACTTGTACCCATTCTTCCAGTTTCTACCGCAACTATTGCAAGATCTTTCTCTGCTATAAAGATAATCAAGAATAAGCTTCAAAATAGAATGGAAGATCAATTTTCACTTGATTACAGGATATCTGCATCCCTACTTATTAGTCATCGCAATATAATCCTGAGATATAATCCTCTTTATATTACATATGTCCAACCAAAAGCTGTAATCGGTTTGTTATATCAAGATTATATGTAACCTCTCCCATATAATCGAATCAAATGGGTTATTGGAGAAATGCCGCTGAAGTTCTAATAAAAGAAACCTGCTCAAGGTAGCAAACCAACAAGAAATCACTGTCAAACTCTGGAACAAAAAGAGATACAAACATACTGTAAAGCAAGAATAAGTATATTAGAAAACTAGCTGCCTACGCCAAACATAATGCAATTTTATTCTTTGTCTACATAAAATTTCAACTGTCCCATACAACTTGGAGAAAATAGTACCAAGGAATAAAATGTTGGAGACAGACCCAACCAATTATAGAAACTTATTTCTATGGACGGTTTTCCCTTCACTATTATGCATGCAAATTTCAGTTGCAAGGTGAGGAAGATAGAGATGCATTGAACTTTCGGATCCAAAAATGGAGAGATGTCGAGATCCATCGGTTTACTGAACCAGATATTCCAAAGGTTTTTCTGGATCCTCTGGGTTTTCAGAGGGATATCCCACAACTAACAAACGAGGGAAGGATAAATTACATATATGGTTAGCTCAGAAAAGAAAGTGACTCCACTAGACCAAACATTTGCTACCTTTAGTTGTCAAAAATTACATATATGGTTAGCTCAGAAAAGAAAGAACACGACACAAATAGAAGACACGATCAAGGTGCAATGTAGGGTGGAGTGCCAATAGCAGACTTAGGGTGTGAATGGAATACAGATGACTGAAAGATAAGGTAAAAACACACCTGCATATCATTAGATGAAGGTGTAAACATCTAAAGTTTGTAATTGTTCACATTGCTACCTTTTGAGTATCCAAAGTCACAAATTTTTACACGTGGTGCGGTACTGCTCTAGGATCACAGTTCCAAGCTTAAGATCTCTATGATAGATTTGCTGCAGCAGAAAGGGTTGCTTTAACTAAACATTTACACATTGAAAACTTTCATGTCTCATTATAAAGGAATGCTTCATTTCTTACCATTGAATGACAACAACTGACATCAATTGCTGAAAGAAAAATCTTGCCTGATAAAAAAGAAAAAAAACCCACCTTAAGAATTGTGAACTTTGAGAGAGAAATATATTCTTAATCTCTTAATCTTAAAGAATACATATCGGCCTTTATATAGGCAAACCTAAAGCTAACCCTAGAATCTCATAGAATCTAATCAAATCAAAATCAATCAAATATAAAAGGAAATATCCGATATAATATACCTATATCTAATCATAATAATAAGATAGTAATCATAATAAATGCATAATATTCTCACAAAAATTAAAGAGCTATAGTATTTGTAGACGTACAAAAATAGGCTTGGCAGAAACAATTCATCATAGATGGCTATTGTTCAACTATGAAGAAAGTGGACGCATCTCATACAAGATAAAAAGTCTAATTACGTACATGACTACACAAGGTCCCACATAAAGTTATCAAATGATACCTTCCCCTTTCACATTACCATATCCTCTCAAAGAGTTTCCCTCCGGCTGCATACTCCATCAATATCGCAAGATGAGTTGGCGTTAGGAGGACCTGTAATAAGAGCAATCAAAGCTTACGTGAATGAACTTGGTCCTGAAAGAGTGAGTAAAATATTCAGGAGGTATGTTTGCGCGCAACCCCCCCTCCCACAACACAAACATAAAAATCCTACATGTTTACAGACGAAAATATGGATGAAGGAAGGAACTAAATAACCACGGGTACTTTGATCCTTCAAGCTTTTCACCATCTTCAAAGAAGCATAAGCATTTCAAGAAAGTTCGACATGGAAGAACAACGAAAGGAACAAAACCCAATAATTCAGCAGCTGGTGAAAGCTGCATAGCCATGGAAGCCTCTGTTGTTATAAAACAAAACACAATAAAAAGTGGGACTTATTTTATGTGTGTGTGTGTAAAATATATGGATCATAAAAATGTGATATACTTATTTTATTTTATTTTTTAAATAAAGGAAACGTTGTAGAATGTTATTCCAATAGTCTCACCTATCCTCAGCTTTCTGAGGTCCTCCTTCAGTACCAAACGTTGCAGCCGTTCACCCGTTTGGTTCATCTTCTCAAAATTGTTGTCCTCAATTTCCATCCTTGCTCTGGCCATGCCCCGGGATACCAGTTGGTTGTAATACCAAAAATGATGGGACCTGGAAGATGTTTTATTAATGCTGAATGTGTTCTGGTGTACAACTCAGTGAGAAAATGAGCAAAATGAAAACAAAATTACACCAACAAACAGAAGAACCATGTCCAAAATAGTGAGTAAGAAAAAGAGATGAAAATAACAACAGGAATGATAAACTATTACTGACTTTCAAGAGGTCAGGACCCTCCTTTCCCAAACAGTGTCCTCCTTTGCCTCAACTTTTGAGGAGAAAATAATAAGCATAGAGAAGATTTATTTGTGTGCTTCACAAGCGTAAAGCCTAGGTTAGCAAAAATTGATACTACCAATGACAGTTGCTGCCTTCTGGTCGTTTATGTAATGAAATTGAATTTTAATATGGGAAGTTTACAATCTTTTATCTTGTCATAAATATATAGATGCACTATTACTTTTAAAATTCTTTTGGATAACTTAAGCAAACAATTGTACTACACAAGTGCAAACTAATAAAGTAACTTGTCAGTTCTGCATTCTAATATTAAGGATTTTAGTATTGTGAACCTTGTTTAAGTAGTATTGATCTTAGAAAAATGTATCCTTCGTATCATTGCCAAATGTTTATCGTTTTACAAAATGCAAATCCATAAGTAATGTAACAAACATTTATGTTTGCAGAAAGCAGTTCTCACCAGTGTTCTGTTTAAAAGGGAAGCAATAGCAAGTGCTGTCCTTATCTGTTTTATTTGATAGTTAACTCAGACCCACCAAGTGGGAGCCTTGTGCACTAGGTCGTTCTTTTAACTCCTTTGCCTCAGCTGCACACAACCTTAATAATGCTCCTACTCAGCCCTTGCCACCTTGGCAGCCTTGTCAGATGCCATTATGCCAACTCAGCCTCTTTAACTGGCTCATCGACTTCACTGACAGTTAATGAGTCTTTATTCTTCCTTTTCCCAGAATAAACTTGGCCCTTAAATGAGCCAGGCTTATCAAGCCCCCACTTTGACTTCGTTTTTAACTCCATTGCCAGTTCTGTTTGTTGTCCTGAAGCATATATTGGACAGACTCCGCATTCTGTGACCAAGCATTCATGTTCAGCCATCTCACCATTGTCATCATCATAAGTAACAACATAGAATTTAAATGAGACCTTTGGAACGATCTCACTTTTTTCCCAATTTTCTCTTAACCCCTTCTACAAGGGATTTACCTCAGAGCGGGTCATGCCACAGAAAAACGTGATCAGAGTACAATTCTGTGATGGGATAACCCATGTACTTGATCCTTCTGGCTTTTCACCATCTTTATAGTAGCAAAAACATTTCAGGTAAGTGGGACACATTTCATTTGAGGTGAACTGGTGAAGAACAGCCCAAAAAACAAAACCCAATAATTCATTAATAACTGGTGAACAAGGCATAGTTATGGAAGCTTCTGTTGCTTGTTTATATCTGAACCATTCTGGAACTCTGCTACTTGGATAACAAAAAACACTTGCTTCGAAATTTTTATGAACTGCCCGCTACAATGAGAGGCAAGCATTGTACATTATATTGCAAAGCGAAGGTTCATCCAATTTCAAACAATTCACAAATGAAAAGAAATATGACAAAATGTCTTTCTGCTGTGGTGCAGATGTACTTGTATGTAAATGCATAATTGGTGGTGGAAGTTCTGGTATAGATCGAAGCCTCCTGCAATTCCTCAAGCAAATTGTTTTGAGCAATAGGAGATTTTTAATGCTAGAAGGTAAGCTATCAATACTACTTCCATTCATATTCAAACACCTTAATGATGAATAAGTGCCAAAAATATCTGGGCTTTGATTCATTTGTCTGAAATAAGAAAAATTAAGTTCTTCAAAAGATCTCAGGCAACGTAAGTCATATATGGGAAGAATCTCAGAGACCTCCTGATGAGTATAGTATTTCAAATTTTGAAGCTCCTAAATCCAACTCTGATGTTTCCCCTGCTGAAAATGAAGATACGTCGACATTAAAGCATAAACCGACATCAAAGTCTCTAAGAGCTCTGACATTACACTGACTTTGAACAGTCTTTGAATCTTTAGAGAAGGCTAGATTCAAAGCAGCAATCATGGAAAAAGACAAGATATGTGGACTGACGTTACAAGAGCTTCCAAAAGTACAAATATCCTCCCATTCAATTTTCTATGCCATTGAGAAATCAAGTACCTGCATTGACCGTTTTGTTCTGCCAAGGATAATTCTCTTACAATAAATATTATCCTGAAGCAATTAAAAAAGAGAGATTATATGGGGAAAATTTTAGAATTTGCATAAAAGACAACGAACAAAAGGTACATATGTCTACCTCCACTAGTTTCGAAAGTTCCTCATGTTTGGCAAAGAATGCTCAAGTTTCTCAGGATAAAAACTTAATGCTAAAGATCTGAGAAAGTATCTATTCCACTCTATGACACTTAATTCATCAGTTAATGACTCAAAATTTGTTGGACGGTTAACATTACAGGATCTCAAATGCTAGGGAGAGTAAACATTGGCAACTCTAAGATTAGTCATATTTTTGAAAGTGTCACCATTCAACTGCACATGTTTAAAGAAAGAAGCATATAACGCTATGCCTTTAATGGCATCAATTCCCTAAAAAATAAAACAAATTCATAACAAAAGTTAAATGGCATCAAACTAGTACAAAAATCATTTGCAAAGAGAACATAAGGCATCGTTTTCTTACCTTATAGTTCTTCAACACATCATACACTTCCTCAAAGTCCTTCAACCAACTACGTTTTTCCGGATTTTCCTTACATTCTCGGTGAACTATTTCCTAACCCATTTCTTGAATCCGGTCATGCATTTGTATTATATTGTCATTCGAGAAAGACATAAGAGCTTTATCTAGAAGTACTTTTATTCCACAATCAGGAAAAAGGTTATTAGCTTCAAGTAGCTTTATGACATGATCTTTATCTTCTCCTTTGTAAAAGAAAGCGATGTCCAGAAATATGTCCTCTTCTGCATTATCTAATCCAATATAGCTCATTTTCAACACATCTTGGATTTGAGGACGGGGATACATATGAAGTTTTGTCAATGTACTTTCCCATGTTTTTCTATCTCCAGAGTAAAGGAAAAAAACCAAAACTTTTAAAGCTAGAGGAACGCCATTGGCATAAGCAACTGCCTTTTATGAAAGTTCTTCATATCCCTCTTCAGGAATGCTACTTTTGAAGGCATTTAAGCGGAAATGCTTGAGGGATTTTTCAGAGTCCAATTCCTTGACCTCATGTATGTCTGTTTCAGGAACTCTTGTAGCCACTAGCGCATGCTTGTTTCTGGTTATTACAATGACTCTACTACCAGGTCCCCAACAAATTCCCTCTCTAACTAGATGAAGTAGTTGATCTAAAGTACCCACATCATCAAGCACGATGAAAACTTTTCTTCGACTAATAAGTCTTTTTTGAACAAAAGTGGATTTGTCCTCTCGCAGTTCAGAAATAAGTTTTTGTTTTAAAGATGTCTGGGCTTTTGTGATTCTTCTCCCACATTATCTAAAAAGTAAGAGCCTTCAAAGTGGGGGAGAATTTCTCATATGCGACTTGTGCAATGGTTGTTTTACCTATGCCACTCATGCCTCAAATTCCAAGGATTTGAACTTCTTTTGATTCAATTTCCAAAAATGACCTAATACGATCAATATGTTGATCAATTCCAACAAGGCCTTTTGGCTCACTGGGATTTCAAGTTCTAACACATTTTTTAATCATCTCTAACAAAAAAATATATTTAATCTTCACTAACTATGAAAAATCATAAAACAATCTGTGAAGATTAAATATTTTTTAATTAATAGCATTTAAAATATTAATTTATTAAAATAGTAACATATAAACATGTTTGGTTAGCATTTAATTGCACAAATCATCGCTTAAAATTGTTGAGTTATTATTTTCCGTTAAGTCAAACTAACGTGTTAACATTAAAGGACCAAACGTGCATTTTACAAATTTAAGGAACTAAAATGATACTAGAGGCAAAGATGAAGGACTAAACATATACTTTAACCAAAATAATAATAATAAAGTGAACATGCCCATTTTTTAAAATTAAAATTTTCTCATGAGATATCTTTAGCGGTAAAAGTTATGAACATTTTCATAAGAAAATCTAAAGGAAAAGTTTATGAGAAGCTATGTGCATACTTTGGTAATGCTATGTGCCTATTATTCATAAGTATATGTGCCTATTTTGATAACTTATAAAATGACAAGTGTAGTGTCTATTGTGACAAGTTTATGTGTACTGCTTTGACAAGTTTATGTGCCTACTTTAGTAAGTTTATGTGTCTCCTTTGACAAGATTATGTGCCTCCTTTGGCAAATTTATGTGCCTGTTTTGACAAGTTTATGTGCCTACTTTAACAAGTTATAAATTGGTAAGTGTATCTAACTATTTTGACAAATTTATGTGCCTATTTTGACAAGTGTATCTAACTATTTTGACAAGTAAATGTACATATTTTGAAAGGTCACATAGTGACAATTGGCAAACACATTTATGTTAAGTAAACAAATTTCATGTTGATAAGTGCATATGCTTATTTTAACAAGGCATAGAATGGTGATTGACAAGTTCCTGTACCTAATTATCTATCGTTTGACTTCCTCTCTTCCTTCGATCCTGGGGACTTTAGTGTCACTGGGCAGGGCTCCTGAGGGTCTGTTGTTCAGAGCTGTTGCTAGTTGTCCTACTTGAGTTTCAAGATTCCTCAGGGTCATTTGCTGATTCTGGATGATTGCATCGTTTTTTGCCATATAGTCCTTCAGCAGGTCAACATAGAGTACTGTGGTTCTGACTCACCGCCTTGCTACCGTGCTTGCTGGGTAAACCTTGGTGGGTTTGATGTTCGAGATGAGTATTGTGGGCCCGAGGATTGTCCTTCTGCTTGTGAACCTTGAGAATTCCATGAGAAGTTAGGATGCTGCCTCCATCTGGGGTTGTATGTATTTGAGTACGGATTATTGGTGTTACTTCCCTTGTTAAAGTTGTTGACGAAGTTTACCGACTCAGGGTTAGCGGAGCACTGAGAGTAAGGATGTTCTCCGCCACAGTACACACAAGCTACCTGAGATGGTTGCAGCGATGTGTTGCTTGATGGGAGTGTCAGTCTTTTCACCATATTAGTCAGAGATGAAACTTGAGCAGTGAGAGCAGTCATGGCATCTAGTTCATGTATCCCTGCAATAGTTCGGGAGGATGTAGCTCTGTCTGCTTGCCACTGATGACTGTTCATGGCCATGCGCTCCAGTAAGTTGTGGGCCTCTTCATAAGACTTCATTAGGATGGATCCTCCCGAGGAGGCATCTACAATTGATCGTGTTTGTCCATCAAGACCTCTGTAGAATGTTTCTAACTAGACCCATTCACACCGTCCGTGCTGGGGACATCTTCTTAGGAGGCCTTTGAACCTATCCCAGGCTTCGTAAGTAGATTCACCAGGTTTTTGTTAAAGTTGGTGATGTCCCCTCTGAGTTGAGCGTTCTTAGTTGGTGGAAAAAATTTGAGCAAGAACTTACTTCCTAGATCATTCCATGTGGTGATGGAATTAGCAGGTAGATTGTTAAGCCACGTGTGAGCCTTGTTCCTTAGTGAGAATGAGAATAATTTAATCCGGACGGCGTCGGAAGGTATGCCCGGGATTACAAAAGAATCACACACCTCCATGAAGGTTTTGAGATGAAGGTACGGATCTTCGGATGGAAGTCCTCCAAATTGCCTGGCTGCATTCAGCATCTGAATCATGACACCCTTAATTTCAAAGTGTCCAGCATTGAAGGTTGGTGGTGTGATGGCTAAGTTCAGCTTGTTTAGATATGGAATCCCAAATTCTACGATGGCTTTGTTCACATCTGGGTTTGGAGGTGGAGGGACCTGGTTGTCCCTGTTTATTACTATGCGCTCTCGTTGATCCCGCTTGTGATTGTCAGGTATATCTGTCATTCTTGCTGGGTCAAAAGATTGACTTCTTCGCTTCTGCCTTCTGCGCATTTGCTTAGAAGTAGTAAAAGTTTAGAGCCCATGAAAATCACCAAGCAACCTCTCATTACCACTGATCCGAAAAATGAGAAACTTAAGGAAGGGCACAGAAGTACTGAACAACCTCTTGAAGACGAGCAGAGGCAACCACGACTGTCACAACTGGAACATGATCTGAGCACCGCAACATCGCCTCCACGTGCAGCACTGGATGATTACGTACAACACCCAACAAGGAATGCTACCACCTCATCATCAAAGTATAATCCTAATCTCGAGCCTTCAACGATGCCAAAGCCACCCCCGCCTTTCCCACAAAGGCTAAAAAGCAAGGACAGGAGAAACAATTCAAGCAGTTCCTCGATATGCTATGACAATTGCACATTAATATTCTGCTTGTGGAAGCTCTGGAGCAAATGCCCAGCTATGTGAAGTTTATGAAGGAAATTCTGTCTAAGAAGAGGCGGCTGGAAGAGTTTGGGACAATAGCATTAACCCAGGACTGCAGTGCCATGTTAACCAATTGGTTACCTTCGAAATTAAAGGATCCTGGTAGTTTTACAATCCCGTGTGCAATCGGACCCTATTACTCAGGAAAAGCTCTGTGCCGCCTAGGTGCTAGCATAAATCTCATACCCATGTCGATTTTCAAACAGTTGGTAGTGGGGGAGGCCAGGCCCACAACAATCACATTGCAACTGGCTGATCGCTCCATAGTGCTACCTGAAGGCAAAATCGAAGACATTCTGGTAAAAGTGGATAAGTTCATCTTCCCTGTAGATTTCATTATCCTGGATTTTGAAGCAGATCACGATGTCCCAATTCTTCTGGGAAGACCTTTCATGGCAACTAGTCGTACACTGATTGATGTGGAGAAAGGAGAACTTACTATGCGTGTTAATAATGATCAGGTCACTTTCTCAATACTTAAGACCATGAGATTCAAAGACCCAATGGAGAAGTACCTAACCTCTTCAGATGACAGCAAAGGCACCGAAGAAGCAGGGGACCTTCTTGCACTTCCACAGCAGTAAAGTGCTATAGCAAAGTCAGGCTGAAGACTTTAAACCAAGCGCTATTGGGAGGCAGCCCAAATTTGTAGTTCTTTATCATCACAGCAGAAGGGAACAAGTCCAGCAGGGTCATGCTACGGCACGAGGCAAGGCATTACGGCCCCAGAACAGCAATACGGCAAGAGCTCGATTTTAGTCAGGTACGCTCCTCATCTATAACATAAACACTGCGTGCATGTGATTGTGTTAGTGGGCCGCTCTCTTAGGCCCACTGTGCGCCAACTAAGGGGATCTCATTGCCTAAGGAGTCGTAACGTTTCATATTCGAATTCCTTCCTCTATTCTATTTATTCTCATCCTCATCTGCCGCGTCTTTTCATATCCCCACCTACTCCCCTTCTCCTTCCCCATCCCTCACCCACGGACACCCATATCCCGGACGAAATGTGCAGCACGGCATGGCCGGGTGCCCTCACTGGCCTACACTTGTCAGCCACCCCGTCGCATACCACCCGTACAGCCGTCACCACCTGTCCCCATCCAGATCTCCTCCCCCTCCTCCTCATCCATCGAACCCTCTCCTGTATCCGGCACCACCGATTTGTTCGATCGTTCCTACATCCTCACTCAACCCCCTTTTACTGGCGCCCGGCCACTGATATGAAGTCACCGCGCAAATTTTCGCATCGCCTCCGTCGCCTACGCAAGGAGCTTAAGACCCTCCAGAGCGATTCTTGGGCGAAACTTGAGTCCCATCGCCGTATCTGCCAGTGGCCGTCTCTCTCTCTCGCTCCCACTCAGCAATCCCCGTGGTTAACACCCTCAGGGACTCGTTGGATGAGGACGACTGATAAGTGTATATTTTATGATTAAATAGGTGTATATTTTATGAGAATTAATTGGAATTATTGATATTATATACCTATTTAATTATCTTTTATTGACTTTTCCATCATTGAGTCAAACTTAGGATCAAAGAATAAATCGACATAAAATCTACTCATATCCTATTTTTAATGTGCGGAAATATTAGCTGATTTGGAAAGAAGTAGAAAAAGCAATTAAGAGGGCAATTAAGAGGATATGCAATCCATCAAACTCGGTGGTCCCACGCAAGAAAAATAGAAACAAAATCAATTGCGTGATCTGGTGGAGTAAATTACAAGATATGAGATATCTCTGTAATAAGAAAAGGAGAATCAGTGACCCAAAGCCTAAATTATAAATAGGGAGGTAGAGGAGAAGAGAAGAGCAGATCCGGGAGACGCAGAATGAGAAGGAACGAAGAAGCGAGGAGTAGAGGCCGAGCGTTTCAGTTCTCTTCATCATCTCCACGGAAGGACGACAGATCGTGGAGGCGACGAGAATCTTTCTTTCCCCTCTCTCTTTTATTCTTTGAACTTGAATTGTTATCTTTTTGTTATGGATTTTGTTAGAGCCATGTGTGGCTAGTTGGTTTTGCAACCTAGAGGACCTATGAACTTGTGGGTGAATTGGATTTTGTTTTCATTATTTAATTAAATTTGATATTAATTTTGGTTACTTACTCTTGGTTAGTTTTATCTATTTAGTGATTGGCCATCATTGAATATGATTTTGAGCATTAGGATTTACCTTGACGAAGGGGATTTTAGTTAGGCTCTGAGATTAAGTAATATGGGATTAGATTACGATCTAATTTGCGATTAGGATAGACATATACCTAATGGCCCCATATAATTGTTGAAGAGTGTGTCCGAGTTTTGTTGCCTCTTGAGTAACTATGTTAGACATAACAAGTTATACTCAAGAAAGGGTGTAAGTGGACCGACAGGCACTTATAGCTATCTATACTCGAGATTAACAAAATTGATATTAAAGCTGATTAAATTAGTGGAAACAAGGTTTATGAAGCTAACAAGGGATTCGTGACTCTGGGTTGCTCATTTGATTATTGTGGTAGTTTTCTTATTTTTATTTTAGTTTTGATTTTCTTTTCCTTTATCTTAATTAAATTCAATTTGTTTTGCTCAACTTAAATGAAATTGTGAAATTAATGCTTAATAAAGTTGTGATACTAAGTCCTCGTGGGAACGATATCTTACTTACTCTTTATTACTTGATACGACCCGTGCACTTACGGAGTTTTTAGGCTATAAATTTTGCCCTATCAAGTTTTTGGAGCCGTTGCCGGGGACTTGTGTGCCACAACTGTCTTAGTTGGAATTGATTGAGCATTAGTAGTTTAAGTTTGAGTTTGAGTTTATTTTATTTTATTTTAAAAAAAAATGGATTTCAATTGGCAACCAACTGGTCTTAATAATGAAAAGGAGATGAATTCTTTGTCTTCTATACAAGATGGATTGATTGCTATATTAAATTCTTTGAATGAATCTAGGCAACATAAAAGGAGCATAAATGATGGTTGTAGTCCATATGTTGACTCTTCTCAATATGCTTGCATGTCTTGTGTTTATTGTGGAGGGAATCATTTATATGAGCATTGTCCATATATTACAACTAGTCATTTTGTGAGAGATGATTTCACTAGGAACCAAGTTTGTTTTGATAACTCATTTTGTCCTAGTAAAGGTTTTGAGCAACATAATTTTAGGGATCCACATGTCTATTGTTCTCATGAAAATAACCCTCATTTTTACTCTTTTCCACCTATTGAAGAACACACCATTGAGTACAGGGAAAAATCTAATTTGGAAAGATTAGTTGAGCAGTGTGGGGAAGCATTAGAGAAATCTAGTAGAGAGCAAAGGGAGATTCTCGCTAGCATTGACTTAAGTGTTCAAAATATGAAGGTACATGCGAGTCAAATTCTTTCTACCCTTGAGACTATGAGGCAAGATAATTCCTTCAACTTGATGACCACTTCTTATGCTGATAATGATTATTGTGAGGAAGTTGAAGGCATGGAATTACATGAGACTATGGACAATATAGAAAGTGATTGTGAGTTTGGAATTGAGTTAGATGAGAATAATGGATGTCTAGATGAGGTTCTGGCTGTGGAGCCTAAGGATTGTGATCCAATTGATGTAGATGTCCCAAATGTTGTTGTTCATGACCCTCCTCTTAAAGTGTTGACTCTTACTGATGAGAGTCAAGTTGATTTTATTGGATGCTCTAAATTCTTGGAAGTGCCTATATTTATTTTCAAAGATATGCATGTTGTGCTTCATTTGAATTCAGTGAATACTTGTTTTCCAAGATTGTCTATGATTGAGGAAGTACAAGTAATTAACTTGAATGATCAATTTTTATGTTTGAAACCTTGTTGCTTGAAAAGGAATGAAAACAAGGTAATTGAGGTGTTTGATACGTATGATTAGTGGTTTGTTTGAGAAGTCCGTGAAGACTTTAAATTTAGCGCTTCTTGGGAGGTAACCCAAGGGTTTTTCTTTCACATTTTATTATTATTTTTTCTTTCTTTCTTTCGTTTATTCGGGTTTGAAGAAGATCACTTCTCTTGTTGCCGGAAGGTCTTGCTTGAGCACTCTCTTCTCCCTAAAAATTTGAAATATCATGGATGGTACTAGGGAAAGCACTCCACATCGAGTTAGAGGCCTAAACCGGGGAGTACTAGTTCCTTTCCCTCTTTATATTTTTGCAACATTGAGGACAATGTTTGATTTAAGTGTGGGGAAAGGGATATAATTTCTTTCGTTATGCTTGTCCTTATGCAATTGAAAAGATTGTTTTTCTTATCTGAGATTTTTGCATTGTTGATGATTGACCTTGATTTTGAGCTTTCCCCATCTTAGAGAATATTATCAAGTGAAAGATTAAAATAGAAAAAAAAATGTTTTGACGAAGTCTCTAAGCCTTAAGTTTTTTTTGCAATCTTGAGATGGACTATGAGAATAAGGATTTGTTTGTAATGTGAGCAACAGTTATTAGTTCATGGATATTTTGCTACATGATTTCTTTAGAAAATTAGATGATGACCTTTGCCGGCTAAGTAAAATTTTTGTGGAGGGAAATGACTTACAAAAAAAAAAAAAAAAAAACAACTCCAATGACTTCTCTAGACCTCACTTAGTAACCGGGGCACTTCATCACCAATGTTGGCACTCGGGTCAAACGGTAAAGTCAAAGAGGGTTATGAGTTGGGCTAAAAGCCTCTTGAGGTGCCTGTTGGAGTAACTGAGTAACCGGTGTTGCATCACCCATGTGCAGGGTCGTGTCAAAAAGGGACCTACAACGGCTCAAGAAAAAAAAAGAAAAGAAAAGAGGTAAAAAAAGAAAAAAAAAGAAAAAAAGAAAAAAAATAAGTTATTTCCTACCTGAGGATACTTAGTAAATTAAATGAAAAGCTTGGTTTTGCAGGGCATTTGAATTTTTCTAGAGGAGTTAAGTAGCATGATATCCCTCTTCTAATCTTATTGTTGCACTCATTGCTTGCCGATCTTTTGATCATGGGACGTTAAGAGATTGTTGCACTCTATTGGCTTAGTGACTTATTTTTATAAGACATTAACTTAAATAAGAATTGATGATATGATCCAAGTGTGGTGGTTTTTTGCTCTCTCGTTTAGGAATTTCATAGGCAATGTTCTTTTCGGATAATGAATTCTCTTTCTTTTGCTTGAGGACAAGCCAATGTTTAAGTGTGGGGGAGTTTGATAAGTGTATATTTTATGAGAATTAATTGGAATTATTGATATTATATACCTATTTAATTATCTTTTATTGACTTTTCCATCATTGAATCAAACTTAGGATCAAAGAATAAATCGACATAAAATATACTCATATCCTATTTTTAATGTGCGGAAATATTAGCTGATTTGGAAAGAAGTAGAAAAAGCAATTAAGAGGGCAATTAAAAGGATATGCAATCAATCAAACTCGGTGGTCCCACGCAAGAAAAATAGAAACAAAATCAATTGCGTGATCTCGGTGGAGTAAATTACAAGATATGAGATATCTCTCGTAATAAGAAAAGGAGAATCGGTGACCCAAAGCCTAAATTATAAATAGGGAGGCAGAGGAGAAGAGAAGGAGATCGGGGAGACGCAGAACGAGAAGGAGCGAAGAAGTAGAGGAGCAGAGGCTGAGTGTCTCAGTCCTCTTCATCATCTCCACGGAAAGACGAAAGGACTGTGGAGGCGACAGAAAATTTTCTTTCCTCTCTCTCTCTCTCTCTTTATTCTTTGAACCTGAGTTTCATTTTTGTTATGGATTTGAATAAAGCCATGTGTGGCTAGTTGGTTTTGCAATCTAGAGAACCTATGAACTTGTTTGGGTTTTAGAGATTATTCCCACAGATTGGTTTTGCTTAATTTTATTCCAGTTTATTTAATCCTGTGTTTATTGCTATTGCTTAGTGAGTGGCCACCATTGAGCATGTTATGGGGATTTAGGGTTGGACTTGAAAGAGAGAATCCTAAATTGACCTTGGGAATAAATAATGTGGAATTAGGTTGAAATTTAACGTGAAGTTAGGTTTTAATCTAATTTGCGTCTAGGATAGACATATACCTAGAAGCTCCGCATAGTCAAATTAGAGTGAGCCCGATTTGAATTGCACCTTAATTAATTTGTGAGACATTGCATAATTATTTGAGGTAGGTGTATAAGTGGACCGACAGCACTTATAAACATTAATACTCTAGATTAGCCGATTAAGTTAAGTCAAAGTTAATTTGGTGGGAATAAAATCTAAGAATCAAATAAGGGATTAGTGACTCTAGGTTGCTCGTTCATTAGTGTGTGGTTAGTTTGTTTTAATTTTAGTTTTAATTTCTTTTCTCTAAAATAAATTAAATTTGGTTTTCTCAACTTAAACGAAATTGTGAAATTAATGCTCAACTGAAGTTGTGATACTAAGTCCTCGTGGGAACGATACTTTTCTTATCACTTTATTACTTGATACGACCCATATACTTGCGGAGTTTATAGGCTTAAAGTTTTTCCCTATCAAGTTTTTGGACGACACGGCCAGCTGTGCCCCAGCCCCTCCCGTTCCTCCTGCCCCGTAGTTTTCTTTTCTTTTGTTCATTTTATTCCAGTTTGTTTTTCTTTTTCTGACACTCTGCTGATGCCCTGGGCGTTTGCCCCAGGGCCCTTTTGTGAATAATGTTATGATAAATTTGCTTCTATTTTTCTCTCACCCCATTGATGCGCGCCAAGTTATTGATTATCGTTCTATTGCTATAATGAGGGCATTGCATCGTTCAAGTGTGGGGGGATTGATCAGATATGTGATATAATCTGCCACTACTGATTCCATGTGTGTGATCCGATTCACCCTGCATATAATTTTTTGCACAAACTGGATTTTTTTTTCTCAAATTGCATGATAAAGCATGAATAGAGTCTTGTAGCAATGAGATGAATGTCTGTATAGCGAAGCATAGCGTGGTTGCCTAAGGAAACTGAACCTTTAGGCTTGGGAAATTGACAGTGCTAGCTAATCTGATGCGGGGTAAAGCGGCGATGAGGAAGTTTAAAGGGAGGAACCCCCAATGGAAGGATTGAATTGAGCATACTTGTTTTATTTTGTGTGCGTGTCTGCTAGCCTATGTTTGATCCTTGATTTGTCTTAGTACTTTGATAAACTATCTGGCATCTGAGTTTGAAGTTCGTAGGATAAAGGCATTCATATCATGCCCATTATTCCCATACACAACCCATTTATCATCATCTCTATGTTGCTACCCCTTTGAGCCACACTAGGGTGCTATAGCAGACCTAGTACGATAGAAAAAACTGTGAAAAATGCTAGGGCAGAGTGCTCCCATAAAATGCTACAGAAAGAGCTGTTTGTTTGCTAAAAAAAGGTGATTTCTAGAAAAGAAAAGAAAAAGAAAAGAAAAAAAGGACCTAAAGAAGAGAGCAGAAAGAAGTACAAAGTTCAAGAAAGAGCACTCGGCCGAGGCTAAGAAGAAATGTCTACCTAATCGCTTTAGCATTCACCATCATTCTCCACCTCAAACACTTTACCATCCTCACGCTATAACCCAAGAAGTCCTTTGGATGAATGAGTACTCAGATGCTAGGAAGCAATCTTAGAACTTCGACAAGGCTATGGATCCTCTAGGCTCGTTCGACAAGAGAGAAACTAAAATCCCCTGGGTGAGCGAGCGTAAACACCGAACTTGAGAGCCCCTTTAGATTTCTTCATCTAAACAATACCACACATTTTGAGCAGATGGCACTGGGCAATGGGATTGCCGAATGGGGGATGAAAACTGAAATCAATCATGTAAGCAGGGTTATACGGACAGGAGTACTGCGACTATGAGTTTTTGTTTGCTTCATCTTATTTTGCCCAGGAGTGCAAAAAGCTAAGTGTAGGGGCATTTGATGAGCACAAATCGTACCATGTTTTCCCTATACTTTATGACTGATTGATTGGTAAATACAAGCTTAACTGAAGATAATCTAAGCAAAAAGGCATACATTCAGGATATAGGGAACTGAAGGGCAGAAACTATTTACATGTGCTAAGAAGAACAATTTACATGGTTTTTAAGGAAGAACGTATAGCAAAGTTGATACGATGCTATAACATTCTAACAGCAACTCGAAGTGCAATGCAAGGCATTACGAAGGCTATAGCAAAGTAGAGGACACAATGCTATGTGGCATATTTTCTGACCTTTTTACCTAGGGGATTTCAGGAATAAAAGAAAAGGGCGATAACGACAGGTGGATTGCTGACATAACGGAATAGAAGATGCGGAGGATCAAAACTAAAAGATTTGAAGAATCCCATAGGATTAGCAGAAGCAATCTACTCGGATTAAGAGATACGATAGATCTCAACAGATTAGGAAATGCCCAACTCGCTGTAACTTGCACCGCAAGAAAGTCTGATTATATAAGGAACAGCAGAGCCAACCCTAGGGGAGTCGGAGAGCCCTAGATCGAGATTATACTTTTCGGCAGACTCACGAGAAGAGTGAGAGATTTCACAAGAGCAAGAGACTTCCAGGACAACCCAACATCCTTCCTTGCAGTACGAAGAAGACGGGGAGTGGTGACGTGACAGGGCCGCATCCACGCCGTTGGAACTTCATCAAAGCTTTCTGTGTTTCCCTTTTTATTTTAATCTTTCGATCATGGGTCATTCTGTTAGTGTTGGTTTTGTGTTTCCCTCATTAGTCATGAACTGATTTTCATATGGCTGGACGAGGATGATCCCTTAAAGTGTTAAATGAACCCAGTTGTAAGTTTTTAATTCAATAAATTTGGTTTGCTTATCAGTGCATTAATTACTAGTCGATTAGTGGAAGCTAGGGGCTAGATTTGTGGCCTCAGCTTACTGGTAAGGAGTTGAGGTTAGACCTTTGAGAAACAATGTTTTCTAGGTAGCCTGTGTACGGCTTGACCTATTATTGTAGGCTTAGGAATGGGTCTACCTCTCATAACCATAACACCTTGAGCATAAAGCAGATCTAACTAGAAAGTTGCCATAGGAATATGGGAGGAGTATAGTTAGAGTCATATGTATCGAACGCGGAAGCTGTGCAGTATAGATGCTATAGCAACAGGTAGAACAACTAGGGGATTGATGCACTTAAGGGTGATTCTGAGTCCAGCCTAACTTCTTACTGATATCTTCTCAAGTTTAATTCACTCTGTTTATTTCTGCTATTAGCATAACCACAAAAACCTCTCAACCCGAATATATTTACTTTCTACTTGCACAACTATCATAGCAATCGCGTATCACTCTTTGGTATCTCAGTCTCTGTGGGACGATACTCTACTTACACTTTATTACTTGTTCGACTGGTTCACTTGCCATCAAGGAAATCGACCAACAAAGTCCCATTTAGTTCTTAGCGGTTTATTGCTAGGAGGAAGGTCAACCAATTCCCAAGTGTGGTTTGACATAATGGATTCAACTTCACTATTGATAGCCTCTTTCCAGAATGGTGCTTCAGGAGAACCCATGGCCTCTCCATAAGTTCGAGGCTCATTTTCCAACAGATAAGTCAGAAAATCAGGCCCAAAAGATGTTGAAACCCTTCGTCTAGTACTCCGTCTAGGTTCCTCGTCTCCAAGATTATCCTTAGTCACAGTATCCTGAGATATTACTGTGTTGTTATTATCATTATTTTTATTGTACGGAAATATGTTCTCAAAGAACGTAGTGTTCCTTGACTCAATAACCGTGTTCACATGGATATTTGATACATCGGACTTATAAACCAGGAAACGATATGCACTACTATTATGAGCATAGCCAATAAACACACAGTCTATTGTCTTAGGTCCGATTCTTAACCGTTTAGGTTTGAGAATTTCAACCTTTGCCAAGTACCCCCACACTTTTAAAAATTTCAAGGAAGGCCTCTTTCCTTTCCATATTTCATATGGTATGTTTTGTATCGTTTTATGAGGCACTCTGTTGATTAGAAAGTTAGCCGTTAGAATGGCTACTCCCCACAAATTTTGTGGTAAACGGGACTCAATTAATAATGCATTCATCATTTCTTTCAAAGTCCAATTTTTCCTCTCTGCAATCCCATTTGATTGCGGAGCGTAGGGAGCATTTGTCTAGTGTATAATACCAGATTCTATACAGAATTCCTCAAAGGGGCCATCATATTCTCGCCCACGATCGCTCCTTACTATTTTAATTTTCTTGTTAAGTTGATTTTCAACTTCAATTTTATATTGTTTAAAAGCAATTATACTCTCATCTTTACTATTAAGCAAATACACATAACAATATCTATTGCAATCATTAATAAATGTAATAAAATATTTCTTATTACCCCTAGATGGTACAGATTTCATGTCACACATATCGGTATGTATTAAATCTAACAACTCAGTTGATCTTTCAATAGGAGGAAATGATAACTTAGAAAATTTTAATTTAATGCATACTTGACATTTATTTTTATTTGAACAATCAACTTTAGGCAATAATTATAAATGAATTAAATTTTTAATTGATTTATAATTAACATGTCCTAATCTTTGATACCATAAATTAGAGGACTCAAGCATATAGATAGAAGCAATATTATTATTAATAGTACTGTTATTGGTGACAGTCATTACATTAGCTTTGAAAAGGCCCTCACCAAGATAACCTTTTCCAACATACATATCATTCTTAGAGAGTATAAACTTATCAGAAACAAATACAAGCTTAAAGCCATTCTTGTTTACGAGGGATCCAGAAATCAAATTCTTGCAAATATCAGACACATGAAGCACATCATTAAGTGTCACGACTTTTCCAGAAGTCATCTTCAAAACCACTTTCCCAAAACCTTCAACCTTTGAAGTAGAAGAATTTCTCATGTACAGTTGTTCATCTTGCTTCGCAGGGGTGTAAGAAAAGAACATCCACTTGTGTGCACATACATGCCTCGTGACACCAGTGTCCACCCACCATTCCTTGGTATTTCCAACCAAGTTACATTGCATTACCACTGCTCAAAGACTCATATTATCAAGCATATCATAGCATTGTCAACCATATTGGCTTCGGTGTTCTTCTTCTTGAGATTCTTTGGCTTCCTACAACCCTTAGCACGGTGGCCAGGCTTCCCACAATTGTAACACTTGCGTTTGAATTTCTGGCCTTGGCTGGGACCTTTGTCATGGCCTTGTTTGAATGATCCTTCATTAGAACGTTTGCAATTTCTTGGGCTTTGGACCATGTTCCACAATGTTGGCCTTTGAAAATATAGGATTGCTGCCAAGTTTCTTTTCAGAAATCTTTTTGTCTTCTTCTATTCTCAATCTTATAATCAAATCTTCAAGTGACATCTCCTTACACTTGTGCTTGAGGTAATTCTTGAAGTTCTTCCAAGATGGTGGCAATTTTTCAATAAATGCAGCAACTTGGAAAGACTCACTAAGAGACATCCCTTCAAAGATGAATCTCGTGCATGATCAATTGAAGTTCTTCAACTTGACTTACCACAGATTTAGAGTCAAACATCTTGAAGTTCAAATCGCCAACTATGAATTTCTTTAATCCAGCATTTTCAGTTTTGTACTTCTTGTCCAGACTCTCCCATAATGCTTTATTTGTATCTAAAGCACTATATACAAGATACGGTGTATTGTCTAGACCATTGAGAATGTAGTTTCTACAAAGGAAATCGAATGCTTCCAAGCATCTATCGCAACAACCTTTTCCTTGTCACAGGTTGTCCTTCTTCCAATTTTGGAGCATCTTCGAAAAAACCGTGCCAAGTTCAATGTGGTTAAATAGAAAAACATTTTCTCATTTGCCATTTTTTAAAATCATTCCCATTGAACTTTTCGGTTTTTCACCATGTATTGGAATAGGACCACTTGGGTTAATCAGATTGGTACTTGTACTTGCCATTTCTGTTGTTAAAACAGAAACTCTGATTAATCACACAAATTAATCCACAAATAGTATAGTAATAATAATCACAAAAACTAAACACAGATTCAATTCAATACTACTACCAACGTATGAAATCAACAATGATATAAATGACTATAAAATGATTTCAATCACAAAATTGTCTTAAGATTGTTGTTTCTAATGTATTGAGTAGGTAGATATTGAATATACAGTAAACAAAATAGCATAACAATAATCTGTATTAATTAAAAGAACATACGAGAAAAATACAACAAGTTTGTATAATATGAAAAACTATAAACGAACTCACAAGACTGCCGAAAAAGGTAATGAACAATGCCGAAATCCGAGCCCAACTTTCGTTGTGTCCTTAAGACAATTTTGCTCCCTCAATATGGATGACGAAGGTTTCTGAGCAATTGCCTGCCGAGATAGAGCGGATTATTCGTCTCTAGAAAGATGGCTCTGTCTATCTGAAGCCCAAGCAAATCCAACGAGTCTACTTTTGGAACGTACAGAATGTATATGCAGTATGCAAAGAGAGTGTATGTAGAAAAATTGGGGATGTGATTCTGTGACTAGGGTGCCCTAATTATAGACTTTGAAAAAAAACTATCAGACGGACTCGTCTGTTGCTGCGAACTGGTGCGTTGTGCAAACAAACACACCGAGAATAGAATGAACGAGGCGACCAAGTACATTGCGGTGAACCGGTGTGTCGCATGAACGGACGCACCGAGACGGAGCGAACGATCCGAACAGATCGCAATACGCAGCCGCTGGTTGGAAAACTCGGAGAGGCACAACACACACCAGAATGGAGCGAACGATCCGAATGGGTCGCAATATGCAGGCGCTGGTTGGAAAACTCGGAGAGGCACAATGGAATACGCAGGCGCTGGTTGGAAAACTCAGAGAGGCACAATGGAATTACTTCAACGTTCGGAAATTCAAAAAAAATTATTTTTTATCAAAAAGATAATTTTTATTACACATGCGCGCGGACCGGACCGGGTAGGCGGCGCACGACTGAACCGAGCCGGCCGGACGGACGATGGCATGCGTGTGGTGGACCAAGGGTCACCTAAGTCCTCACCCCTCCACAAAAGTGGGTTGGCCCAAGGGCCCAATTAGTAGGAGCCAAGTTAGGGCCTATATACCCTCCAACTTCTCTCCAACTAAGCAATGTGAGACTCTTATCCACACACACATTCCTTCTTACTTTTTCCTCTTCTTTTCCATCCTTCTTCTTATTCATAACTCATGGGATTTTCTCCTAAATTCTAACAACCTCTACAACACCGATTCCATCTCCGTCCACGGCATTGCATCCGTTCTTGATTACTCTGTTTTCAGCTACTCATTTCCCCCATTGCCACCTCCAACTACAACCGGCAACCACGTCTTGGAGGTCCTTCCACCACTTCCGTCACCATCTGAGGGAATCTTGACGCCGCCGTTTATGCCAATTGGAGATCCTTCGAATTCAGCATGCTCGTGCAACGAAGCTCCCATCGTTTTCCTTATCTTTTGTGGTGTTCTAGCATTCAAGATGCAAAGAATCCCTTACATTCTTTGATCAGGGTTTGATTCATGAAATGAAAGAATTATCACCCTTAACCCTTTGTTTCTGGAATCACTCAATTTTGAGGTACAATTTTCTTGTAGATTCTATAGATTTTTTTGTGGATAAAGGATTCGATAGATTTTAATCTGTATCCAAAGAACAGTGCATCAGATTGTAATTGAATAAGCGATACGTCCTCTGTTCCCACTGTACTTGAACATAATAAAATTGTTTCTGTTATTGTTCTGAGCTCTTTCTGATTTCCCATTTCATGCGAAGGTAAAAAAGAAAAATTAAGTGAAAAAGATGTATTTCACATGCAGTGACATTGAATTTGTTCTTTCTTATACTAGTAGTTCAATTCTTAATATTAGTACTTAATGTGTCTTTTTTTACTTTGCCAAAGGTGTACTTAATATGTCCTTGCATATTTTTTTTTTTTAAAAAAACACGTGCATATTGTTTTAGAGAAGTAACAATTTGAATTTTGAATGATCAAATAAAACAGTACCTCATAATTATAAGACGAAGACGAAGTTTATATTACAGTTTATATTATAAATTTAGTCTTATAATTAGAAGGGGGAGTATAATTTAATAGAGAGTAGGGGTGTTCATGGGCAGGGCTACGCAGGACAAGACCCTTGCCCGATGCCCTACCCGAAAGATCACTATGCAGTTATAGGCCAGTGCCCGGCCCTGCTGATAGAAGCTCTAATATTTTTGGACAAGGCGATAATGGGCTGGGCAGGGCGGCCCTTCCATGCCCAAGTGGCGATACCCTGCCACACCCTATGTGAAAAAAACAATTTAAATAATTGAAAAGTTAACATCCATAATTCTACACTTCTGAATATTTCAATATAAGTCTTAAAATTAAAAAAGACAACCGTATGTCTTAACAAGGCATCAAAAAATAGTCCATAATTCATTAAATGAGGCATAAAAAATAGAAATTAAAGCCATGTAGACATCCAAAACTCCTAGAGGTTCATCGTCAAGACCCCAAAATGTCAAATAGGTTATATAATTTATAAGTTATAACAAATTATTATAAGTTATATATATATATATATATATATTGATACAAATAGGTTATATAATTTATAACAAATATATAATACTATTTTATAAAAAAATAAAAAATAAAAAGTATATACTATTGGGTAGGGCTAAATGGGCAGAACAGCATACCCTGCCCGATGCTCGGCCCTGCCCGCAAAAGTGCCCAGTCCAGTTGAGCCCATTTTTCTTTGAACAAGGCAGAGCGATTTTTCAGTGGGCGCGGACGGGCGTACAGGGTTGTGGGCATCATGAACAGCCCTAATAGAGAGTACAATAACAATGATTTTATTAGTTGTAATCTCTTCTATCATCAGTTTGAAAGAAACATCTCATGAATTCCAATAAAACAACAAAAGATTTCACGAAATATGTTGTTCCACCACCACTGAGTCACTGACTTAAACCTGCACGGCAATTAATAGAAAGAAGAGCCTTTACTCCTTTTTATTTATAAATAAAAGGATCAAAATTATACTCTTCCGCACATAGTTTATGAGTGAATTTTGGTCCTAGAGGTAATTTATTATTTTTCTTCAAATTAATTTGTCTAATTTATAAAATGATACATAATTTGGTGTTACATAAAAATATTTTAGAGGGATTATGATACATATATTATAATTAAATAATTTATACAGCTTCCTTAATTTTTCTAAATTAAATAAATAGGCCTTACATAAAAAATTGAGAAAATCACACTTAGATCTCGAGCACAAAAAATCACAAAAAAGTCTCATAGTAGATTCTCCATCAAAAAGCTTCCTAGGGACTTCATTGATACTAATTCTAAATGTAAAATTACCTTCTTATCTTTAGTAAAATGGCAAGTGTATGTACCTAATTTGGCAAGTTTATGGGCCGACTTTGACAAATGTATGTGATTACTTTGACGACTTATAAAATGACAAGTAGTGTAGTGCTTATTGTGACAAGTTTATGTGCCCACTTTAGTAAGTTTGTGTCTATTTTGACAAGTTTTTAGTCTACTTTAACACATTTACGTGCTTACTTTGACAAGTTATAAATTGGCAAGTATGTATACCTATTTTGGCGAGTTTATGTGTCTATTTTAATTAGTGTATCGACCTGTTTTGACAATTTTATACATCTACTATGACAAGTTATAAAATGGCAAGTGTATGTGCTATTTTGACAAGTATATCTGCGCGATTTTGACAAGTATATAAGTCTATTTTGACAAGTTATAGAGTGACGATTGACAAATTTACTTATATCTGGCCGGTGGTGGCGGCGGCGGTGGTGGTGGCTGGCGGCGGTGGTAGTGGCCGGCGGTTGGGAGGGTGGGGGTATTTTATTTTATTTTATTATTTATTTAACACTAAAGGGTAAAAGGGTAATTTGACCCGAATTTGCATATCCTTCATAGGTCCTTTGTACCTCTCGGTCTTTTTAAAAATTCGATAGACTTCTAAGGGTTTTGCAAATTCAAATAGTATTATTTGGAATTTTCCCTACAAAATTTTTAATATTTTTAAAATACACTTTCAATAAAAAAAATTTTTCTCACTAAAAACAATTTAGTGAATCCCCTCCTTAGGGTCTATTGCCCCTCTCATCTCCTCTCCTTAAATTCTTACTTAATTTAAGCCCCAAGTAGACAAGAAATATGACTAAAACTAACATTAATCATAAAAAATAAGTAAAAACAACGTATAATCTACAATAAGTTATGTTACTCTAGGTTGCAGAAGAACTAGCCACACATAATTTCAATCAAACCAGTCGAGAATCCATCAGAATATAGAAAAGGAGAAAGGAAAGAGAATAACATCACTATTAATGTCTTCTTCCACCAGCTGGTTGAAGATGAATCTGAGCAAGAGATAATCGACAATGAAGAAGTCGGCTCCCCGCCAATCCCACGTGGCTACCGGTTCTTAAGTCAGATAATTGATAATTGGGAAAATCTCCTTCAAGGCCTAAGTAATAAAAAAAATTGTCAAAAAGATTCAAAAAAAAGTCACATGTCAAAAAAGATCCTAGGGCATTTTCTGATATTATTTCATAAATGTTAACAATTAAATCAGTATACATTATTTTACCCCCAAAAAAAAAAATACGTTAACAAAAATATCCTAACAACTAAATCTGTAAATATTAACAACTATATTAGTACACGTTCACAACTATATCGGTAAAACGTTTTCTACAATAATATCTTTATGACATATGACTTTTTTTGGGTTTTTAAAAAAATGATATTTTAGTAATTTGGACCGGGCATTTCCCCTTGATAATTCAAAATGTTCCTCACAAAAACGGTGTCGCTGTGGTACTGATGTGGTGAATAATAATAATAATAATGTTAATTCTTAAAAAACTTTCCACTATTATTATTTGTTTGTGTTTTACTGAAATTGAAATATTTCTATCTTTATTTTTAAAAATATGATATTTACATGAAATCTCCAAATAATGTTCAGAATTGATCAATAATCAAAATTTTAAGTAAGTCCATTTAATTTTGTATTAATGATTGCGCCTAAATACACCAAAATGTATCTAAAATCTAACTAATTAAGCATGGAAAATCATCATTAAATTCAGGATTCACCCTATATATTGCTAGTTTGTATCTTCTGAGTTGACTCTTAGGTGATTAAAATGACAACTATTTTTGAAGTGTTATTATATTTTCCCGAATTACTTGTTCATATTTAATTAGGGTCTATTTGACATGAGGGATTTGGAGGGGAGGGAGGAGAAGGAAAATTTTTATGAGTTGAATTTAAGAAAATTGGAAAAATTGGATTACAAAATCTTAATAAACAGGAGATGAAAGATCAAAGAGTAAAAAAAATTATTTAAAAACCTTTAACCCCATTTCTCTCATTTTTTTACATCCAACTCAAAAATTGTTTTTCTTCCCCCTCACTTTCACTTCCCTCCTATCATGCCAAACATGTCCTTAGAGTTGAATTGGTTCCCAAGGATATCCAAACAAGTAGTTAAATCATAAAACAGTAGTTTTAAGCTAAGGGAGAATTATTATACAATTTCACATAAACATTACATGTTACTCCCTCCAATCCTTACTATATAATCTATTTATCTAATTTGATTGATTAAGAATTTTAGTTTAATTATATAATATGACAATTTTTTAAGGTAAAATCTCATATAAAACTACTTAAAACAGAAAATTTTCAATTAGGCTAGTAAATTCGACAAATCCTTAATGAGTTATCAACTCAATTTGGAATTTCAAAATGTTGGTAAAACTACTTTAATGCCCTCTCCTTTTTTCTCTCCTCTCTTAAAAGAGTTTTATTGCTCTATGACTTTATTGGTTTATATATTGGGAAAATCCTTTTCAGGGCCCTTTTTACAAAATTTTTTTTAAAAAAGTCCCTAAGATTCTGAATTTCAGAATCTACGTGAGTTGTTAACTGGACTGATATAATTGTTAACGGGTAGGTCATTAACAACTAAATCAGCCCCATTAACAACAATTTTTTAACAACTAAATCAGCCCCATTAACAACTATATCAGTACCGCGTTGACAACTATATCAGTCTCGTTAACAACTCGTGGAAACTCTGAAAACTCTAGAAAAGGCCCTGGGTCTTTTCTGGGATTTTCAGACTCTTGGGGCCTTTTTTGGGTTTTTTTGATAATATGGGCCTGAAAAGGATTTTCCCTTTATATATCAACACTAATAACATATAATAAAATTAAATATGATTTGCTAAATCAAAGGAATTTTTTTAATGTTCTAAAAGGGTCATTAAGAATAATTCAAGCAAAAAGAAGCAACATCGTAACACATGTCATGACACTATCATTGATATCAATTAAATGATTTAATTGAAAAATCAATTAGCTGATACTAATGATACAAAATAAATATAAAAATAAATAAATGTTATTTTTTTAAAAAATAATATAACTATTTTTGTCAAATTTGAGACAAGATAAAAAAAAACTGAATGCATACGTTTGCAAAAATCAATTAAAATAAAAGTCACTTTTACCAACATTAATCTAACAAACTCAATAATTTTCCCTAACACGTGAGTTTTAAAAAAATAATAACAATTCAGTTAAGATTTCAATGTTTTAACTTTGGGGTTTAAACTTCTCATGTTGCATGAGAAGAAGATTCCTACACACACATGAAATAGTGGGACCCACATATATATATAGTGCTAACTATATATATACGAGGGTCCCACCATTTTATGTGTGTGTGACATGAAAAACACTTCTCCTACAACATGAGAAGTGTTTTTCCCTTTAACTTTTTCATTCTTTAAACAACTCATTAATATTAATTATTATTTTTCTACTCGATTCTCGTAAATTTGATGTACTTCTAAGGATATATTATTAGGGGAAAACATTTCTCATGTTGTAGGAGAAGTGTTTTCTCATGTCACCCACACATAAAATGGTGGGACCTGCATATATATATATATATATATATATAATTAGGATTATATATATATGTGGGTCCCACTATTTCATGTGTGTGTAGGAATCTTCTTCTTCTCATGCAACATGAGAAGTTTAAACCCCTTATATATATATATATATGTGGGTCCTACTATTTTATGTGTGTGTAGGAATCTTCTTCTTCTCATGCAACATGAGAAGTTTAAACCCTATTATTATATTAGATAAAAAGATATTAAATGTACTTAAAATTTCATAAAATAATTTACAAATTGCAATATAGAACTTTGGAAAAAAAAACTTTATATATGAAACAAATATAGTAAAATTTATATTTACTATATTTATTTAAAAAAATAGATTGACATATATTACAATTTTTTTTTAAAAAAAATCGCTCATGAGAATAAAATGAACTCCTTGTTTTATGTTTTTTTTTCTTACTATTATAGTTAATATATTTACCCTATAGATGAATCATATTTTGTTTTATTAAATTTTGAGGTTGACATATATATATATATATATATATATGGGTTTATTGGTTTGTCATATCACTTGACATAAGATTATGTCAAGTCACCTCAAAACTATGTCGTTTTGGGGTTAGAGGAATTAATGAACTCTTAAAATGAAATAATTTTGGAGTTAGGGAAATCAATGAAGGATCTTTTGGTAAAATTCATATAATAAATACAAAAATATCCTTTATTAATTCCCTTAACTTTCAAAACGACGTAGTTTTGGGATGACTTGACATAACTTTATGTCAAGTAATATTACAAACGATAAATGTTGGTTATGATTAGTTTTGATGATGTCTTATATAGATGCCATTAAGAGCAAAAAGATTGTATATCATACTTATCTTGTATATTGACTAACTACAATATATTTGATGTAGATTAGTCCAAAATGAATTATGGAGATTAATCAAGATGAGAGATTGAAGAAGGAAGAACTTGCTCTATAGAATGAGAAAATCATCATACAAGTTCCTAGATTGATTCTAGAAGTCCCCACAATGATATGGAAGTTGGAACGGCTCAAATCGGAGTGAAAATAAGCAATTTCAATGAGCTAACTCGAGCCAGTAATTTACCTCGAGTTAGAACATCTAGCTATAGTGTTTTGGGCATCTAGGATGTTTACCTCGAGTCACACAACTCACCACCTCGAGTCAGGGTGATTTTTGAGTGATTTTCGCATCTGGAACAACTTAACTCGAGGCAACCAACTTACTGCCTCGAGTCAGGACCTACCTCGAGTCAGAATTTCTTCTGCCTCGAGTTAAAGTGCATTTTTAGCAACTCGTGCACTCTGTTCCACGTTCAGCTCGGCGACCTTTGGTAATTTGGTGATATCTCTCAAACCAGGTATTGGGTTGAGACGAAACCAGTGGCATATGAAACTAGACATCCAACACGTCATTTTGATATATAATATAAGTCCAAATGAGCTCATATGAGAGAGATATGAGTTTTACAAGTTGACACAAACATCACCGTCACAGTCAGAACCAAATTTCAATGTTTTGCGTGTATCTCACTAAATACAAATCCAATTGAGCTAAAATCAGTGCCATTGGAAAGTAGACACACAAAGCTTTCCATCAAGAGTTGAATCAACCAAAACGGAGTTCAGACCAGGGAGATATGGCCCTCTAAATTGACACATGAATTTCTGGAAAGAATTCAGCATAGCCTCGGGTTTCTTCTATATCTCACTTTAGAGAACACTTTTTACCTCGAGTTAAAGAGTCTACCTCGAGTTTTTGGAGCAGACAGAAAGTTTGAACAATGGAGATCACTTTTTACCTTGAGTCAGAAGTTCCACCTCGAGTCAAATGGCCAACCCGAAAGATTGAACAATGGAAAGCAGTTTTTAACTCGAGTCAAGATTGCAGCCTCGAGTCTGTCTCTTCCAAACTCACACTTCACCTCAAGTCATCCACAATATAGCCTCGAGTCATCGTCACCTCAAGTCATAGTCTCTGCACCTCGAGTCTATGCCCTTTGAATTTCAAAACAATATTCATTCTTCACCTCGAGTCTCCAGATATCTCACCTCGATTCAGTCCTACCTCGAGTTGGGATGAAGCATAACTCGAGTCTCGTGTTCCCGATTTAAACGAAGTCTTCTATATTCATCGGAAAACTCGAGTCAGCGGTTTCGGTGCCTCGAGTCAAAAAGAGCTCTCTAAACAGCCTTTTGAATTCAATTAATCGATCACCTCGAGTCGGAACCTTGTGCCTCGAGTCAAGAACTGAGATTGTTGAGATTCACCGTATCCGAAATGTTGGGCTCTTATCAAGAGAATCCGGATTAATTCCAAATGATCTTATAAACATTATACAACATTTATTGTAAGAATATTGATCATAATGTTGAGTAATTTTCAGATAAATCAGCAACGGTTAGATCTTCAATCAGGGAACTTTGAGGAATAGAGACAAGCAGAATCAAGACATTAAATCCAATTAAGGCGAGATTAGCGCGAATGGTTAAATGCTACCAACGGTCAAAATCAAACGGACGAATTCAAATCCTACCAACGGCTATTTCTCCAACTATTATAAATTCACGAAGAAGAGTTCATCTACAAAAACCAAAGACATACACGCATACAAAGAATACAAAGTGTTCAATCTCTATTTTGTATATATCTTAGGATATCATTGAGCTTCGTGTTTATCATTTATCAACTCGTGAGAGAGTCTTATCATTTGTATTACAATTCATTCAAATCTCAAGATAGAGGTATCTTGAGTGTGGGTGTACAATTACAACTTGTAAGGGGGAGTGAGTCCGAGAGTAAAAGGATCATCCTTCGTTTACAGAGTGTGTAATTGTGTCTGAGTTATTTGGTTACAACTTGTAAAGAGGGGTAAGTCCTAGTGAGAGGATTACTTGAGAGTTACAGAGTGTGTAATCAAGGATTGAGATAGTGAAATCCTAGAGTGTTTCTGGGGACTGGACGTAGGTCAAGAATTGAACCGAACCAGTGTAACCTCTTGTGTTCATTGCTCTTCTCTCAGTCTCTGTTTTAAGTGTTCTTGAGCAATTAGCAAAAGAATTTCATAATCACCTATTCACCCCCCTCTAGGTGATATTCCACCTTCAATAAACACTATATATATATGTATGGGGAAAAACACTTCTCATGTTGTAGGAGAAGTGTTTTCTCATGTCACACATACATAAAATGGTGGCCCGGCATATATATATAATTAGCATTATATATATGTGGGTCCCACTATTTCATGTGTGTGTAGGAATCTTCTTCTTCTCATGCAACATGAGAAGTTTAAACCCCATATATGTATAAGTTATAAAGTAAATGAAACTCTTTAATGAGAAGAGAGAAGAGAGGAGTGGGCATTAAAGTCATTATGGCCACATTTCAAAATTTTAAATTGGGTTAACGACTCAATTAAAGATTTGTTAAATTTACCAACCTAAAATTTTCTATTTTAAGTGGCTTTATATGGGATTTTTCCTTTTTCTCAACACCCTAATCATATCCCTTAATTTTATTTATATCTCTTTTATTTGATTATTGTTGAAGGAGAACAAAGGGTGAATTATGAAAAAAATTGATAAAAATAGGAAATAAGTTTTACATTTAATGCCAAGATAAATTCCTAAATTAGGTTCTACATAAAAGATCGGAAGAAGTATTTACTTATTGTAGGACTTTTTAGTGATTAGATAGACAACCCATCAATTCTCCAAAGTTTAAGGCTCAAGAACTATCCCTATCATGAATATTTAGATGGCTCTGGGGCGGAATTTGGGGGGGGGGGGGGCTAGGGTGGCCCCCCAAAATTACACAATCGAACCCAAAAATTTTAGGAATTGTGCTTGACCTCAAAAAGTTTTAATGTTTTCACTTTAGTCCCTATTAAAAAGTCTCATGAAGGGACTAAAGTGAAAAAATTGAAACTTTTATGAGGTCAAGCACAATTTCTAGAAATTTTGGGTCAAATTCTGTAATTTTTGCCTTCTAATTTTAAATACTAACTCCACTCGATTTCGGTCTGTAATTTTCGCCCCCCTGGTTTTCATTCCTCCGGCTCCGCCACGAGATGGCTAAAGTATACGTTTAGTCCTTTATGTTTGTCTTTGGTATCATTTTAGTTTCTTAAATTTGTAAAGTGCATGTTTGGTTCTTTAATGTTAACACGTTAGTCGACTTAATGGAAAATACTTTGACTCAACAATTTTAAATCGGTGATTGTATAATTAAATACTAATCAATCATGCTTATATGTTAGTATTTTAATAAATTAATATTTTAAATCCTATTAATTGAAAAATATTTAATCTTCTTCGACAATATATATATATATATATATATTTAATCTTCACAAACTATGAAAAACTGTAAAAAATTATGTGAAGATTAAATATTTTTTAATTAATAGAATTTCAAATATTAATTTATTATAATACTAAAATATAAGCATGCTTGGTCAACATTTAATTGCATAATCATCACTTAAAATTGTTGAGTTAGTATTTTCTGTTAAGTCAGACTAACGGTTTTAACATTAAGAGACCAAACATACACTTTGCAAACTTAAGGGACTAAAATGATATCAAAGACAATGAGAATAACCCATAGTAGGAGATGAAGAAATTCAAAATTGGAAAATGAGTTTGAGATAGCATTAGAAAATATATTTAGATAAGTCGAGATAAAATTCTTCTCTCTAGATAAACACTAACACAACATCCGATAAACTATTTAAAGTTGGAGCAAAAGTAAAATAAAGTAATGAATAGTTCTCAAGATGTGAACCACCATCACATCACTACTAAAGATTGTGTTCTAGTGTAGAACACAAATGTCTAGCCTCAGAGGGCTAGTATATGATTGATGATGGATCTAAGGATTCCAAAGGATGTATAAACACCCAACGGAGATTACCCAATGCTATCTATGGTCGAGATAACATAGGGTGATCAGTGATCACTGTGCAACACAAATATGGCGTATCGCAGAGGGGTGGGGTGTGTGCATAGTGAGGCTGAATGTAAATAATCAATTGAGAATGGAGAAAGTGCACTTGGTGAATATCCTTCTATTTATAGAGGTTACCTAGGGTTTCAGCTTACTGATTGTGTGTCCGTTCCCCCGCCATACATGTCTCCACGATCTGTGCTGTGTTTACTCCATTACCTGCATTACCTCAGATTATGGGCACAATCATGGGATAATTGGCGTTTTACCTGATTGAGAAAGATCTTGTCATAAAGTGCCCTTGCTGGGCCTAGACTCTGTTAGGCCCATTACTCAGGTCCATAACAGTTGCCCCCAAGCTCGGTAGCTCAGGTTTATGATCTTTTGAGATTGGTTTGCTGTCCGACCTCGACTTTTCCAGTCCGAGCCTTTATCAGTTTCTTATCTGGACGTCTACCGAGTTTCATAGAGTTAGGAGAACTTTGAAGATCTTCTACCCTTTGCCCCCCGATATTTCTTTTTTTAGAATGAATGATGACTTAGCTTAGTTTTTGTTGCCGAGTTGAATTACTCCGACGTTTCCACGCTTACTTTTGCTTTTCGCACATATGCTGTGAGCATTTCCTGGGATCGCTTGCTCTTATGATGCCTGAGATTATCTCAGGATCACCCATGTGTCATCTCGAGTTTATCACTCCTTGTCTTGTGTTGCCCCCAATCCGGGGTATTATGTGAGCTGGCAGGCGTACGAATAGGCGTGATTACTCCCAAGGAAAACGTTTGTTCGTTTTCCTACCATAGCGTATAACCGTCATTTTAAAAACAATGGCCATGCGCTCTGAATAGCCACCTTCGGTTATCATGTGCAATAAATGCTTATGTCATCTATCATGACTACTTTTAAGGGTTTTTGCATTCTCCTTTTTGGATCCGTCGTAGCGCTTCACCTACTTTGACGTTACAACTCCGAACCTTCAATTCGTCACATCTATAAAACTCTGCTTACCACCTCTTTTTGTTATTTCACTTACGAGCTTTCTTTCCTGCTGAGAAAACTCTCCTATTCACCAGAAAGTTCTTTATTTTTGAAGTGTTCAACCGCTCCCAGATTCGTCTATCAGGTACTAACAATGGCTTTCTGATCCTTCCTTTTCTTTAGTTTATTGAGAACTTCCCTAAAACATTATTTCTGCGTGATTTGGGTTTTTCTCTTTGTTTCTATGTGCTGTTGTTTCTTCGTTTTTGTCTGTGCGGGCGTCCGAATGACAATGATGACCTTCTTGAATTCCTCTCTGAATGGGAAATGTTGAAAACAAACGTTGAGATATCCTTTGGTCTGAGTCATTGCCATTCTTATCAATTCTTGCATTTGCTTTGCTAAAGTTCTTCGCAATTCCAGAACTCTCTTTTCGACTGGGTTTTTTGGGTTTTCTGAGTTTTCTGGGTTTGCCTGTATTCATGCGACAATCTTTTTGAACTTTAGCTTTGCATGCATTCATGTGATAACCTTTTTGAACTTCAGCATTCTTGTGATAACCTTTTCATCTGCGCAAATGAACCCAAATCCCGACGTGCTTCTGGACATGTACGATAGGCCTATCCCCGAAGAAGATAGGGACATCATTGAAAATCTATCCGTACCCACAAAATTTTGGATTTGGTCAATTCTTCCCACTGAAGAAAAGAAAAAGGAAGCCTTCCTTCGCACCTCGAGGGGTAGTGGGAGCAGGGGAATTTCCCAAGTTTCAAACTCTTCAACCCCTAGGAACATTGAAATCTCAGCGTCCATACCCAAAGTTTCGAACCCGATCCCCGATGGTTCCGTCTCCACTGCGCTAACTCAGGGACCGACGCCATGCGACGAATGTTGCTAGAAGGCCATCGAACTTGCTAGGCTTGACCGCGACAGGGGGGCCGACTTGCTGCTGGACAAGTGTCAGTGCAATATTGTTCTTCCAACTAGCTCGGCCGGCGCCCTTCTGAGTCGCCCCAATCCAGCCCCTATTTATGTTCCCCGAGTTAGTCCTGCTGCGTCAGGTATACTTTCACTTTTTGACTCTTGCCCTTTTCCTTGTTATAGGTATTTGATGGCTTCTTCTCATTGTACCAATCAATCTGTGACGGGAGAGTCCGGTGATTTTGGTTCTTCCCCAAAACTTGTTGTCAAGGAGCTCATCGTTAGTAGCACCGTGACTCGGATGAGGAACTCGATGCCCGGGAATGATCTTGCACGAGTTGTTCGTGGTGGGGAGGGATATGACATATGCCTTCCTCAAGAAACCGAATCGGTCGCTTCCTTTCGATCAAGTGATGAGGATCTTCACTACTTTTATTTTTTCCGAGATATAATTACCCGACTTGGTTTACAATTCCCTCGCATTTTATTTAGTTGTGTGAGGCATCACATAATTAAGTAAGGTACGTATATAAGTGGACCAGAAGGCATTTATAGACATTAATACTCTAGATTAGCTGATTAGGTTAAGTCAAAGTTAATTTAGTGGGGATAAAATCTAAGAATCAAATAAGGGATTAGTGACTCTAGGTTGTTCGTTCATTAGTGTATGGTTAGTTAGTTTTAATTTTAGTTTTAGTTTCTTTTCTCTAAATTAAATTTTATTTGGTTTTCTCAACTTAAATGAAGTTGTGAAATTAATGCTCAACGAAGGTTGTGATACCAAGTCCTCGTGGGAACGATATCTTACTTACTCTTTATTACTTGATACGGCACAATGTGCACTTGCGGAGTTTTTAGGCTATAAAGTTTTGCCCTATCACTTTTTAACTATGTTTGAAATCAAAATGTACATAAAAAGAAGTTTATAGAAGAAAATGTGCATGTCAAAGTATCAAACAAGAAGTCAAAGAATTTCTTATTTTATCAAATAATTACTCATGAAGTCATACTCATTAGCCTTATTTTATAATTATATACAAAATTATAAAATAGATATATTTATAATTAATCTTTAAAAAGTCCTTTTTTTTTAAATAATGATGTTTCTATCCCTCCCCAATTCACTATACCAATTACAAATTTTAAATATTTAATTGATTTTAAGCTTTAACTAATGAAATATATTTTTTTGTAAGAATATAAATATAAATATAAATATATTATTTTTATGAAAATTTAAATATATTATTTAGTATGTAAGAAACCATGATTCTTTTTTTCCCCATCATAAACCATTATCTTCTAAAAGATTCATATATTTTTACTAATACAAAGATAAACTTGATCTCCCTCCAAAAAACACATTTCACATCTTCCCTCCATTTAGCTTCTTTTCATTCATGATGACTAATTTTAAAGACGTTATCAAATTTCAATTCTTATGATGCCACATGTCCTCATCATTTTAAAGGACAAAATTAATTATAATTCAAAAGGGATTAAACTCAAATTATTATATCTTTTTATCCCTTAAGAATTAAATTCAATTATTTTCCTTAAATTTATCTAGAGAAAAATGTAAGTACCATTACCTCTCCAAATATCAAGAGTCAAATCATCATCTTTACAATATCTATTCAAAGAAATCATGTCATGTCATAATCTTTTATCCAATATTTAAGTTATACAATTTGAAAGTTTCACTCTAATTTAGAAAAGTACAGTAAAATATATTTAATGAGTTAAAAAATGAGAATTAAAACCCTTTCTCTAACCAATTTGTTTTTGAGTTGAAAATATATGGGCACTTGATCATCATGTGCTTCACATTATTTTTCTTAAATTTATGGAAGTTATATTATTAAAGTTATTATTTTTCTACTAAAAGATTTGTTTAATTAGTTTTTATATCTAGATGTGTTAGCTTAACCATGATAATTAGTGCTTTATTTGACAAGCTTAATCACATTCTGTTTGGCTTAATTATTTTCAAATATAATTAGACCTCTTTTGATGCTTTTAATTTGTTTCTAATTAATTAGAAGAATTATGCCACTAATCCCAATTAGTGCAAGCTTATTTGCCAATTTGCTAAATTGTCTCTTATTTTAATTAAATGTTTTTATAATCTTTCCATGGCTAATTTAAACTTAAAATAGCCATTATTTTATGTGACTTTATGTCAAATATGTTAACCATTTTAATATGGTAACATATTCCAAAATATAAGATTTTCGATAAATTGAAAATCGGGTATTACACTTTGAATCTTTGGAGCGAACTACATTCGAAGCAAAAATCATGAAAAGAGATAAGTTGTGTGGATTCACGTTACAACAACTTTCACAGCATCGAATATCCCCCCATACAATTTTTTGCACCTTTGAGATAACATGCAGCTCTACTGATGGCTTTGATAAGTCAAGTCTCCTAGAAATATCATAATCTTGAAGCAATTGAACAAGTCTAATACCTGAAAATTTCTATTTAGTATAAGTATTATATTTTCATGACTAATTAGCAAAAATGAAGGTGAATATGTGTCTCAAATTATTATAAGTTATTGGTTAAAATTGTAGGCAAATTTTCTTGGAATTAAATAAACAAAAGACAAAATATAAGACTAAGATTAGGGATCATAAAATGTGATATAATTAACACATAAAATAATGGTTATTTTATAACCAAAAGAGGGAAGAAAATGTTATGGGAATACTTAATCAAATTAAAGGAAATAAGAAAACCAATGAGTAATTAAACTTACACTAATTAAAATCATTTGTTTTTTGTAATTATCCAAGTGGATCATAGGTAAAAGAAATTGTCCAAAAGAAAGGGGGGGGGGATGCAGATTTGAAAGCTGGAGATCAAAAAGGATAAAATCAAATATTGATAATTAGAGTTGAAAAGTCAAATTAGAAACTAGCCAATGGGAAAAATCAAGGAAATGGGCTTAATCCTAATGAAATTAAAGCAACCAATGAGAGACTTAGGCTATTGGAGTAATGACACAGGAGAAGCACAATGAAATGAAACTATTTGTTAATTAATAACATTCATTGAATTGGCTGATGGAGAAGGGCATGTCGGCACATTAAAGTAGGGGTAGGATTTAGTTTCAAAAGGTGCAATTTAATCCAAGGGTTAAGGTGAATTTTGGTCACATTTAATTGCCATTTGTGTCCTTGATTTTTTTCTATAAATAGAGATGTCCCCCTTCACATTTGCCTCACACCAACCACAATCACCTCTGATCCTTTGATTAAGAGAGTGAGACGTGGGATTGAGGAAGAGAAGGAGGAAGGAGAAGCAAGGTCTTCAAGGATAAGTCTCTAGTTCTTGAGCTTTAGTCTTTAGCTTTTTAATTTTTAGTAAAATGTTAGTTTAATCTATAAAATGGTAAAATAAATTCCCATGAATGTTTTTAGGCCTCCTTGCATTGAAAAATTCCTAATGAGGTAAAAAAATTTTGGGAAATAATTTTTTTAATTAATGAAACAAAACAGTGAAAGATAGGGAATTATCGAGTCTGCTGGGCTCTTGGAATCAGTTAGAAAGAGGGCATTATTTTATGTATAAATTCATCTTCAAAAATTTTGAACTGTTTCATGGTTATATTAGACATGTATATCTTTCCATTGATATAAAATATGTATCCATTAGAGTTCTGTAGAAGGAGATAAATATTCTTGAAGTTGGGTCACGTTTTCTGGAAGCAAATCTGAACAGTGATTGAAAAACATTAAACTGGTAGTGATTCATAAATTTTGAGTGCAAGACGTTATTTTTCCTCAAAAATAGACATGTCAAGGATTATGAGGAATTTTAGGGCGCCTCATTTTGATTTGTGTAGAATTAATTATGATTTTTCAAAGTTACCAAAAAATCTGGGCAGAAATGCTGAAATGGCGTTTTAAAGAAATGTAAGGGTATAATTGGAATAGAAAATCCACCAAGGGGTAAAAGGGTCAATAGTGGCTAAGACATATCTTAGGATATTGTTTATAAAGGAAATAATATGGTGATACTATTATAGGATATCCAGGAAAATCAAGAATCATACCAAATAGACGAACGTACCACTAGCTACACGGACTAAGGTACGGACGCGTACTGTAACTTTAACTTTGATGTGTCTTGTATGCTTATATGTGATAGATGATTCATAGAGTCATGGACAAGACTAGGTCTTGGCTCATGTACTGAGACTTTGGCCAATATGTTTGATTAATTGAGTTGCGTTCTAAAGCCTTTAGCCTAGAGCATGTTTTGGGTAGTTATAGAACCTGAGTACTGATATATCCTTGGTTGTGTGATGTTGTAGAGATGGATGGAGATGGACCACTATATACAAAATACAATGGATGAGTAAGGCGTACCGCACAGATGTCGGTGATTCCCCAAGTCGTGAGGATTGAGTTCAACGACTCTGAACCAGTCTACAGTCTTGGACATGAGTACCCTCCCGAACCCGAATACCATCCTTCACCGGAGTATAACCTTGAACCTGTGTACCATCATGGGTCGGAGTTTCCACTTGAATCTATTTATGACCCCAAACCTCTAAATGCAGTACCTCCAAACTTGGAACAACCTCCAACTGAGCCAAAAGAATCCGATTCATCAGGCCATTCATTTGAGTGAGACAACTCTAATGATTCCCAATCTAATAAACAGGAGATCTTTGATAGTGAATCTCATACCATTTACAAATCTATCTTCCTGAACCACGTCCTAGACCAAAACGGGGTGCTGATAGACATCCTAAGCATTGACTATAGAAAAGCCGCACAACATACGGCAACGGTAAAGGACAAATATTACCAATACTTGAAGAATGTAAAGACGACGTATGATTGGAGGAATGTGCACTTCATCCCTTCCTACTCCCGTGAAGATTGGGCAAAATGTACTTTGTACCATTTCCCTGGAACCCGCTTTTGGGTGGAAAGGACAAACGAGCTCTTCGAGGAAGGCCCTATCCAAAGTTTTCGCGCGTTCCTTCGTCGTCTCAAGTGGCTGATAATCCACAACATTTAGAGGAGGAATGGAAGTGTTGATGACTGAGAGAAAGCAAAGTTATAGACACAAAGACTTGTATAATAGTAATATAGTGTAGTTGTGGTGTTAGTGTGTAATAACAATTCTCTAAAAAATCCTGAGAAGTTGTAAAATACTTGATAGACTAAGAAAGGGTCTGTAACATATAAGCTAGTTTGACAAGTATGTTAGGAAGCACTAATGACTGTAACATATTAAGGATATTTTGAATATAAATTTGTTTGTAGTATGTTCTTAATGACTACTTCTTCCTAATATTTATGTTTGTTATTCTTAATGTCTTAAAGGAAACATTAAGAATGGCAAATTTAAGAGGAGCTGGAGCTCCCAGGGGCAGAGGCAGAGGTAGAGGTAGAGGTAGAGAAAGAGGCAAACAACCTCGAACGATGCAAGTACCAGTTCAAGGACTTGATGAACGAGGACAAGAACCTAACCAACCAAACCAGAATGTTTGGCAGGAAGTGATGACAATGCTGTAAGAGCATCGAGGACTTATCGAAAAACTTCGTGCACACAGGCAGAGGAGAAGAGTTGAAAGACAAGTAGAAGGTCAGCAAGCCGAAGCTGAACAACAAAACAATACTGAGGAAGAAGACGAACGAGACGATGAACGCACAGATGAAGCTGAGGAGTCAGATAGATCTGAGTCACCTCGTTGACCTGATAGAGCAATGACAATGCTACCTCAACCTAACAGAGTGGTTGAGACTACACAATCTTGGGTCACCGAATTTTGTAAACTGAAGCCACCAACCTTCCGTGGTAAGCTCGATTCAGTGAGGGTTGGTTTATGAGACTGGACAAGATCTTCGAGGTCATGGAGTGTCCAGAGAATCGAAAAGCTCAACTTGTAATCTACAAGCTAGAAGGAGATACGGATAGATGGTGGAGAAGCATTGCAGTGATATTACGAGCACGTTATTGTCCTGTTACTTGGGAGAAATTTCTGGAGAAGTTCAATGAGCAATACTTTCCTCCCTCAATACAAGTGATCAAGGAGTCAGAATTCCTTCACACTGACAAGGTCATGAAGAGTCATTCGATGACTACTTTGCCCGATTTACTAGTCTGTCATAGTATTCATCATATTTAAAGCGTAACGATGATAAAGTTGGAAGACAAATATAATGATATATGGGCTAAAGTATGAGATAAGGGAAAGGCTTATATCTCAACAGTTTCAAGAGTTAATTCAAGCGGTGGAATCTTGTTGATTAATTGAATGTAACTTAAAGGAACTACGCGCGTCTAGAAATCATAACAATAGCAGTACAAACCATGACGGGTTTAGCCGCGGAAATTCCTCACAAAAGAGGAAGACATCATGGAACAACTCTCGAGGTAGAGGCAAGATACCATCTCAGTCTAGGTAGCAGAGTTATTCAAGAATGTCAGAATCTTGACCATGTCCAAAATGCGGGAAGTACCATTATGGTACTAGTTGTGATAGGAAATAGACATGTTTTCATTGTTAAAGGCCGAGGCACATTAGCTGAGATTCTACGCAAAAGACTACGGAGAGAAGGCCACAGAACCCAGGCCGGGTTTTCACATTGACAAATAAAGAGGCCAGAAAATCTCCGAAAATGGTCCAAGGTACTATCTCTCTCAATAGGAATCTACTCCAGGAGTTGTCTGATTCGAGTGCTAGTCATTCGTTTATTTCATATAATTGTGCAAAACGTCTAGGAATGCATGCCTATAGATTAACTTATGACTTGATAGTAGCTACCCCGCTTGGCGTGAAATCTTTAACTTCTGATGCATGCTTTAATTGTATTATGAGTATCGATGGGCAAGACTCTACTGTAGATCTCATCTGATTATCGCTATATGACATTGATGTCATCCTCGTGAAAATGAAGCTTAGTCACCAAGAGGGGGTGAATTGGGGATTTTAAAAACTTTGAAAAATAGCTCTGTTTTGGCCAGCGAAAAATAGAGGTGAACAGAGAGTAAAGATGAAGAGCAAAACACAAGAGTTTATACTGGTTCGGTCTAACTCCTTGACCTACGTCCAGTCCCCAGACTCTCTGGGTTTTCCACTATCTCAATTGATTACACACTCTGCACTCAAGAAGAATTCTCTCACTAGAACTTACTCCCCCTTACAAGTTGTAATCAATGAACCCAATCACCAAGTCCCTAGACTTGTGATTCTTTACAATAAATGATTTATAGATAAAAACTCTCTCTAAGAGTGGATAAAGATAAACACCGAAGCTTTTAATATCAAAAGACACAATACAAGTGAAAACTGAAAGGTAGTTGAAGAACTTTGAATGCTTTGCGTTTTCAGCAGGTATGTTGTTTTTAGAAGAATTGAATGCAGCTCTATTTATAACAAGAGAGCATTAAATGACCATTGTAATCTTCAATATAACCGTTGCCCTCATTAGACAAGGATTAGCTTAAGCTTTGGTCTTCTTCTCTCTCTAATCTTCACTTAATCCAGCTCTGCAGAAGTTCAGAGTTGACTCTCTGCAAATTAATCCATTGGAGTAGCAGCTACTGGATGTGGAAATCATTCTTTAATTCTTTGTAAGCGTGTGCAGATGGATTACCCAAAAGAATGCAACTTTCTGGGTTTTGCATTTAATGTGCTAACATCACTTTTTGCTTTTGCTTTAAACCTTCAATAAACATTCTTTAAAGTATCTCGAAACTCACTAACAAAGTGGTTAAACATAGCTAGGAACGTATAATAATAATTATAGGAAGTATTGAAATCAAACATGAAGGTTTTACAAATTCGACGATTTGAATTTATGTCATCACGATGGAAACTCGAGTTTGTTTATCAAAACTTGAGTTTTCAACTCGTGCACTTAAGGCAAAACTCGAGTTTCAATATCAAGACTCGAGTTTCCTCCATCCAGAGAGGAAAGTCACAATTTGAGCTCTTGGACACAGTTTTGGTTGAAACTCAAAACTCGAGTTTCCAAAACAAAACTTGAGTTTTGGACTTTTAATGAAAACATTGTGCTGAAGTCCAAAACATCAAAACTTGAGTTTTCAAATCAAAACTGGAGTTTTCAAAACATTGAAAAAGCTCAAAGCTCTCGGCTTGGCCAAAACTTGAGTTTCCATTTAAGTATGAAAACATTGAGAAATCGAGCTAGGCCAAAAACTCGAGTTTCCGAGGGAAACTTGAGTTTTCAAATCTTAGAAAAATGTATTGCTCTCTCGCTTGGCCCAAAACTTGAGTTTTCATATATTTAGAAAACATTGAGAAATTGTGCCAAGTCAAAACTTGAGTTTTCTCTCGAAGACTCGAGTTTTCAAAGACCGAGTGAAAACTTGAAAAACTCTCTGTCAAGTCAAAACTCGAGTTTTGAAATCAAAACTCGAGTTTTCTCTTAACTTAGACAAAACTTAGAAAACTCGGAGCAAAGCAAAATCCTGGGGTTGTAGCGCGAAACTGGGTTCAAAAGTTCAAGACTCTCTGTCCGGCCAAAACTCGAGTTTCCAATCCAAGACTCGAGTTTTGTCCTCATTTGAAAAATAATCTCAAGTCTCGTGTAAGGCAAAACTCAATTTTTCTAATCAAAACTCGAGTTTGTCTTTAAGTGAAAAAAGCCGAGTGCTCTGCAAAGTCCCAAAACTCGAGTTTTCACTTGAAAAATCAAGTTTTGCTTTGATCACTGAAACTGAGCAACTCTCTGAGTTTTGTCTTGACAGTAAGTTTTTCAACTTACCAAAGACAAAACTGTAACTTGTGTTTACAATTGTCAGTTATCATCAAAACACATAGAGAACTAACACCTCGGTCTTAATTGGCTGACGGCGAACAATGCAATGATCGACTGCGGTAATAAGAAGATATTGTTTCCACACTCACAGAGAAGTAGCGAGAATGGTGTGAGTCTAAATTTTCTCATTGCTATGGAAGCTAAAAGATGCACGAAGCATGGATGCCAAGGGTATATGGTTTTCTTCTCAATCAAGGCAGAAATCAATCCTTCGCTCGAGGACATCTCAATCATGAACAAATTCCCTGATGTGTTTCCAGAGGATCTCACCAAGTTACCTCCAGAAAGGGAAGTCGAATTCACTATTGATTGATGCCCAGAATGGGATCAATGTCAAAAGGACCGTATCGTATGACACCTAACAAGATGCAAGAGTTGAAGAAGCTGATTGAAGAACTGCGGAGAAAGGGTTTATCCGACCCGGTGTGTGTTAGTTCTCTATGTGTTTTGATGATAACGACAATTGTAAACACAAGTTGTAGTTTGCCTTTGGTAAGTTGAAAAACTTATCTTGTCAAAGACAAACTCGAGTTTTGGTTTCAAAACTCGAGTTTTGGCTTTGACAGAGAGTTGCTCATTTTCAAAGATCGAGTGCAAAACTCAAGTTTTCAAGAGCAAACTCGAGTTTTGGAATTACGAGAGCACTCAGTTTTTCACTTAAAGACAAACTCGAGTTTTGACTGAGAAACTCGAGTTTTGCCTTATACGAGACTTCTCATTATTTTCAGTTAGAGACAAAACTCGAGTCTTGATTTGGAAGCTCGAGTTTTGGCCATCTGAAGAGTCTCCAACATTTTGAACATATGCAAACTCAGTTTCGACTTAAAACTCCAGGATTTCAGTTTGCAATGAATTTTCTAAGTTTTCTCAAAGTTTTGAGAAAACTCGAATTTTGATTTGGAAACTCGAGTTTTGGCTAAGCCGAGAGCAATGCACTTTTACAATGTTTTGAAAACTCCAATTTTCTCAGAAAACTCGAGTTTTGACTTTTGCTCTCTAGATGGAGGAAACTCGAGTCTTGATATGGAAACTCGAGTTTTATCTTAAGTGCACAGTTGAAAACTCGAGTTTAGAAGAACAAACTCGAGTTTGCATCGCAGAGTCTGAAATTCAAATCTGACGAATTTGCAAAACCTTTTTGTTTGATCTTAATACTTCCTATCATCATTCATTATTATTCCTAGCTATGTTTAACCACTTTGTTAGTGAGTTTCATATCATTTAGAGGATATTAAATGAAGGTTTGAGCAAAAGCAAAAAGTGATGTCAGCACATTAAATGCAAAGTTCAGAAAGATTGCACACTTTTGGGTAATCCTTCTACACATGCTTGCAATGGATTAATGTCTGCTTTCCACATCCAGTAGCTACAATTCCAATGGATTAATATTCAAGAAGTCAACTCTGAACTTCTGTGCAACTAGATTAAGTGAAGAGTAGAGAGAGAATAAGACCAAAGCTTAACCTAATCCTTGTCTAATGAAGGCAACGGTTATATTGAAGATTACAACGGTCATTTAATGCTCTCTTGGTATAAATAGAGCTGCATTCAATTCTTCTCTACTAACATATCTGCTGAAAACAAATTGCATTCAAGTCTGACACTTATACTTTCAGTTTTCACTTGTAAAGTATCTTCTGATACATTAAGCTTCAGTGTTTATCATTATCCAGTCTTAGAGAGAGTTTCTTGATTGTAAATCATTTATTGTAAAGAATCACAAGTCAGGGGACTTGGTGATTGGGTTCATTGATTGCAACTTGTAAGGGGAAGTAAGTTCTAGTGAGAGAATTACTCTTGAGTACAGAGTGTGTAGTCAATTGTGATAGTGAAAAACCTAGAGAGTCTGGGGACTGGACGTAGGTCAAGGAGTTGGACCGAACCGGTATAAATCCTTGTGTCTTGCTCTTCTTCTCTACTCTCTGTTCATCTCTGTTTTTTATAGTTCAAAATAGAGTATTTCGAAAAAGTTTTAAAATCCCCAATTCACCCCCTCTCTTGGTGATTAAGCTCCACTTTTAGTGTGTCACCATGGGGAACTTCAGTGTTGTTCATGAAGAAGAAAGAGGGGAGCTTACGACTTTGTATCGACTAACGAGAGTTGAACAAGGTGATTGTCAAGAATAAGTATACACTCCCCAAGATTGACGATCTACTCGACCAATTATCTGGTCCTTGTGTCTTTTCAAAGATCGACTTGCGCTTGGGATACCATCAGCTGTGAGTCAAAGCTAAGGATGTTCCAAAGACGGCCTTCAGGACCAGATATTGGCATTACAAATTCTTGGTGATGCATTTTGGTTTGACTATATGAACCAAATATTTTGTCAACACCTAGACAAGTTTGTAGTGGTGTTTATCGACGACATCCTAATTTATTCAAAGAGTAGAGAGGAGCACAAAGAACATCTGTGACTAGTACTGAGTGTACTAAGGGAAAAACAACTCTTTACTAAGTTAAGAAAATGTGAGTTTTGGCTATTAGAAGTGAGATTTCTGGGCCATGTAATATCACGTGATGGAGTTGCTGTTGATCCCAGCAAAGTGGAAGCAGTTCTGGACTGGAAGAGGTGAGAGACAATGATAGAGATACATAGTTTTCTGGGTCTGGTGGGATACTACCGTAGATTTATATAGAATTTCTCACGTCTTGCCTTACCATTGATAAAGCTCACGAGGAAAAATCAATCGTTTGTATGGGATGATGACTCTGAGAGGAGCTTCTAGAAGCTGAGGGAGAGGTTGACTACAACACCATGCTGATAATCCCAGATTCGAGTGAGACTTATGTAGTCTATAGTGATGCCAGTGGGCATGGATTGGGATGTGTCCTGATACAAGCAGGGTAGCGTGGTGGCTTACACCTCTCGTCAGTTGAAGCCTCACGAGTCGAACTATCCTACACATGATTTAGAAGTGGTAGCTATCGTGTTTCCTTTGAAGATATGGAGGCACTACCTATATGGTGCAACTGTAGAGTTGTACTACGACCACAAGAGTTTGAAATATCTGTTTGATAAAAAAGAACTCAATATGAGACAGTGTCACTGGACAGAGTTGCTAAAAGATTACGACCTGGAGATCAAATATCATTTGGGTAAAGCAAATGTTGTTACAGATGCTCTAAGCAGAAAGTTGGTGCATGTGGCATACATGATGATTCAAGAGCAGAGATTGCTTGAGGACTTTAGAGATTTAAACCTGCCAAATCAGGTTTGCTGGAGTCTTAATGTGCCCAGTGAATCCTATCTTGCAAGTCTTCTTGTTAGTCAAGGAGAATACAATCTGAGAGATAAAATCGAGGAAGCTCAGAGGCAAGATGAAGGGCTATTGCAATATGGGAGATGATCTCTCGGGGCAAGACTCAAGACCATGACCTATCACTTAGTGGTTTGGTTAGGTATAAGAAGCGGATTTACATACCGCCGGTCGATAAATTAAGGTGGAAGGTACTGGATGAGACTCACAAGAGTAAGTATACTCTACATCCAGGAATGGTCAAGATGTACCGGAATTTAAAATTCAAACTTTGGTGGCCTGGGTTGAAGAAAGATGTAACCCAATATGTGGCCATATGCTTGACTTGCCAAAAAGTGAAGATCGAACATCAGCAACCCACTGGTCCTCTCACTACTGCAAAAATTGGATATTACTACCTTAAAAGACGTCCTTATTTAGAATTAGGAAGTAACAAATGGAGGTGGTGGCATTCTTGTAATAAAATGCAAGAAAGTTGAGCCTTGAGCTTCCTGAAACTTAGTTTAGGACTCATAAAATTTATTTTTGTCGTCCTTATAATTTTTTCGGACGACTAATGTAATATCCTGAATTTCGGGTATGGAAACTTGAGAATAAGCCTAAGTTAGGCAGACTACTAAGCTCAGTACAGGAAAAGTGGACCCCAGAAAGGCCCAAAAAGTTGCCCACTTTGACCAGAGGAAAAGAGTCTCTGGCCGGCCTAGGTTTGAAAAGGCGCGGCCCAGGGCAAGATACCGGTGAGGCATAAAGCCTGTATGGCGACGCAAGGGCAAAATGGTCAATTCATTGACCTTTGGGCATTCAATTTTGTTCTATATGAGAAGGGAGAGAAAAACTGATGATTTTACCCATATTCTGGTCCAAACACAAGACGCGGGACCCATATGCGATTAACTGATAGAAAAGGGACCGATAGCGACCAGTTAGGGGGTTATTTTTGGACGGAATGAGACAAATGTGGGGCTGCCTTGGAAAGAGGGAAGGTGCCACATGAATATGCCCAGGAAAGGAAGAATATCTGGCAAAAATAGGGAAAAGTACAAAAGGACGCATTTACGGACCGGTGGGACCCGATAGGAGCCAGTAGACCCCGAAATTGACCAATAAAGAAGGAGAATGGAATTAATTAATGGGGATCAGTTTTATGGAACCTCCTAGGCGCATATGATCTCTTTTTATCTCTAAAAATCAGATTTGAAGAAGAGGTAAACTTAGTCAATTCAATTATTAACGTGTGGGCCCCACCGGTGAGACAAATAGGCAATTGGAGTCAAATTGGCTAATTCTTGTCAAAAAAAAAAAGGAATCAGATGGAGAGGGCTGGAAACGCGCCACATATCCCTCCTAGAAGGCTTTCAAATCTGCACATGGGATAAACATGAAACTAAGCCAATTAATTACCAACCAAATGGAAGAATTACCCAATTACTTTGGAACTAGTTGGTTGCTTTTGCTATTATTAAATATACATGCTCTCTCTCTCCTTGACCAAGGGGAGCCCGAAATTTGCATAGAAAAGAGAGAGTATTCAGCCAACCTCCATGGCCAAGCTCAAGCTCCAAGCACCTAGGATTATCAACCCAACTTCCGATTCAGGTAAACACCGAAAAACCCGTACCTTTGGAACTTAAACTTGTAGTTTTCGTTCAACTGGTTGGGGCTTGGTGTTGGGTTTTGATGGTCCCAAAGTGTTTAAAATGTGATTTTGTGTGGGGTTAAGCTATGGTTTAAGTTTCCTAACTCAAAAACCCCAAAAACTCAAAGAAGAAGCTTGTTGCCAGTATTCTGGATTCTGGGCAGAGAAGCTTCAAAACTGTTTTTAGAATAGTGACGATGTTGGTTTGAGCGGAAATTTTACAGGTGAGAAGAAGACATCTGGGGCATCATTTTGATATGTAATTTGATATATTTTTGATGTACCAATTGAGAGATATAAATTGGCAAAGTTAGATCTGGGTGCAATAGGTCGAAATCTGACCCAGGTGTGAAAAGTGAGCAACATGAAAAAAATAGAGGTACTTTCAGGGTCTGAGAATATTTTTCATGAAAAATAGACATTTCAATGGTTAAAATGGCGCTGGAAGAAAGCAAAAATGATTTTTGCGGAATGTATTAAAAATCTGAGAAGTTGGGCCAGAAACACTGGATTTCTGGAAACTTTGGGTTGGGCTCGGTTTTAACAAGAAAAACGTGATGGCATTTTTGTAAATACTGAATAAGTGTATTTTAATGATTTATAGGTCAAAGGAACCCTTGGAAAGTCAACGGGCCCAATAAAATATTAAGGACAATATTTACCACACCAGGTAGTAACCGCTTTACTCAGATATCTTTATGTGTTTTGCTGTATGTTTGTGTTTGCCATGTGTGTTTTTCTTTGGATATGTTGTGCCAAATATGCATACAGTGTTGTGTGATTCCTAGTGCTGAGGACGTTCAGTCCGAGGCCGGCCTTGATTGGCGGCTGTGCCGGTTGAGCTTCAGTCCGGGGTTGGCCTAGGAAGGGCGACTTTACGGGTTGAGAGTCCAATGACACCGAGGCCTGCCTCGGTAAGGCAGCTGTACGGGTTCTTAGACTATGTTGTATGTTTTACTGTGGTATGACCTGAATGCATATATGGTATGTGTTTGGCATGTTTCTGTATTTTTATTTGGCATGGTTACTTACATACTCTCTACACATTTGATATTTGAGTATTGACGGTTACTCTAGGGGCCACTATCGGACCCCAGACTCTTCTGTAGTCATAGGGAGACAGACCCGATGTGAAGAATCCTTCTCGGAATGATAAGTGCTTATCGGTACAGACTGAAGAATAGGGAATCCCCTATCATGTTTGTACATATATTTGAGATGATGGTATGTTTTGTTTCGGTATTTATTCTGGATAACTATACCCTTAACCCTTCGGGGACTTTTATTTTCTGTTTCTGTTTATTTTACTTTTGCCAGTACAATAGATAGTCTAAACCAGTTAAATGCTCTGTTGTGCTCACTCTGATATCAGTTAAATGGACCGAATAACGAAGGAAAGGTAACTAAGTAAAGGAATCCCTCTAACCCGCCACCCGAAAGGGCGAGGGTGGTAGGGGTGTGACAACTAACATCTTCCCGCCTTGGAAAATATGAGAATTTTTCGTTTGGCACCATGGGATTTAATGTTTTTTGGAATAAAATTTATTTTTGGTGTCCTAAACGTTCCTAGGACGACTAATATATATGGAAAATCTTATCAGAATATATTGTTGCGTGCCGTGGCATGTTTTTGTTTGATTTTTTTTTTTTAAAAAATGGGTGACTTGAATTACCCTAAGGTCTCCCAAATTCAGGTTCGCGCCATGGTTATAATAATTTTTTTTGGCACCATGGGGTAAAAAAATTAATTTTTTACAATGGACGACTTTGAATACATATTCAAGTCGCCAATTTGTGAAATTGGGCGACCTAAAATAAAGTCGTCGCCAAAATTATTTCAATTGGCGACCTGAATTTATTTCAGTCGGCCATCATAAAAAAAAAAATTCCCAATTAAAAAATTCAATTGCCAATTGGGAATTTGGACGACCTGAATTTTTGTTCAGGTCGTCAATTGAAATATTTTGGCGACCTGAGAAAAATTCAGGTCGCCACTTGGAGTATCTTGGCGACCTGAACTTCATTCAGGTCACCACTTAGAGAATTATGGCGACCTGAATATGATTCAGGTCGCCAATGTTGCAATTTTGGCGCCTTGAATATTAATTCAGGTCGCCAAAATTCAAAATAATACCAATCGACACGGTCTCTTTAATTTTCATTTTCCCTCCCTCAAAATCACACACACTTCACTCTCGCCGCCTTCCCCAAGTCTGATATCCCTTTTCACCGACGTCTCTCCTCCGTCTTCTCATACTCCCCGGCACGTCTCCTCCGTTTCCGCCGCGCCTCCAGCTGCTCCGTCTCACTCCACCTCCTTCCCAAACCCAAGTAAGACGTCACTACTCCGCCTCTAGTTTCTTTAATGCCCATATTTTGCATTGTTTGTCAATATTTTAAATGCTTAAAACTATATAAGCCGTCGCGACTCCGACTCTGTTCTTAATTTGATCTTGGAAAAGCCCATTGGATTGTATTATAATTTTGGTTGACATAGCTGATGGATGGTTGAATTAATGGACACAGGAATTAGTAGATAAGAAGTATGGAAATGTGGAAGCATATCAGATATACAAACGAAGAACAAGGTAATTTTACCTCTATGTAATTATTTGCATTTGTGCATTTTTGAGGAGAAACAACTAACCCAAATCCTTGTTTTTTAGCCCTTTGATTCCGCTGCTCCCTTCTGTCTATGAAAGCTTCCCCTTGTGGTTCAAAACATATTTTCTCTTTGAATTACCACTCTACAATCGTAATCTTCCCAAGAAGGACTAAACTAGGGAGTGACAATTCACTTTTACTTGCAAAACATATGCTGAATCAAGTGTCAAACATACTTGACGAGACAACCACTACGCTTTACGATTAGGGGACATGTTGATCCAAAAAAAGGCATCTTGTGGATTTAATTCATGACTGTTATGTGTATTAGAATCTCTTGAAGCCTATATATCATATAGCAGTCTCTAAATAACTGTGAAAAATACCTTTAGGCTGTTAGCAGTCTGTTTCCCAAAATACCTTTAATTTCGGATAAGATTTGACTTCAATACAGTGGATTATAGTGTACCACCTAGTTAGACCTGGTCAAGGAGGTGATGTGTTTGGTGGTAGCCTTGAGTGCTTTGTTGAAGGTTCTCTAAGAAAAGGAAATGCGGTCTTCGAAAATTCAATTAAAAAGGACTCGGTCGAGAGAACAAGACTTTCTTATTTGTTTAAACTTTGTATGAATCGGGCTATGTTCTATGAAGTAAATAGCATGTTATCCCATTGAGCTTTGAAGTATTTTTTTTAAAGTAGTAGTCAGTATCTCAAACTAATTTTTTTTGTATCTAAAGCCTTAAAGTAAAATTTTTTTTCCAGTAACACTTAGTATCATAAAGCATTTTTTTTTTGTACAATTTTGTCTTTAATCCTTTTTAATAGCAACTAACGCTCGAAACTTAGGATATCGGGTGTTACCATTGTTGTCAAACTCATGAGTTAATTAATTATGTGAGTTTATATTATTAAGTTCAATACAATAAAATAAGTGGGCTGAATCTCTTTTTTCTTTTCTTATTACTATTATTAGTAATATTATTAATTTAGAGGGGCATGTACTAATGTTTTCATATTATAAGCGAGAATGATCAAGTATCCTCAGAAGCCAACGCTTTTATCCCTTGATGACAAGTGTGTAGATCTACATTTAATTATGTTGCCTTTTGTTCCACAAGTTTCACCTACTATGATATGTGGCATTATGGGTTAACAGAATATGTCCAAATCGATGAGTCATCGGGTGATAGAGTTGATGTACCAGTTGTGAGAAAGGGTAGAGGTAGCACACATATGGGTGCGTTAATTGCACATCGTGACAGTCAGAAAAAGAGGCTGCATGTGGAGTTCGATGCCAATATGAATCCAATTGGTCCAGAGGAAGACAATTTCATTAGCTACTTAGGCTATCTGGCTCGAAGCAAAGTTCGCATTGTATTCTCTAATTGGAAGTTGGTTCCTGCTAAAACGAAGCAGTTGATCTGGGCACAAATTTTGGTATCTCACTTTCGATATCTTCTGCATTTGTATCTTTAGTTTTGTTACTTGATTTCTTTCATGTCTTCTCTTTTACCTTGCAGCAAACGTACAATTTGCCTAACAATACGGCCATGTACAAGCATTGGATGGGCGAGGTTCGTCTACGTTGGAAAGATTTTAAGAACAAGCTCACTAAAAAGTATATTTGAAGGGAAAAGAGGAACAAGGACCCATGTCAGGACTATGATTACATTTCTTCAGAGGACTGGAGGGAGTTTGTGGCGTCACACCAAAATCCTGAATTTCTTGTAAAATTTCTTTCATATCTTATCTTTTAGTTGAATCTATTTGACATCGTAGGCTCAGTTTTATTTGTTTTCATGTCACAGGAAAAAAGTCAAGCCAATAGAGAGAGGCAAGCAAGAAATAAGTATCCGCATTGCTTGTTGAGAGGTGGCTATAAAAAGCTTGAACAGAAGATGATGGAAGAAGAGTTGGAGAGAATGAAGGAAGCCGCTCAATCCAATCCTTCCACCGTTATCCAGGCCCTTGAGCGTCCTCCTCGTCACAAAAAATGGAAAGCTACGAGGATGAAAGGTGACAAATACGTAAATGAAGATGTGGCTGAGGTTCCCTCCAAGATTGTAAGTAGTTAAATTCGAAGTATTAAATAGCCTATGTTGTTTCATATTCTAGGAGTTTGGTTACTATTTATGAAAAATCCTATGATATAGGATGCACTTGAGAAGCAGAGCATCCAAGGTTCATTCACGCCAGGTACACGGATGGACATTTTGTCCACGACGATTGGGAAGCCAGATTACCTTGATGCTGTTCGAGGGGAGATAAGGGGAGTTGGCGTCGCGAAATATTTCGGACGGCGTTCACGTTGTTCGTATGACGATGACAACCCTAGTCCTCAGCCTGTAGCGAAAATTCGAGCGTCCCTCGTAGATGAGGTTATGGAACAACTACGGGGTGAAATGAGAGCTATGATACAAGAGAAGGGAAATACGCAACCTACAACCCACGAATCCCCGGCCTTCCCAAGCAGCAAAGAAAGTTTTCACGGTCCAGATGCACCCATTGGCGAACCTTCTCATCACTCTCCAGATGTAATTATTGGCGACCTTTCTAACACTCCACAGGGAGGACTACCTTGCACTCTATATTTGGATGACCCACACCGGCGTATTGTTGCCGATGGTCTAGTTTACTCAGAACAAACCACACACCACAATATGCAAATTCCACAAGACCACGTAGGGTGACTGTGAAAAGTGTGCGAGAGGGGGAAGAAGAGACAACCATCCCGATTGATGATGAGGAGGTTCCCACACTAGGCGCTGCCACCACATCGTTCATCCTTTGGCCGCATCATCTTATTCAGATGGGGACGACACCTCCAATGGTAGGAAATACATTACTGATTGATGATGAGTAGCTTCCCGATTGATTTTCATTGCTAACCCCCTCATAATCTGTTTATTATGTTTTCATAGCATGAACAAGCTGCAGGCATATTTCCCTACTTAGCTTCGCTGCGAGAGATGATAGGCTTGCAGATGCCTGCGGGCATTGTCGGTGTAGAAAAGACATATCTGATATCAATTGACAAGAAAGATTTGATAGAGTTTCGCATATGGACATTTAGATATACGCTTCTTCAACTTGCAATCCCGTAAGTTTTTTTACCCTTTAATTATGTTAGTACTCTTTTTTGTTTAATATATTCAACAACATTTATCATTTTGTTTCAATCATAGTGTCTGCCGCGACATATGCGCCAAGGCAGGCCGAGCGGGTTTGTATGGATTCTTATGTCCTGCAACCACAGCTTCGGCTCACAATAACTTAACCAAAAGGGGCATATATGTTGGTTTAACACTGGGTGACGGACAATTGCCTTGTTATCTAGCGCCAATACATGAAAGGTGCTTTTTTTTTGTCTATATAAGATTTTTAATAATAAATTGCTTTCTTATCTTAGTTTAATATTAATATGTATATGTTGTAGTGGTCATTGGACCCTGTGTGTTGTTTACCCCGCCAAGAACGTATGTTATTGGTTCGATTCCGTAGGTGGCAGGCCAAACGAGGATATCAAAACCATGTTTACCGAGTAAGTAAATTTTTGTCTAAATCATTGATTCTCCTTTTAAATGAATTGTTTTTATGTCTGTTAATTTCCATTTTAATGATAGGGGTCTCAAGACGTAAAGACACTTTCTAGAATACTGAAAGCGGGGTGGACCGAAGTGGTTTTATCCGAAGGTAAGTAGTTTCAATTCAAGTTATTTCATTAACACAGTAGCTTTCGATATGCCTTTATTCGTTTTATCAATTTGCTTTTGATTTATAGTGCCATCAACAACCAGGGAACACCGAGTGTGGATACTACGTTATCAGTTGGATGCAATCCATCATTTCCACCGGACGTGCTACAGGCTTTCAAAACGTATGTAATGCTCCATGATCCTCAAATGATGATATTTTTGTTGTTGTACTTGAGTTGTTAATTATTTCATTCACTTCATTGGTTTATCTTATACCTTGTTTTCCAATTTACAGTTTTTTGGTACTGTGGATCCGTACTCATAGGATGACATCGATACGGTTCGAGACATGTTGGCTAAACATCTTCTTGAACACATATAGGTATATAAAGTTTACTTTGCATTTTTTGGCTGGATCAGGTGATCAATCTGTTTTAGGTAAATCTTTTGATAGACGAATGCTTCTTGAGATTCTTTTGGAATTGTGATGGTGGCATTTATGTTGCATGAGATTCTTCTGGAATTGTGATGGTGGCATTTATGTTGCATGTCCGCTTTTTGAAATCTGCGATGCTTCCGAGGGTAGCCTAAGGATTGAAATGTGGCAAACTCCATTTTATGACATAAAGGTAATTTGTATTTATCTTTGCCTTGTTCCTCAAAGATGGTTGCTTGTTTAAAATGTCAACTTAATTTTGATATATAACTCGAGTAATTCAGTCATATTTAATTGTTCCTCAGAGCTTGCAAAATCTTCCTTCGTCATATGATGAGTTTATGAAACTCCAATTACCTGACAACACCAATTCAGCTTTTAAATTTGCCAGTAGCTGAAATGGAGCTGGACTGGGGTAAGTTTGTTTGTGGATTTTTCTTTTAATGATTGTAGTTCCTTGTATTCTTCTTTTGTGAGATTGCAATAAGATTATATGATTAACTTTTTTCCTGACATGCCTAATTTCCTTCGCTTGTTTGGCCTAACTTCTGTGAATATTGTTTATTATATTAGGTACTCTTCCCTCGTATGATGATATAAAGGAATTTATGGGTATGAATCCAAAAAAATTGAAAAAGAATTAGTCTCAAATTAAGGAGACGTCTGTTGAAACTAGATTACAAAGGAGAGAGAGTTAATGACGAGCCATAGAAGTGAAATGAGCTCAAGGTCCAAAGACATGAAAGCAAAGACAGTAGATCAATCGGTTTTTGTCACTCAGAAAGGAAACGTTGTAGGGGGAACAAACAATGTACTAAATCCCTTGGCTGTTTATGAATGTTTTCATTTTGAGCACGTCTGCTGGGCTTGTATATGGCTGAAATCTGTGACTCCTGAATGAATGTACAGTTTGATATTTCAGTTTTGCAGCAAATTGGCCAATTATTAAAAATCAATCATATTTTTTTCTTTAAAAAAAACTCATATTAGGCGACCTGAAACAAAGATCAGGACGCCCCAATATACATATGAGGCATCTTGATCTTTGTTTCAGGACGCCTCATATTAGGCGACCTTATTCCATTTCAGAACGCCTCATATGAGGCGACCTGAACTGCATAGATGACGCATGATATGAGGTGACCTTAATTTGATTCAGGTCGGCTAATATGAGGCAAACCTTATTCCATTTCAGGACGCCTCATATGAGGTGACCTGAATAATTTATAGGACGCATGATATAATTCAGGACGCCAAAAGTTAACCCAAACAACTTCCCCCTCCGAGACGTCCCTCTTTTTCAGGACGTGAATTGGGTCTTATTTAGGTCGTCATTTAGGTTTTTTGTGGTAGTGTCTTCATGGACTAGAAATTCTAGAATGTAAGTGGGAGAGTGTTACCATGGATTTGGTGGTGGGTTTACCCAACATTAGGAATCACGATGTGATCTGGGTAATTGTTCATCGATTAACTAAGTCATCACATTTTATCCCCATCAGTGTCAACTATTCTCTGGAACGGTTGGTGGAGATTTATATCAAAGAACATTGTTAGACTCCATGGTGTACCTAAAAGCATTGTCTCTGACCGGGATCCATGATTTACATCTCGATTTTGGTGAGCATTGCATGAAGCTCTAGGTACAAAGCTGAAATTCAGTACGGCTTACCACCCTCAGACCGATGGTCAGTCTAAAAGGACAATACAAAACCAGAAGATATGCTGAGAGCGTGTGTATTGGATTTTAAAGGGAATTGGGATTGACATTTTCCATTGGCAGAGTTCACATACAATAACAGCTATCATGCAAGCATACAAATGGCTCTGTTTGAGGCATTGTATAGGCGAAAGTGTCAGTCACCTATATGCTGGACGGAATTTTCTGAGAGACAATTGCTTGGACCATATATAATTGATCAAATCTCCGAACAAATAGGTTTGATCAAGAGGAGACTCCTAGCAGCACAAAGCATATAGAAGAGCTATGCTAATAAAAGGAGAAGATCTCTGGAATTTGAAATTGGAGATCATGTGTTTCTAAAGATATCCCCAGTGACCGGTGTCGGTAGAACACTTAAGAGGTGAAAACTAGTGACCGGTGTCGGTAGAACACTTAAGAGGTGAAAACTAGGTCCTCGTGACATCGGGTCGTTCGAAATATTGGCAAAGCGTGGACCGGTCGCTTACCTGGTGGCCTTACCCCCGAACTTGAGCAAACTCCATGACGTTTTCCATGTTTCTCAGTTGAAGAAATACCAACCAGACCGCGATCATGTTATTGAGTATAAAGATGTCGAAGTGCCAAAAGACAATACCTTTGTAGTCGACCCAGAGCGAATTCTCGAACATCAAGAGAAGCGACTTAGACATGGGAGTATTCTCTCTATGAAAGTGGTTTGGAAAGGGTTATCTCCTAGGGAGGCAACTTGGGAAACAGTGGAGGATATGAAGAAGAAATATCCGGAGTTTATGGCTCGGAGTATAATTAGTGTAGAGTAAATTTTGAGGGCGAAATTTTATTTAATGGGAGGAGAAATGTAATACCTGAAAATTTCTATTTAATATAAGTCTTATATTTTGATGAGTAATTAGCAAAAATGAAGGTGAATATGTGTCTCAAATTATTATAAGTTATTGGTTCAAATTGTAGGCAAATTTTCTTGGAATTAAATAAACAAAAGGCAAAATATAAGACTAAGATTTGGGATCATAAAATGTGATATAATTAACACATAAAATAATGGTTATTTTATAACCAACAGAGGGAAGAAAATGTTATGGGAATACTTAATCAAATTAAAGGAAATAAGTAAAAACCAATGATTAATTAAACTTACACTAATTAAAATCAATTTTTTTTTGTAATTATCCAAGTGGAACATAGATAAAAGAAATTGTCCAAAAAATTGGGGGGGGGATGCAGATTTCAAAAAGCTGGAGATCAAAAAGGATAAAATCAAATATTGATAATTAGAGTTGAAAAGTCAAATTAGCAACTAGCCAATGGGAAAAAAATCAAGGAAATGGGCTTAATCCTCATGAAATTAAAGTAACCAATGAGAGATTTAGGCTATTGGAGTAATGACGCTGAAGAAGCACAATGAAATGGAACTATTTGTTAATTAATAACATTCATTGAATTGGCTGATGGAGAAGGGCATGTCGACACATTAAAGTAGGGGGTAGGATTTAGTTTCAAAAAGTACAATTTAATCCAAGGGTTAAGGTGAATTTTGGTCACATTTAATTGCCATTTGTGTCCTTGATTTTTCTCTATAAGTAGAGATGTTCCCCTTCACATTTTCCTCACACCAACCACAATCACCTCTGATCCTTTGATTAAGAGAGTGAGACGTGAGATTGAGGAAGAGAAGGAGGAAGGAGAAACAAGGTCTTCAAGGGTAAGTCTTTAGTTCTTGAGCTTTAAAATTTTTAGTAAATTGTTAGTTTAATCTAGAAAATGGTAAATAAAAATTCCCATGATTGTTTTTAGGCCTCCTTACATTAAAAAATTCCTAATGAGGTATAAATATGTTGGGAAATAATTTTTGCAATTAATTGAACAAAACAGTGAAAGATAGGGAATTATTGGGTTTGTTGGGCTATTGGAATCAGTCGAGAAAAAGAGGGCATTATTTTATGTAGAAATTAATCTTCAAAAATTCTGAATGTTTTCATGGTTATAGTAGACATGTATATATTTTCATTGGCATAAAATATGTATCAATTAGAGTTCTATAGAAGGAGATAAATATTCTTCAAGTTGGGTCACGTTTTCTGGAAGCAAATCTGAACAGTGATTGGAAAACATTAAAATGGTAGTGATTCATAAATTTTGAGTGCAAGAAGTTATTTTTCCAAAAAACTAGACATATCAAGTATTGTGAGGAATTTCACGGCGCCTCATTTTGATATTTTTATAATTAATTATGATTTTTCAAAGTTACCGAAAAATCTGGACAGAAATGCCGAAATGGCGTTTTAAAGAAATGTAAGGGAATAATTGGAATAGCAAATCCCCAAAGGGGTAAAAAGGTCAATAGTGGCTAAAACATCTATTGGGATTGTGACGCCATGAAACCTAAAAGGGTGACCAGCACAGAAGATGAGTGGACTCACATTCCTTAAGCCTTAATCTTATAAACATATGCTCAATTACATGGATCCTACCTATAAATTACATGGAGCATCTAACTTTAAATATTAACACAAAAGTCCAGGGCTATAATTACATCAACTAAAAGCACTACAAAATGAGACCGCTAGCTTTAAGTCGTTAAGAAGGTTCTTCACCGCTTAGTAGGAGATACATGGTCAAGCGTATCGTCAAACCAAAACAAATTTTCCGGTGAATAACGTCCCATTATTATAGTTGCAAAAGTAAAATAATTTAAACATCTTTCTCTTTTGACAATAGAAATATATTAATAATTGGGGGAGAGAAGAGTGTCCTTATCATAGAGTTGCTATGAGGGACTCTCAACTCTTTTCTAAACCATATGTTCAGGAATAAAAATAGAATTCTATATAAAATATTGTTAGTAAGATAATTTCACATACAAAATAAAACCTTTGATTTGATATAGTCAATTTAAAACATAATTCTCAAACCTGATCTTTCCATAGAACTTCTTACGAACGGATGACAAGCGTGGCCACACAAATTCACGAGGGGAACTAACCAAGCATGACTCAAGGCCATGAAACAAGCATGGACACACATTCCATGAGGGTAAACTAACCTAGCATGACTCAAGGCCATGAAACAAGCATGGACACACAGTCCATGAAACAAGCATGAGAACAAATCCCATGAATATATCAAGTGAGCTCGAGGTTAACCATGGTGCACGAGAACTAACGTATTGCTTTAGTGACCGAAGATTCTCAGTATTCACCCTCTCTAAAACATTTTCAAACATGCTTGGGGTCAATTTATCAAATTAATACAAATTCTCTCTTCAAGATAATAGTAGTTCTATCTCATACTTTTTAATCAAATTCCCCCGCATGAAATTTTACAAACAATATTTTAAAACTTTCTTTCAAATTCAATCTGTCGATAAAATCCTTTTAAAACATCAAGAACTCATGTAAAAACATTTCTATCTCAAATAGTAAATTCTAGCTTATAAACTTTCCAAAATCCAAAATCATTTCAATGTAAAATTTATGAAAATATATCAAAAGTCTTGCTTTCCATTCAAGAGCATAATCTTAAATTATACTTTGAAACAATTGGAAGAAATACATAATAATGAATAAAATCACCATTCTTTACTCCTATATTATCAACAAATATTCCTTCACAAAATCATACTTTCAAATATGAAAATTAACATAAAAATATCATTTATAAAAATTAGGATGTTATTCACTTACACATTGCTCCTTCCAAAACAATACCTTTACCAAATTCCTTTTTGTTCGCTTTTCTCTTGAGCTCTGGAAATTTCCAATTCCTATACATTTTGAAATTCGTATATCAACCTCTAATGGAATTTACCTACTGATTGTAAAAATCCTTAAGTACCAAAACATTCGTCAATCACACCTATCACTAATTATCTATGTTTTTGAATCTCAATTCTTCTAAGGTCAACTTCAAAACACTGATTCAATCCTCATTTAGGAACTCTTTGACACCTAAACACATGCATGATACCTCTCTAGGTTCTGAAAATTCCATCTCAACTCACAATACTTAATTCTTAATTTTAAAGTCTCAATACTTAATTTACACGTCAAGCATCAATCTCATATGCTTACTCACCTAAAAAGACTTGGCTTTCACATCTTATATTTACATATCTAGCCTTTAACCTTCATTAATATTTCAAACAACAACAAAAGAAAAGTCTAAGAAATACCTCAATCAAACTAAAATCGATTCCTCAACTTAATGATATGGAAACAGGGTACTATTTTGAACTGTTTCCATTTCTCTTATGTTTCTGTTAGAGAAACCATCATTATACCCAACAAAACAGAAATCTTAGGTTTAGCCATAACAAAACAGAACCAAACACATCAAAAACAACCCCAGAATCGCCATGCATGCAAGATAGAAATTGTCATGAGCTCTCTCTCTAACATCTCATGATTTTCAGTCACATTCACATCTTCCCCTTAATCCAATAGTAGCCAAATGCAGAAAATTAGGATAGAAGAGTGTTAGTTCTCTATGTGTTTTGATGATAAATGAAAATTGTAAACACAAGATATAGTTTTGTCTTTGGTAAGTTGAAAAACTTACCGTCAAGACAAACTCGAGTTTTGGAGTTTTGGCCTTGCGAGAGAGTTGCTCATTTTCGGTGATCAAAGCAAAACTTGAGTTTTCGATGAAAAATCGAGTTTTGGGACTTACAGAGAGCACCCAGTTTTTCACTTAAAGACAAACTCGAGTTTTGATTATAAAACTCGAATTTTGCCTTTCACAGAGTCTTCACATTATTTTCAAATGAGGACAAAACTCGAGTCTTGGTTTGAAGACTCGACTTTTGACCAGACAGAGTCTTGAACTTTTGAACTCGGTTTCACGCTACAAGTGCAGGATTTTGCTTTGCTTTGAGTTTTCTAAGTTTTCTCTAAGTTAAGAGAAAACTCGAGTTTTGATTTCAAAACTCGAGTTTTGACTTGACAAAGAGTTTTCCAAGTTTTCACTTAGTTTTTGAAAACTCGAGTCTTCATAGAAAACTCAAGTTTTGACTTGGCACAATTTCTCAATGTTTTCATAAATATATGAAAACTCGAGTTTTGGGCCAAGCGAGAGAGCAATACATTTTTCTTAGATTTGAAAACTCAAGTTTCCCTCGGAAACTTGAGTTTTTTTGGCTGGCTCAGATTTCTCAATGTTTTCATACTTAAATGGAAACTCGAGTTTTGATTTGGAAACTCGAGTTTTGGCCAAGCCGAGAGCTTTGAGCTTTTTCAATGTTTTGAAAACTCCAGTTTTGATTTGAAAACTCAAGTTTTGATGTTTTGGACTTCAGCACAATGTTTTCATTAAAAGTCCAAAACTTGAGTTTTGTTTTGGAAACTCGAGTTTTGAGTTTCAGCCAAAATCTGTGTCCAAGAGCTCAAATCGCTACTTTCCTCTCTAGATGGAAGAAACTCGAGTCTTGATATTGAAACTCGAGTTTTGCCTTAAGTGCACAATTGAAAACTCAAGTTTTGATAAACAAACTCAAGTTTCCATCGTGATGATAGAAATTCAAATCATTGAATTTGTAAAACCTTCATGTTTGATTTCAATACTTCCTATAATTATTCTTATACGTTCCTAGCTATGTTTAACCACTTTGTTAGTGAGTTTTAGATACTTTAAAGAATGTTTATTGAAGGTTTAAAGCAAAAGCAAAAAGTGATGTCAGCACATTAAATGCAAAACCCATAAAGTTGCATTCTTTTGGGTAATCCATCTGCACACGCTTACGAAGAGTTAAAGAATGATTTCCACATCCAAGAGTCCGCTATTCCAACAGATTAATTTGCGAGAGAGTCAACTCAACTTCGCACAAATGGATTAAGTGAAGATTAGAGAGAGAAGAAGACCAAAGCTCAAGCTAATCCTTGTCTAATGAAGGCAACGGTTATATTGAAGATTACAATGATCATTTAATGCTCTCTTGTTATAAATAGAGCAGCATTCAATTCTGTAAATGGAGCTATATACCCAAGAGGGGGGGGTGAATTGGGTATTTTAAAAACTTTTAGAAATATGCTCTGTTTTGAAATAATGAAACCAGAGATAGACAGAGGAGGAAGGGAAGGAAAGCTTGCTCAATGGAAATTATCCTGGTTCAGTCTTATCTTTGACCTACATCCAAATCCCAAGCCACACTTGGGATTTTCAATCCACTATACTCACAAACCGATTACACACTCTCGTACTCAAGAGTAGTTCTCTCTCTAGAACTCACTCCCCCTTACAAGTTGTAATCAATACACCCAACCACCAAGTCCCCCGACTTGTGGTTATCTCAATCAATAAATGATTTACGAGATATAACTCTCTTACGGAAGATAAAAATGAACAACGGGCGAAGTGCAAGTATCGATTGATACAATACAAGTGAAAAGCCGAACACAATAAATGACTTAGTAAATTTTCGCTCTCGGTAGGTGTATCACTTGAGAAGAAGTTAATGAACTCTATTTATAGGTAGAGAACATTAAATGACCGTTGAATGATGAATCCAACCGTTGTAGGTGATTAGCATTAAGTCCGGTCATCTTCTCTCTAAGCTCCAACTAATCCGGATGTTGATATGGTCGATGTGGAACTCGAGGATTTGCCCGTTGGAGAAGAGTTTTCTTGATGAAGAAAGTGTTTTTGAACGTTGAGAGTTCGTGCTCGATGGATTAACCAAAAGGATGTTAATTTTCCGAAGTGCAATAAATGCTCGACCACTTTATGCTTTTTCTCTTGATCTTCATTAACTTTCATCTCGTGCTAACCGAATTCCACTAAATAAACTTGTTAAACATATCCGGGAACATAAGTGAAAGATTCATGAAAGCATTTGGAACAAACAAGAGTGATTCAAGAATTCGTATAATTCAAAATGTAGTTTTTGCGTTGCATACATTTAGGTTTGTTCTTGTAAACTCGAGTATGGCACTTGTTCACAAGTGACCAAACTGCAAAGATCCAATTGGATACTCGAGTTTCCACTTTTCGAGGCAAGTCATCGTGTCTTGTATTTAAAGGTCAAGACCTATACTCGAGTTTGCCTATGCAAACTGCGGTATGGGTTTAACTTGAAAAATCCATTTGCTCTTCGGAAGTCCAATACTCGAGTTTAGCAACACAAACTGCAAGTATTGACCATTCAATACTCGAGTTTGCCAATGAAAACTGCAGTATTGATTTATCTTGAAAAAATCCTTTTCTCTCTGGAAGGTCAATACTCGAGTTTGTTTTGGAAACCGCAGTTTTGACTCAGTTTGAAAAACTTGTTTTGCTTGGGAAGTCCAATACTCGAGTTTGCCAAGCAACCTGCGGTATTGGCTGTCCCAATACTCGAGTTTGCAAATGCAAACTGCGGTATTGACTAAGTTGGAAAAATCCTTTGATTCACAAGAAGTTCGATACTCGAAGTTTACCCATGCAACCGCAAGTATTGACCATTCAATACTCGAGTTTGCCTATGCAAACTGCAAAGATCGACTTTGGTTGAAAACTTGGTTTCTTTCGTATGGCCTATACTCGAGTTTGCCAAGCAAAGCTGCAAAGATTGGCTGTCCCATACTCGAGTTTGCCAAGCAAGCTACGGTATGGACTTTGGCTGAAAACTTGGTTTCTTTCTCGTATGCCCTATACTCGAGTTTACCAAGCAACCGCGGTATTGGCTGTCCAATACTCGAGTTTGCAAAGGCAAACGCAGTATTGGTCGTCCAATACTCGAGTTTGCAGATGCAAACTGCAGTTTGCAACTTTCAGAGTGTTTTTTAAAACAACTTTGCAAACTTCAAAACACGTTTTACATTTGTTGTAAATCATCAAAACATATTGAGAACTAACAAATTCTTCTCCAACCAATACACCTACTGAAAATGCATAGCATTCAAAGTTCTTCAATTACCTTTCTGTTTTCACTTGTATTGTGTCTTTTGACATTCAAAGCTTCAATGTTTATCTTTATACACTCTTAGAGAGAGTTTTTATCTGTAAATCATTTATTGTAAAGAATCACAAGTCAGGGGACTTGGTGATTGGGTTCATTGATTGCAACTTGTAAGGGGAGTAAGTTTTAGTGAGAGAATTACTCTTGAGTACGAGTGTGTAATCAGTTGTGATAGTGGAAATCCCAGAGTCCGGGACTAGACGTAGGTCAAGGAGTTAGACCGAACCACCCGATAAACTCTTGTGTTTTGCTCTTCCTCTTTACTCTCTCGTTTACCTCTATTTTTCGCTGCCAAAAACAGAGCAAAGTTTTAAAGTTTTTAAAATCCCCAATTCACCCCCCTCTTGGTGATTAAGCTCCACTTTCAAAGAGGATCTAGAAGCCTCACCTAAACCGGAAACCAAATTTGCATGCGACAATCGACTTCTTCTTCTTCCTCTGGCAACTCGTGGCCTCTCACTCTCTCGAATTCCCAGCTTTCAGTCTTAGCTTCTCCGTCTCTCTCTCTCGTATGATCTCAATATGTTCTCTCGTCTATCTCGGACCCTTTCTCACTCTCGCCCTCTATTTTCAGTTGAAGGCCAAAGGGAATGGATAATAAATAGGGCGCATGGGTGATTGTGTTTAGATGCCATTGAAATGGAGAATTGAGGGGAGTGGGGGGTGTACGTGGCGGACTTGAGTGATCAGAGAGTGTGTGCGTATATGTGGCCAGCGATTAAGAGAGGAGAGTGTATGCTTCATGCATTGTTGATAAAATAGAGGTAGTGGAGTATGGGTATTGCCCATTATGTCTATCTCTTATGCGCTAAATGATATTAGAGAGATAAGGAATGCTGACCCTTAAAATGAGAGATGCTTGATAAAAGAGAAGTATTTTAAGGCTGAAATAAAACACATGTAAGAGGCGTCTGTGTGTATATACTTCTATCCAAATCTATCGGAAATAATTAATTGGTGTTGCATGTGATGAGGTGTCTTGAGCTAAGGAAATTAAGTGAGAAATGGATGAATATCAGATACTAAAGGAGATGACCGAATGGATTGTTGGAGTAAATAAGGAATGTTGCATGAGGTAATAAGGTGATACGTATATGTGGCTTGCACATGCACAATTTTATGTACAACACTCATTTCCAACACTTAAATACATTTTCAGCTTTAGAAAATTCCAACTCAAGAACGTTGTCTTAGAAGTCTTTAATCACATCTATACACTACCTTTAGTTACTCTTCCAAACCTTCATCAAACGGACACAACACATCAAGACCCAAAAGTTTCAGATTCAAGGAAATGTATTCTCAAAGTTCGAACAACGACAATCATAAGTCTTAAATTCCAAATAATTAATCTTATAATTATTTAGGCCAAATTTTCACAATTTAATTCCTCTTACAATATTTCTAGATCCATATATATATATATATATATATATATTTTTCCCAAAATTTTCAAGGTTGTTTAACCTTTTTGTCAAAATAAACTTAAGACTATTGACTCTTACAGGCTTAGTAGTCTACTCATCTCAATCTTATTCCTAAATTCCTTGTCCAAAAATTCAGGATATTACAATTCTTCCCCTTTAAAATAAATTTCGTCCTCTAAATTTGACACATACCCCAAGACATAAGTCGTTAAGAAGGTTCTTCACCGCTCAACAGAGATACATGGTCGGCGGTATCGTCGAACCAAAACAAATTTTCCGCGAATAATCTCCCATTATTATAATTGCGAAAGTACAATAATTTAAACATCTTTCTCTTTTGACAATAGCAAAATGGGGTGTTGATAGACATCCTAAGCACCGACTATAGAAAAGCCGCACAACATACAACAACGGTAATACTTGAAGAATGTAAAGACGACGTATGATCGGAGGAATGTGTACTTCATCCCTTCCTACTCCCGTGAAGATTGGGCAAAATGTACTTTGTACCATTGATCAAACCATATTTTTCTATGATTTTACATGATTAAATTGGGATTCTTAATGTATTTTCTCATAGCTATTGAGCTTTAAATGTATTTCTTGTGACAAATTGAGATTAAGAGTAAATACATTAAATTAGGACTAAAAAGGGCAAAATTGTCAAAGAAATTGTAATTACTTTTAATCATTGTTTCTTCTAAGAATATTTGATGTTAGATTAATTTTTTTGGATTGTAGATGCTCAAAAGATTAGATCAAATTCTAAAATACAAGTTTGAACTCAAGTTGCAAAAGTTTCAGTTTAGTCCCTCTACAAAATGTTTTAAACTTTTCACTTAGGTCCCTACATAAAACTCTGCGTTTTGATATTATTATTAGGTTTGATCTTCTTTAGCATGAGTAGATCCAAGAATGCACAGGGAGGCCCAAGAGTATATAATCAGAGAATCCAGCGCCGTGGAAGGGAGAATAAAGAATTAGTGCCGCGAACGAGAAGGAAAAGAGGAATGCCGCAAGCATGAGACCTCGTCTTTCATCAATTCCTTCACCCTCAACGTCATCATCTTCTTCATCCGTTGCTTCACCACCCCTCCATCATCACACCCCCTTCATCTTCCATTATTTTCGGTGACATAATTCCGATTCCAGGTGAGCTAATTCCAAATGCCAACGAGGGTTGTTTTTCAAGGCTTGTTTGATTCCAGTTGTATTAGAGTTTATCCCATGGCTATGTGTGGCTAATATCTTTGCTTCTTGGTGATGGAGACTTGTGGTTTGAGCAATTGTGCTTCAATAGGGTAGTTAGTTAATTCAATCTTTTGCTTAGACTATTTATTTGATTTCCTTATTTAGGTTTATCATTATTTAGTTGTGAGACTTGGATTCTTGTTATGTGTTCATGTGGATTGATTATTGTAGTTTTAATTGGATGATTATTTTGATATTCAAATTTCCATATTTCTTTAAATGCTTGATGAAATTATTCTTGCTGTCATGTTTATGATTGGTAATCATAGTTTATTTTAGTTTTTTTTTGAATGGTTCGTTAGAACATTCTAATTGAGAAGAACAATTTATATCATCCCAATTTTAATTACACATTAAGTGGATTTTAACAAAATCTCAAGAGGTAGTAGTTTGCTATGTTTGTAGGAGCTACTATTAATTCAGATTATTGGACTCAAGTGTTATCTTGAGGTTGTTCTTTAGACTTAATGAAAGTTTAACTCCCATATATCTTTTTAAGCAATGATAGCCATCTCCTTCATTACCAAGAGCATCCATCATTAATCCCTTTAAATCCAAAGCATTCTTCATTATTTTCCAAAAATACCAAAAAGAATAGAATTAGTTTCTTTATATTTTTATGAATTTTAGTTTAGAGAAAATCAATTTCAAAACCCCTTTCCTAACCATGTTTTTAGCACTTAGTTTAACCTAGGGAATTCAAAATAAAAGGCTCCTTGATAAGAGAACAATCCTGAGTTGTTTGCACTATATTGCATTTTAATTTGTGGTAAATTGTGATTTGACCCTAAGGCGGCTAAGGTTTTTGTCAAATCAATGGCGCCATTGCCGAGGAGTCAATTTTGACTCCTTTGGTTTACTAAGTGTCAATTGGTTTAGATTGATTGGAGTTTGCCCTTGTGAGCCTATTAGGTTTTCTTTAATTTTTCATATTTTTTAAAATCTTTCATAGTTTGTGTTCTTGCATCAAAATTTTTGAAAAAAAAAACCTCTTTTCACATTTTCTTGTTTGAATTTGTGTGCAAGACAGTTTTTGTACTCCATTGTTTCATTACTTGGTTGATAGCTTTATATGTTCGACCAGTTTAAGGAGAACTCTGTTCATTTTTCTCAACTTGATTTTTTCATTGACTTAAATGAATGTGTTTCACAAGGTACAACTATGGATGGTGAAAACAACACTCCACTAAGGAGGAGAACTAGAAGGGATGTAACAAGATCAAATGTTACTTATGATCCTTTCAATATAGCATGCCCTAACCTTAGGTCAATTTTGAGCTTAAAGGAACTTTGCTTAATTCATTACCTCGTTTCCATGGACTTGAAAAGGAAGACCCTTGCAGCCATTTCAATGCTTTACACGTGGCTTGCTCTAATATGAAGCCTGTTGGTGCTCGCATAGATGATGTGAAATTAAAGGTGTTCTATTTTACTTTGGAGGGGAAAGCTAAAGAATGGTACATGACGCTACCTAGGCATGTTAATGATGCTCTTCATTCATGGGCTAATATGAACAAAGCCTTTTTGGAAAAGTACTTACCTGATTCAAGGATTGCGAGCTTAAGAAAGAGATTTACTCTATCAAACAAGACCCTTTGGAGTCCTTCTATGAATATTGGAGTCACTTTCAGGATTTTTTAGCTAAGTGTCCACACCATCAAATTGTTGATGAACAGTTGATTAAATACTTTCATGATGGTCTTCTGCCTAATGAGAATGGCATTCTCGATGCTTCAGCTGGAGGTTCTTTGGAAGATTGCACGGCTGAAGAGGCATGGAATCAAATTTGAAGGAGAGCTAGAAATACTCAACAATATAATGTGAAAGAGATAATAGGAGTTTGTGATATCGGTTCTAACCAAAGAATGGTCTCACTTGAGTCTAAGATGGATACAATCACTTCACAACTTTCTCCAATCACATCTGAACTTCATAATATGAGTATTCAATGAGCAACTCATTCCCCTACTTCACAAGCTCTTGTTGCACCTAGTTGTGATGGTTGTGGTTCAATGATGCACATTACAAGTTTATGACCTAATCACCATGAGGAAGTTAATGCCATGTATGAAGGAAGGTCTAATCAACAACAACAAAGATGGATTCTAACACTACTACCTACAATGAAGGTAGAAGACCTAATTCTAATTTTGGTTGGAGAAATCAAGAAGGTTCGTCATATCAAGTCCAACCATATGGGTCAAACTGTGGGCAAATGGTGCCTATTCAAGAGTCTAAGGGTGATGAGAACAATCAATTGTTGAAGAGTGTGGCTTCTCAACTTACTAGTATGAACAACCGGATGATGGAAGATAAAGCTGTGAATGAGAGTCAATTCTCTTCTATTTCTAATACCCTACAAAAGCTACAAGGTGATAGGGCAAGTGATAGTAATCAAATGGCTTATGTGTGCAAGAAGTTGGAAGAGTTGGAGTTGAAGAACAACATTGTGCAATCTCACTTAACTCAACTTTCTAATTCTGTGAGTGATGTCCATGCTAAGACAAGTGGTTCTATTCCTTCAAATACTGTCATCAATTCTAATTCACTTAATGCTATTGAGTTAAGGAGTGGTAAGAAGGTACATTTCTCTAAAGAGGTTGACAATGAGGTGGATGAGGAAATAGAGGTTGAAAGTCCACCATTCAGTCCAATGAAGCTACCTGATTCTGAGAGCTTCAAAAAGAAGGCTATCCTTGAGAAGAAGAATGGCAAAGCAGTTGAGCAACCTCAAGTGGAACAACAACCACTTCTGAGAGAGGTTGGCTCCAATGAAAGAAGCACTTTTAAGAAAGGTGAGACAAGCGAGCAAGACATCTTATCCAGTACTAATGGTAAGGAGGTAAAAATTTCTCAACTCCCTTTTCCTAAAGCTTACTTTCAAGGCAAGAAAATGCATGATGAACAAAATGAGAAATAAATGTATGATTTGTTTAGCAAGCTACATATCAATGTTCCTTTCTTCCAATTGGTTAAGTCTATGCCTAGTTAGTGCAAATTCTTGAAAGAGCTTTGTACTAACAAGAAGAAATTTAGGCCTAATGAGAGAGTGCAAATTAGCTCTAATGTGTCTGTCCTTTTCAAACCCCAACTGCCTGTTAAGTGCAAGGATCTCGGCTCATTCACTATACCTTGTACCATAGGTAATGTGAATGTAGCTCAAGCCTTGTTAGATTTAGGTGCAGCCATTAATGTCATGCCTAGTGCCATTTTTGAATCTCTTGGTGTCAAAGAACGTAAGAGAACTAGTGTGGTCCTCCAACTAGCTAATAGAAGCATTAGGCATCCATTAGGCATTATCAAGGACTTGCTTGTGAAAGTAAAAGACTTGGGTTTTCCCGCTGACTTCTATGTGTTAGACATGTCTTATGAGTCTAGTGAATCAACCCTTATCTTAGGGAAACCCTTTATGAGAATAGCTAGTACCTTGATAGGTTTAATATGTATGAAGCCATGAAACATCCTTTTGAAGATTACTCTTTATTAGGTTTGAATTCAATTGATTTGGCCATTGATGATGTGGTTAATAAATATGAGCTTAATTTGCACACTGATAATTGTGATCTTGATTGTGGAATTTCATTGGATTCATGTGATGTTAATTCCCCTCTTCTTCTCGTGATAATTTTGATGCACTTGGGAGTGAGATTTCCAACCTTAACTCATCGATGGTTGATTGTTGGTTATCATCCCTTGATGATTTTTCTCTTACTTCTCTTAGTTCATTATAGCTTAATTCTTCCAATAATTCATTATCCAGTGATGATGCTTGAGAGGAAGGTGTTTTTGTCAATGTTTCAAGTCACAAACTGGTGGAGGAAACTGAGTTTGAGGTCGATAGCCAAGACTTGGATGATTTGTTCTTCAAGGGGATAGCCCTTACACCGACAAAGACACTCTCTCATCTGACCCACTTTAGACCTCAACACTATGTGGTTAAAGGGCCACTTTCTAACTCATTGCTTAATCATAGAACTAAGATCACTCCGCATACCTTGAGATTTTTGAATGAGCTAATCACTCCTTATGAAGTTGGTATGAAGGAGACTACTTTCCCCAAGCTTGTTACTGCGTAAGCCAACCTAACATTGGTTCAACACTTGGGAAGACCAATGAACAAGTGGTAGAGTCTATGGAGCTTAGCACAAGTCATGCACCTCCTAAGCCTACAAAGGGGAGTATTTCTTCTACCCTTGATCTTCCTAGACTAATTCCCTCTATTGTCCAACCTCTTGATTTAGAACTTAAGCCTCTCCCCTCTAATATGAAATATGCTTTCCTTACTGTTGATGGAAAATTGCATGTTATTATTTCAAATTCTTTGTCTCGTGAATGAAGAGGAGAGATTCCTTGATGTTTTGAGTAGAAATAGAAAGGCTCTAGGTTGGACTTTAGCTGACATTCCTGGGATTAGTCTGATTATTTGTACCCATAGGATCCTTTTGCATGAGAAATCCAAACCCCTTAGGCAACCCCAAAGGAGACTCAACCCCCTAATTCTAGATGTGGTTAAGAAAGAAGTAACCAAGTTATTGAGTGCGGGTATCATCTACCCAATTTTTGATAGTGAGTGGGTTAGTCCGATGCATGTAGTGCCTAAGAAGAGTGGGATAACTGTGGTAAAGAATGAAAATGATGAGTTAATCCCTACTAGGGTGCAAAATGCTTGGAGAGTGTGCATAGACTATAGGAAATTGAATAAAGCATCTAGGAAAGATCATTTCCGCTTACCTTTCATAGATCGATGCTTGAAAGGTTGGCGGTAAGAGCCACTATTGTTTCCTAGATGGTTATTCGGATATTTTAAAATCCCACTTGCTCCCGAAGATCGGGAAAGACAACTTTTACTTGTCCATTTGGTAATTTTCTTGAAAATTGCATGGAAGTTTTTATGGATGATTTTACGGTGTATGTCAATTCATTTGATGCTTGTTTAGATAGTTTGGACAATGTTCTTGCTAGATGCATTGAGAAAAATTTGGCTTTGAATTATGAGAAGTTTCGTTTCATGGTTGATCATGGCATAGTACTTGGTCACTTGATATCTAGCAAGGGCATTGAGGTTGACAGAGCTAAAATTGAGGTGATTTCCTCCTTGCCTTACCCTACTAATATTAAAACACTTCGTTCTTTCTTAGGGCATGTGGGTTTTTACCGGAGATTCATAAAAGATTTTAGCAAGATAGCTCATCTTTATCTAAACTATTGCAAAAAGATGTTGATTTTGTATTTGATACTTCTTGAAAACAAGCATTTGATGAATTAAAAGCACACTTGATATCTCCTCCTATTTTAAATGCACCGTAGATTGGACCTTGCCTTTTGAACAAGCATGCGATGCCTCTAATTCTGCTGTGGGGGTCATGCTAGGACAAAAGCATAGCAAGTTGCCCCATGTGATTACTTATGCATCAAAAACCTTGGATATTGCACAAAAGAATTACACTACCACTGAAGAAGAACTGTTTGCTGTAATATTTGCATTAGATAAGTTCAGACAATATCTAATCAATTCTAAAGTGGTTGTGTATACAGATCATGCAGCTGTGAAGTTTCTCTTCACCAAGCCTCAGTCAAAACCAAGGCTCATTAGATGGATGTTATTGCTACAAGAGTTCGATATGAGCATCAAGGATAGACTTGGAACTGCGAACCTTGTAGCAGATCACTTGAGTAGACTATCGGATGGTACAAGGGGAGTACTTGACTCTGACCTTTTTTGTGATGATTTTCCTGATGCATCCCTTATGTCTATCTCTCTTTATGTTCCTTGGTGTGCTAATTTAGTGAATTATATTGTGACCGGTCTCATTCTTGAGCATATGTCTTCTTTTCAGGCTCAAAAACTTAAATGAGAAGTTGAGCACTACATTTGGATGCCGGGTTTGTGGTGGACACTTTAGTGCTCAAAAGACCTCTAGGAAAGTGTTCGATGCCAGGTTTTACTGGCCTACCGTGTTTAAGGATGCCTATTTATATTGTAAGTCATGTGATAAATGCCAAAGGTTTGGGGGGTTAGGTAAACGGCATGAGATGCCACAACAACCCATGCTCTTTTGTGAGGTATTTGATGTTTGGGTTATCGATTTCATGGGTCCTTTTCCACCATCATCTGGCTTTACCTACATCCTATTAGTTGTAGATTACCTCTCTAGGTGGGTAGAAGCCACTCCCACTAAGAAAGATGATGCCCAAACGGTTTCCAAGTTTCTTAAGTCTAACATCTTTTGCAGATTTGGAGTACCAAGGGCTATAGTGAGTGATAGAGGTTCCCATTTTTGCAATAATTTTATTGATAACTTACTTGTTGAGCTTGGGGTAAAACACAAAATGTCCACTCCTTATCATCCACAGATGAATGGGAAAGTGGAAGTATCCAACTGAGAGATCAAACACATATTGGAAAAGATTATCAAGCCTTCAAGAAAGGATTGGAGCTCAAGGTTGGAGGAAGCACTATGGGCCTACAGAACCTCCTTCAATACACCAATAGGAATGTCTCCTTATCGGCTTATCTTTGGTAAAGCATGTCATATTCCGGTAGAATTGGAGTATAAAACCTATTGGGCTGTGAAAATGTGCAATATGGATGTGGAAAAAGCTGGCTTGGAAAGGAAGTTACAAATGCAAGAACTTGAGAAAATGCGATTAGAAGCTTACGAGAGCTCCCGTATTTACAAAGAAAAGACTAAGCTACTTCATGATAAGAAGATTATAGAAAGGATTTCAAAGTTGGTGATCAGGTTTTGCTATTGTTGGAAATTATGCCCTAGGGGCAAGTCATTGTTCTCCATTAAGTTATCACTTGATTCACATGTTTATAATGATAATTGTATCCCTGGATATATCTTATAGATGATATCCTAAATGTCCCTGGTCGGTCATCTACGCGAGAGCGAAGATGAGATAAGACCAGTATGACTTTGATGAGGTATGGAGATACGAATCAAAGTCATGGGTACTTGTAAGAGTACAAGGTGCTGGACCAACCCACTATGAGAAAGCTGCATGGATTAAGTCATAAGCTTATCTCATGTATAACCACGTCACGACGCCCTATGATTAGAGATCATCATGGATTCCTACATGATGAGTGATTGACCTTTGACCTAGTCAAAAGTCACCTTTGATCGGGTGATGATAAAGGCTGGGATCGTGATCAATGGTTTTCATGTGGAGGAATGTGAATGGTCAAGATAAAATTTGTCCCTCACATTTGTAAAGAGATAATACTGGGCCCCTCGATGAGTGAGTCTAAGAAATGTATGACCATATTATGATGGAAAGGAGTTTCCATTTCACTTATTAGACTACTTGAGAATTGAGAAAGTAATGGTCAAGAACAGGAAGTTGACATTATCCATGCATCATCCTTGACCTAATTATTGCGTGACAAAAGGGACGTGACATGGTTGTACGATAGGTTGTATCGTTTCATCGATCCCCATATGAATTGGGTAGTTGCAATGTCTTGCTAGAGGTCGCTTGTGACTTGTGGGCTGATACAGTATTGGCCCACTGCCAATCTCATGTGGGCCTGCAAGGTCGCACACAAGAATAACCCAACACGAGCAAAAATGTCCAAATTCATTGAATCTCGTTAATCGAGATTTAATGAATATTGAATTTAATCTAGGATAAATATATATATATATATATATTTATATGTGTGTGTATATATATATATTAAATTTGAAATTAATATATATATTAATATTATTAATGGAGATTATAATATTATTATTTATAATATTTGTTTTGTATTTAATTTATTTGATAAATTAAATATCTAAAACAAATAGAGATATTGTATCTCATTTAATTTTCGAATAAAGATATCATATATCTATTTAATTTAAATTGAGATATAGTAACTTAGATTTAATTAAATAAATAGATATCGTTTCTTGATTTAATTCATAGAGATAAATTAAATCAAGGCTTTTAATTTGGATTAAATAAATACATTAGATTAGATCTATTAGATAGATTTAATTAATATATATTTTTAATTCAAATTTAAAATTTGAATTTTAGATCTGGCTTTTAATCGGATTAAATAAATACGTTACATTAGATCTAACAGATAGATTTAATTAATATATTTTTTAATCCATATTTGAAATTTGAAATTCAAAATTAATGATGATTAATTTTGAATATAATACGCCAATGGGGTTTGAAAAACCTACAGGAATTTTTGTCGAGCGTATTAGAGAAAGCCGTGAGAAAACCTTAGAGTGAAAAATTGAGAGAGACGCACAACTCAAAAGGCGCTAGCACGCTGCCGTAGTCGTGTTCAGGGATTGTTCGTGTGGATACCGGTAGAGGAAGCCGATTCTAAGAGTCGTCTTCTGATCGAGGTAGCCTACCAGTTCAAGGAGAACGAGACACAAACGAGTTCACTATAGGTAATATTCGGTTCCTTAGCCTTGGTTTAAACGCACTTGAGTGATCCTCGGGACGAGATTTGTAAAAAAAATTTAATCCGCTGCGTTGTACGGATCCCAACAGCTATATAAGGCCTGATTCAAGTTGTTAGATGGGAAGCTTAAAGATAAATGGTATGGCCCTTTCACTATCACCGAAGTGCATTCATTTGGCATGGTAGAGCTACTTGATGAGACTACTGGAAAGGAATTTCAAGTCAATGGGCATCTCCTCAAGCTTTACCATGATTCATCATCAAAGCCTACTTAAGGCCAGGTTGTCTCTTTCCTTCACTTACATTTTTTGATTTGAATTGTGTAACTTATTTGTGATTCTGGATGCTTGAAATAAGTATGGGGGAGGGACTATCTCAGTAGAAAGTAGAAGTAGTATAGTTTAGTAATTAGAATAAGAACTCTCAATGTATGCTTTGCATCTTAGGCACTACCTTGCTTAATTACCATTGTGCCTCTTCACTCTAATTTTCTCTGTCATTATAACTTGTTTCTTCTTTCTTCTCGCTTTATGATGTTGATGTGTTGTGCTTCAATTGCAGTTGGACTTCACAACTTTCCACTTCATTAAGGAACAAGTTAGAATAATAGAATTGCTTTACAAACATTGAGGACAATGTGTTGATTAAGTGTGGGGGAGGGGAATACATTTTGAATCCCATTAATTGGTTGTTTTTAAAATGAGAAAATGCCTTGAACTATAAATTTTTTCAAGAATGACTTGATCTAATGCATGCCCTAAGTGGTAAAGGGTCACATTTGCTACTTTGGAAGTGTATAATTTGTGGGAAGTTCTTTGAGCTTTCAATAGATCTAGTGTTTTGACAACTTTATCAAACCATGTTTTGTTTTTCAAGTGAATGGGAAGAGAAATGAACCCACAATTGGATTTTTCCTTACTCCTTATTTTCAAAATGAGCGTTTATAAATCATTAGTGCATTAAAGAGTTAAGCATGATTATAGTTGATTGCAATGTTTTGATTGGTTGTGTTTGTAAGGTTAGCACTCGGAATAGTTAAGTAGATGTTTTGTGGTTAGTTTACTATGCAATTGATTTTGTTAGAGTGAGCATTAGAGAAAAACCTTGTTGGAAGGATATTTGAGCCTTAAAGTCTTTTCATGTGTGCATGTTCACTTAATTTTTCACCTTCTAGAACTTGTTCCAACTCGTTTTTTGAAACAACATTTGCGTTAGTGTTATGGAAATGAAAAAGGCATTCAATTCTAAACCATTTTCACCCAAACACAAACCTACATTCATCGATCCCTTGCTTAACCTTTTTGAGTCATTCCTATGTTGTATGCATGTCATTACTCATAGTGTTCATAGTATTCTAAAAATCAAAAGAGAATTGCCAATAAAATTTAAAATGCCATTTATATGAAACGAATGAAAAAAAGAAAAAAGTGAGTATATATATAAAATAAATAAAAGAAAAGAAAAGAAAGGTATTGAAAAAAAAAAGGAAAAAAAAGAAAAAAGAAATGAAGAAGGCATTTGTTCATGGATTTGCAAAAGAATTGGCGAAGGTTTGTAAAGTTATTTAGATGCTATGAAATTGGTTACTAACTTTGACTTGCATATCAACTATTCATTTTCTAATTAATTCATTCCATCTAGCCTTCATCCAATTCTAAGTCCTCTTGATTTACTACATTAATTGCTATTAGTAGTGGAGATGTTAGAGTTGTTACAAGCCTATGGTAAGATGTTGATTAAGTGAACTAGAGAGAAACTATTCCAATAAGGTGAGATGAGTGAAACACTAATAATACCTTGAGAGTTCCCTTGTGCTTCATTTTAATATTTTGAGTTGTGTAGTTAGCTAATGTCTCTACATCCTTGATTATCACTGGTGTTGGTTTGATGAATTTGATTAGTTAATCCATTGCTTTCTAATTATGAAATTGCTCATCTTTCAAATGCATTAGTGATTTGGATTTGGAATTGTGTACTAAATTGCCTTTGTTCAGAGTACCAAGGTCTAAGTGTGGGGGAATTTATCAAACCATATTTTTATATGATTTTACATGATTAAATTGGGATTCTTAATGTATTTTCTCATAGTTATTGAGCTTTAAATGTATTTCTTGTGATAAATTAAGATTAAGAGTAAGTACATTAAATTAGGACTAAAAAGGGCAAAATTGTCAAAGAAATTGTAATTACTTTTAATCATTGATTTTTCCTAAGAATATTTGATGTTAGATTAATTGTTTTGGATTGTAGATGCTCGAAAAGATTAGATCAAATTTTAAAATAAAATTTTGAACCCAAGTTGCAAAAGTTTCAGTTTAGTCTCTCTACAAAACTTTTTAAACTTTTCACTTAGGTCCCTGCATAAAACTCTACGTTTTGATATTATTAGGTTTGATCTTCTTCAACCAGCATGAGCAGATCCGAAAAACGCACAGGAGGCCCGAGAGTATATAATCGAGAAATCTAGTGCCGCGGAAGGGAGAATAAAGAATTAGTGCCGCGAACGAGAAGGAAAAGAGGAATGCCGCGAGCACGAGACCTCGTCTTTCATCAATCCCTTCACCCTCAATGTCATCATCTTCTTCATCTGTTGCTTGACCACCCTCCATCATCACACCCCTTCATCTTCCATTATTTCTGGTGACATAATTCCAGATTTCAGCGAGCTAATTCCAAATGCCAGCGAGGGTTGTTTTTCATGGCTTGTTTGATTCCAGATTGTATTAGAGTTTATCCCATGGCTATATGTGGCTAAAATCTTTGCTTCTTGGTGATGGAGACTTGTCTTTTGAACAATTGTGCTTCAATAGGGGAGTTATTTAATTCAATCTTTTGCTTAGACTATTTATTTGATTTCCTTATTTAGGTTTATCATTATTTAGTTGTGAGACTTGGATTGCTGTTATGTGTTCATGTGGATTGATTATTGTAGTTTTAATTGGATGATTATTTTGATATTCAAATTTCCATATTTCTTTAAATGCTTGATGAAATTATGCTTGCTGTCATGTTTATGATTGGTAATCATAGTTTATTTTAGTTTTTTTTTGAATGGTTCGTTAGAACATTCTAATTGAGAAGACCAATTTATATCATCCCAATTTTAATTACACATTAAGTGGATTTTAACAAAATCTCAAGAGGTAGTAGTTTGCTATGTTTGTAGGAGCTACTATTAATTCAGATTATTGGACTCAAGTGTTATCTTGAGGTTGTTCTTTAGACTTAATGAAAGTTTAACTCCCATATATCTTTTTAAGCACCGATAGCCATCTCCTTCATTACCAAGAGCATCCATCATTAATCCCTTTAAATCCAAAGCATTCTTCACTATTTTACAAAAATACAAAAAAAAAAAAAAAAAGAATTAGTTTCTTTATATTTTTATGAATTTTAGTTTAGAGAAAATCAAATTTAAAACCCCTTTTCTAACCATGTTTTTAGCACTTAGTTTAACCTAGGGAATTCAAAATAAAAGGCTCCTTGATAAGAGAACGATCCCGAGTTGTTTGCACTATATTGCATTTTAATTTGTGGTAAAGTATGATTTAACCCAGAGGCAACTAAGGTTTTTGTCAAATCAATGTTCCCTCGAACCCGCTTTTAGGTGGAAAGGACAAACGAGCTCTTCGAGGAAGGCCCTATCCAAAGTTTTCACGCGTTCCTTCATCGTCTCAAGTGGCTGGTAATCCACAACATTTAGAAGAGGAATGGAAGCATTGATGACTTAGAGAAAGCAGAGTTAGAGATAGAAAGACTTGTATAGTAGTAATATAGTGTAGTTGTGGTGTTAGTGTGTAATAACACTTCTCTAAAAACCCTGAGAAGTTGTAAAATACCTGATAGACTAAGAAAGAGTCTGAACATATAAGCTAGTTTGACAAGTATGTTAGGAAGCACTAATGACTATAACATATTAAGGATATTTTGAATACAAATATGTTTGCAGTATGTTCTTGATGACTACTTCTTCCTAATATTTATGTTTGTTATTCTTAATGTATTAAAGGAAAAATTAAGAATGGCAAATTTAAGAGGTGCTGGAGCTTCCAGAGGTAAAGGCAGAGGTAGAGGTAGAGGACGAGGCAGACAACCTCGAACAATGCAAGTACCAATTCAAGGACCTGATAAACAAGGACAAGAACCTAACCAACCAAACCAGGATGTTTGGCAGGAAGTGATGACAATGCTGCAAGAGCATCGAAGACTTATTAAGAACTTCGTGCAGACAGGCAAGGGAGAAGAGTTGAAAGACAAGTAGAAGGTCAGCAAGCTGAAGCTGAACAACAAAACAATGCTGAGGAAGAAGACAAATGAGACGATGAACGCACATATGAAGTTGAGGAGTCAGATAGATTTGAGTCACCTCCTCAACCTGATAGAGCAATGGCAGTGCTACCTCAACCCAACAGAGTGGTTGAGACTACGCAATATTTGGTCACCCAATTTTGCAAACTGAAGTCACTAACCTTCCGTGGTAAGCTCAATTCAGTTGAGGATTGGTTAATGAGACTGGACAAGATCTTTGAGGTCATGGAGTGTCCAGAGAATCAAAAAGCTCAACTGGCAATCTACAAGCTAGAAGGAGATGAGGATAGATGGTGGATAAGCATTGCAGTGACATTACCAAAGACGTTATGTAAGTGGAACTTAATCTTCAAGAGGGGGTGAATTGGGGATTATAAAAACTTTTCGAATTGCTCTGTTTTTGAACACTAAAAACAGAGTATAGGGAAGAAGAGCAAGACACAAGAAATTATACTGGTTCGGTCCAACCTCTTAACCTACGTCCAGTCACCAGACACTCTGGGATTTCACTATATCAATTGATTACACACTCTGTAACTCAAGAGTAATTCCCTCACTAGAACTTAGTCCCCTTTACAAGTTGCAATCAATAACCCAATCTCCAAGTCCCCTGACTTGAGATTCTTACAATGAATATTTACAATAAATGAACTCTCTCTAAGAGTGAATAAATATGTACACTGAAGTACAAGTTGTATCAGAAGATACTTTGCTCTAGAAAACTTAAAGAGTAGTTGAAAACTTGAATGATTTTCATTTTCAACAGATTAGTTATTGAGAAGACTTGAATGCAAGCTCTATTTATATCAAGAGAGCATTAAATGATCATTGAAATCCTTAATGTAACCGTTGGAAACATTTAGGAAGGATTAGAGTGAGCTTAGGTCTTCTCTCTCTACTCTTTGCTTAATGCAATTGCACAGAAGTTTATGGTTGACTTCTTAAATATTAATCTGTTGGAAGAGCAGCTACTGGATGTGGAAAGCTGATATTAATCCTTTGGTAACGTGAGCAGAGTAAGGATGCAAGATTTCTGGACTTTGCGTTTAATGTGCTAACGTCACTTTTTGCTTTTGCTTTTAACCTTTATTTAATATCCTCTAAAACATCTGAAACTCACTAACAAAGTGGTTAAACATAGCTAGGAATATTAATGAATGATAATAAGAAGTATTAAGTTCAAACAAGAAGGTTTCACAAATTCGTCAGATTTGAAATTCAAACTATGCGACACAAACTCGAGTTTGTTCATCAAAACTGGATTTGGTCACCGTGCACTAATAACAAAACTTGAGTTTCCAAATCATAACTCAAGTTTCCTTCATCCGAGAGGAATGTCACGATTTGAGCTTTGGAACACAGCTTTGAACAGAACTCAAAACCCGAGTTTCCATTTCTAAACTCGAGTTTTGGACTCTTGACATGTTAAATCAATTTTAGTCCAAAACGTCAAAAACTCGGAGTTTTCATTCAAAACTCGGAGGTTTCAAAACATTGAAAAAGAGTAAAGCTCTCGGCTTGACCAAAACTCGAGTTTTCATTTAAGTATGAAAACTTTGAGAAATCTATGCCAAGTCAAAAACCGAGTTTTCCAAGAAAACTCGGTTTCAAAAACTGAGTAAAACATGAAAGCTCATTAAGTCGGAACTCGAGTTTCCAAACCAAAACTCGAGTTTTAAAAAAACTTAGGAAAACTTAGAAAACTCATGGCAAACTAAAAACTAGAGTTTCCATATCAAAACTCTAGTTTTCATAAGCTCAAAATGTTGGAGACTCTCTCGTATGACCAAAACTTGAGTTTCCAAATCAAAACGGGAGTTTTGTCTTTTCCAAAAAATATTGAGGAGTCTCTCGTAGTGAAAATTGGAGTTTTAGTAAATGTACAAAACTAGGAGTGCTCTCTGTAAGACCAAAACTGGAGTTTTGCTTAGTTCATTAAAAATTGAGCTACTCTCTGTCAGGTCAAAACTCGAGTTTTGAAACCAAAACTCAAGTTTGCCTTTGACAGTAAGTTTTTCAACTTACCAAAGACAAACTTCACATTGCATTTACAATTGTCACGCTTATCATCAAAACACGAGAACTAACATGTTATTGTCCCGTTACTTAGGAGAAATTTCTGGAGAAGTTCAACGAGCAATACCTTCCTCGCTCAATGCAAGTGATCAAGGAGTCAGAATTTCTTCACATCTGACAAGGTCACGAGGAGTCATCTAGCAAAGAAACACTTATGCCATGAGCAACTTCTCAAAAGCAAACTCTCAAAGACAGTAGTGGAAATCCCAGTGAGTGGGAATAGCAATTTATGTAGTGTTTTAACCCATCCAAGAATCTACAAATGGCTTAAAACAAAGCATGCAACTAGGTCGTGCACCACTAGTCTTATCAATTCCAATGTTAAGTGGCGAAAAACATTTTATATTCTGAACAGAAACAAACAATAGGAGCACAGCTTGGACAACAGACTTTTGGCAGCCAATATAAGAGAACTGATATGTAGTGTTTTAACCCTCACAACTGTCGAGCAATCCATGCTCCAGCTTGAGTCATTGTTTTTTGCAGCTTCACCGCTGAGAAGAAGAAAGTGAAAAGGTGTCTATTACCTAGTCTCAAGCATAGAGGAATTTTTAAACTTGTATCTACATTTTTCCTCTATTTTCTTTTTACACATCACTTTATCTTTTCCTACTATACACGTGTTTGAACCTCGCTCAAAATATAGTGAGTATACTTCTAAAGACAAGCAATTCATTGGGACAATGTACAAAGAGATAAAAAACCACCAATTCAACAAGATAGTTGACTAGTGAGTAGAGGAACAAAAAGAGGAAAATGTAAATGGTAAAGCATTCTAGAAAAGGGCACGTGATCATGAAAGTAGGCCTAATGTTTCTTATTCATTAGAATACTTGAAGCACATTCTTCCACCATTGCAACTGCCTCTTCATCTTGGTTTTCACAGGGTGCATATTCATCCATATCTCGGTTGATTGCCATTATGAATTTGTTCATCGTGCAATACCGTAAGATCTATAACCGCAGTGCAAGAGAGCATGTGTTAGTCATATTACATGAAGAAAAAAGATCACAAAAAAATAATTAAATCATAATCAACATGAGCACACATGTTCAATAACAAGAACATTTTTGCGTAGAAGCACCCCTATGTATTCAGGGCTACAACTAAGAAACCCAAATCCTACGAAATGATAGTGTTATGTCGTATAACATAAGTGTCTAGCCCAATGAGGCTAGGCGATGTTAATATAGGATCAATGAGCTCTCCGCAGACGCTTAAGAGTAAGCCCCTGAGTAGAGATGATTACCCACTAATATCTATGGAGAAGATACCAACGGGTCAGCCCCGCATCACCGTGCTACACTGTGGTGGCTTTTCGCCAACGGGGTGGGGTGTGTGCACAAATGAGGCTAAATAGTAAATAATCAATAGAGAATCTAGAGAGCGCACTGGTAGATAACCTCCTATTTATAGGGATTACCTAGGGTTCCTCTCCTTGCCGTAGGAATCCGCTCTTCAGTGCAGTGCGCTCCCACGCCCCGGAAATGCCCGCCTCCACTACCCGCATTTGCTTCCGAATCCTAGATACGTGGTTAAAGGATGACTCACCATACCTGCGTAGAAAGGGTTCTCAGAAGGAGAGCCTCACCGGGCCGCATACTCACTAGGCCCAATATATGGCTCCATAACAGTTGCCCCCAAGCTTGGCACTTCAGGCCTTCTATTGTCCGAGGTTTATGAAGCAACCATCCCCGTGCCCATGACCGACATGCTATGTTTCTCTTTAGCCTTAGTCCGGCTTTCATGATTCCGAGATTCATGAAGAGAGATGGACTCCGTTCATGACCGTCCTTATGAACCCCTATCGTACATGCTTCGGTCATAACCGGCCCTATGCATTTCATCACAAGGCCACTGTTATGAACTCCAGATGTATAGACTTCGTTCATACCGACATTATGAACTCCCGCTCCTACTTGCCCCCAATCGAGGTCATCATGGAAGCCTACGAGCGTCTGGATACAGGTAACCTATCACCTATATCCCTTTGGGAACAGAAACGCCTCTTTGCTTCGTCATCTGTGCGTACTTAATGTCCACGCTTTGGTTACCAAAGTACTTATTGCTTCCAACGTTTACACTTGCCATCAAGGATATTGATTACCTCTAGATTTTCCATATGTCGTGCGTCCAACAGAAAGCCTATAAAATCGCTTACACCTTCCTTTTAACCTATCGTCCCCAAATTCCTTTGTCTTTGAATTCTCCGTAAAATCGAGAATGTACTCCTCTCTTACTTCCGAATCACCCTTAGTATGCCAAGGAACTCGCCGCACACTCAAGCTTCGCTTTCAAAGCGCACCTAAATGCAAAGAATCCCAGAAGAAGAAAGAGTCGAAAAATGACGTGAAGGCTCCTAGAACTGAACACCATATTCTGATGTATTTGCCAGCCTTCATTCGCCTACCCCAAAGGGCATATGAGAGTGCCGATGTATTTTCCTGTCTTCACGTGGATTTCTCCAAATACATCTGGGCTTCAACGTGTTGAGCCAAACTCGCTCAACTTTGTTTTCATGGGCTCTCGAAGAACCTCCAGACCCTTTGCATGATAGAACCATGTAAAGGACACTTAACCCTGGTCAAGTTTCCTATCATCCTGGTGGTGACTCTAGGCGTCCCTCCACTGGTCGAGGCGCAGACGAGTAGGCCAGTTCTAATAAGCCAAACTCGTGTTCCGAGTCCCACTTATCTCGCTCGCAAGTCGGGGCCAAAGCAGCCGACGAGTTGTAGACTTGAATTACTCACCGGATCTTGCCATTGTACCTCCTTTATGGAACCTATTTGCTTTCTCGTATAAGCACAATGTAAACTATTTGGCTGTTGATAGAAATAGAAAATGGTTATTATAGATCCATCTGTCTTTATAAACTCCGTGCTTTTGTGCACGAATCTATCTAATCCCAAGTCGGAGTAATAATTGAAATCGAACGCCCCTCAGTCTGGGTTGACGTTGAAATTAATGGCCCCCAAGCCGGAGTAATAATTAAAATCGAACGCCCTCACCCGGGTTGATGTTGAAATTAATGGCCCCCAAGCCGGGAGTGATAATTAAAATTGAACGTCCTCGGGCCCGAGTTGACGTTGAAATTAATGGCCCCTCAAGCCGGAGTGATAATTGAAATCAAACGCCTCAGTCCGGGTTGACGTTGAAATTAATGGCCCCCAAGCCGGAGTGATAATTGAAATCGAACGCCCTCGCCCGGTTGACGTTGAAATTAATGGCCCCCAAGCCGGAGTGATAATTGAAATCGAACGCCGGATTTGAAACTAAAATAAAATGCCGGTTTCAAAATCAAAATCAAGCGTCGGATTTGAAATCAAAATAAAGCGCCTTTACCGTCTAGACCAACCATTGGCATGTCGATTTGCCTAGACGTTTCCCATTCCTTCTGACAGCTACGTCCCTAGACTCCTCATGACGTACAGTCACGATTTTTTGTGGAGTGATGATTTGAATCGCCTCCACTTTTTTGCAAGCATTTATTGCTTCACGCTTCTCTAGGGTTGCAACCCTAATTACCGAGGCAACTTTATAGCAAAACCCCTGGTGTTTCAAATTCCTAACGTATATACATTTGTGGAGGTGCGCTCTCGCCATCCATTTGCACTCAAGCCCTTTGGTCTTTCGTAAAGAACATCATCCTCTCGAGAATTTATGTGAGAAAATGGAAATCGCCTCGTACTCCTCGTGTTTATGTCTTTCTTCGCTCCCATGGAGTCTAATATGCTCCCACAAGGCACCAAAACTTGGTTTGGATGGACCTCTCTATGCAGTATTCGCGATCGCAAGCTCTTCAAACCCTTCATGGACTCATGGAAACACTTCAAAAATGCTTTTATAAAAGTCGTTGCCGACTTCCAACGAGTTCCTTGGTTTGTTCGTAGAATTTGCTCGTGGGAGACCGAGGAGAAATTTCCCTTTATCGGCGTGCCGAACATCACACTCTTACGCCCGAGGACTTGATCCCAAAACCAAAAGCTTAACCGAGGCCGAAGTAATGCCCGCTACAAATTTTGGAACTTGTCGGTAAACTAAAGCAGCCAATGGATCCGGCCGAATATATCACCACTCCCTTAGTTAGGAGACGTTCCACGACGAGTATGGGCACATTTCATGCTAACCGTCCTCCATCCTTTGTTTTTTTTAAACATAGTATGGGCATATGTTTTTGCCGAACTACCTGAAGGGACCGTGAACTCTCCTCATGTCGCCAACCTCGATGACCCAGCGCAAGCCGGTCCCATAAACGTAGCCGCTGGACCCTCTCGCAAGCGTTCAATGCCCAAGGGCCGATCTAGGCGCGGGGAGGGAACCTCAAAGAAGCAGAAGAACAAACCTCCTCATGACAGGCCCATTGATCCGCTGGCCACCTCTGGGCCCTTGGTGGAAGCCACTTCTACCCCGTCATTTACAGAAGCGGCTCCCTCCGTAGTCGAGTTGCCCGAGGGAGATTTATGGAAAAGCGGGGTGTCAACCAGTCTCTTGGACGCCGTCTAGCCTACTGCCCGTTTCACAAGTCTCTCGCCCCGGCGACAAAGCCGAGATTGCCGATTTGGAGCTTAAGGGCCTCGGAGCCGTCTCCCTTATCCGTCCGTATGCCATTTTAAAAGTCAAATATGCCAAGACTATGGCGCACCTGCACGAAGTAATTACGGAATGAGATGGCCTTAAGCAAGAACTTGCTCCTTTGAAGGATAACGCTGATCTAGCCAAGGTTATCCAGAGCGTAATCAAGCTCAAGACGACTTCGAGCTTCCGAAGCCGAAATGAAAAGGCCGGAGGATAAGGTTAAAGGGCTCAAGGCAATTTGTCTCAAACCGAGGAGAAGCTGGCCCTGCGAACATGGATGTCATCCCGCATTGGAGGAACTCCATACCAATGACATGCCGTTGATAGAGAAGGCACAATCCGATATAGACCATATCGTAGACGTGCTAAAGACGAAGGACGAGGAGCTTCGGCAGCCGACAACATGCTTAAAGGGAAAAATGAGGAGCTCGCGGCCAAAGTGGCAATCAGGCCGAAATATGCCGTCTTACTGACAGTCCTTCAACAATGCCGTGGCACAACTCCGAGTCCTCAATCCCGACATTCCTCCGAACACCTCCGACTACACTTTCAAGCATACGTTAGCGAAAAAGGGAAACTAATTCCCCCCGGAGCTGATGAGAACGAGGAAGAGGAGAATGAGGACGGTGAGGAAGAGTCCACCATTCCCTCCTAAGCCTATGCATGGCCTTCCTTCTTCCTGCCTGCTATATGTTTATTGTCGTGGTTATGGCCCTAGCTTTTTTAATTGTAAAGGGATTCGGCTTTGGCCTTGACTACGTACCTTTCCCCGCACCCTTTAATTAAATCGTCCGATTCCGTTGATATATTGATCGGTTTATTTAACGCTTATCAATTTCATCAATTCATTAACCTTGCCCGTTAGTAACAGTAATAAACCCATCAGTTGTTTTCAACTCCGTTTTTCCAGAGCTTTAACACCTCGACTTGATCAAGGTCGGTATGCGTGTTTATTCAGTTACCCCGGATGGTTTGTTCAATGCCTGCCATCTCTGGCTTCGCACAGAAACATGAGAATTTTCTGAAACCGGTTTGAAATTTCTCTTTAGTGTGGCTCTCATAGGCCTTGCGAAGACCGGTTTATTGACCGTGACTTCATGCATGCCACGAGAATTAGGTGTGTATGCCCACACTAATTAAAATTGCCCGCTTACACGATTTTTTGAAAAACTGTGATCGCACCATGAATCTCTACGTGTTTATTTTGTCAGTGGTGCTAAAAACTAGTGTGCGCACCCGCAGTCCGCACCTTTAAACTTTAGGCATGTTTTCCAAAAGCCGGCTTTTTGGCCATGAATTTATACATGTCCCTTTATCAACATGGTTTATGGAACCGGGCTTTCTAGACCTCGGATCCTAAACGTTTAATTCGATCATATCCACCGTAAACGGGTTTATGGACCTCGATTCCCTCTATGTTTCTTTGAACCAGATTTTAAAAGGGTTTGTACACCTCAATTTCCTCTCCGTGTTTCTTTGAACATAACAACAATAAATTGCTTCCGAAAATGGGCTCCTAGGCCCAATATTCATTAATATAGAGAAAATGATTCGGGCATGCAAGTCATTACATAATGCCTTATGGGCTCACAAACCTTACCAACGTCAATACCCATTAGTTTGGACTCGCCTTCTAGCTATAATATGCCTTTAACTTGTCGCATTCCAATTTCTTTTACGGGCTTCTTCTCCAAATAAGCTTTCAAGCTTGTAGGCGCCCGCCCAAGTTCTCCGTTACTCGATATGGGCCTTCCCAATTTGCCGCGAACTTGCCCCGACCGGCATTTTTGTTGCTTATGTCGGCTCGGTGAAGGACGAGGTCGCCTTTGTCAAAACTCTGGAGTCTGACCTTCTTATTATACCGGTTGGCAATAAGTCGTTTAGCTGCCAATTTCCTGCAATGTGACGTAACCCGGGCTTCATCTATTAGATTTAGCTCCACTGAAATAGCTTCATTGTTTTGGCCCTCCTCATTGAGAGCATTCATCTTCCTTAATGAGGGTTCCCCGATCTCGACCAGGATCATTGCCTCACAGCCATAGGTGAGTCTAAATGGGGTTTCTTTTGTTGCAGTATGCACCGTTGTCCGAAGTCCCCATAATACACAATATAACCGGTCTACCTCAGTCCCGACTCCGCCTTCCATCCGCTTTCGCAATCCTTCAAGGATAACCTTGTTTGCAGCCTCCGCCTGCCCACTGGACTGTGGATGCTCCACAGAAGCAAAGTGCTGCTCAATATGATAGTCCGCCATCATCTCCTGAAAACCCTTGTCAGTGAACTGGGTTCCATTATCTCGTGATAACCCCAAATTTCGGATCCAAAACGGGAAATGATATTTCTTTTTACAAACTTCTGGACTCGGACCGACGTTATGGTTGCCAGTGGTTCTGCCTCTATCCATTTCGTGAAGTAGTCCACGACCACTATAAGCCAACGTAACTACCCCGGCCCCGGCTTAAAGGGTCCCAACAGATCCATGCCCCATTTGGAATGGCCACTTTAGCCGAAATATGGCTTAACTTTGCCTAGGGATCCAAATTACTTTACCGTGCTTCCGGCAAACTTTCACATACGCGTACATGCTCTTTAGCATCCGCCGCCATAGTCGGCCAAAAGAAATCGCCCGAACCGCCTTACGCGCAAAGCTTTACCTACCCATATGGTGTCCGTTGATTCCCTCATGTATTTCGGACAGCCATATCTGGCCTCGGCCGTACCGAGACACTTCATCATTGGAGAAAGAAACCCTTTTCAGTATAACTCATCCCCAATCATGGCGTATGATGCTGCCATCCTTATTAAATTCTTTGCCTCTGCTGCTTCAACCGGGAGAATTCCTCTCTCTAGATAATTAGCTATTGTCTTCCTCCAATCTGTCGCGTCTGATATGATCATTACACAACTCGGTTCTGTCAAGTTTTGATGGACCATTGTGCGATGATTTCTGGGGCTCTTTGTACTCGCCAATTTGGATAGGATATCAGCTCTAACATTCTCTCCTCTGGGAATGTGAGCACTTCTACTTTGTCAAAATCAGCCATGATTCGCCGTAGTTTTCCCAAATATTTTACCATGAGAGGCCCTTTAGCCTGGTAAGTTCCGTCAATCTGTGAGGCCACCAATTGGGAGTCAGTAGAAACATGAACTTTCCTGGCCCCGTTCTCTTTGGCCTGAAGCAATCCAGCAATTAAGGCCTTATATTCTGCTTGATTGTTAGACGTTTTGAAATCAAACCGAAGGGAATGCTCTACTGATAATCCTTCTGGATTTTCAATAATTATTCCAGCTCCACTTCCCTTCTCGTTTGAGGAACCATCTACAAACATCCTCCACGCCTCGTGTCCTCTTCCCCCTCCTTCCGAAGGGGTAAGTTCCATCACAAAATCAGCCAATGCTTGAGACTTGATTGCGTGGTGAGCTTCATACGTTATGTCGAACTCAGACAACCATTCGTCCCGCCAAATCTGGGTTGTGAAGAATCTGCCTAATCGGCTGACCGGTCGCACAAAAATATGATGACTGAAATATGGACGTAGACGTTGTGCCGTAACGAGTAACGGGAAAGCCATCTTTTCTAGCTTTTGGTATCTCAATTCCGAACCTTGCTGTGCCCGACTCATGAAGTACACCGACTCTAACCTTCCTCGCCTCTCGACCAAAACGGCGCTCACGCCTTTCCCCGACGTACAAATACAAGATCAAACTTTCCCCGGGCTCGGCCTTGATAACACCGCGGGGAGGATAAGCACCGCTTGATTTTTGCAAGCGCCTCATCGCATTCCCCGGTTCCAACCACCCAAGCCTTTTTCTTTAATAACTTAAAGAAAGGGAGAGAATTTTCTCGCCGACTTTGGTAGGAAACGAGTTAACGCCGCTAGTCCGCCTTCTTAGTTGTTGCACCTCCTTCTTAGTTCGCAAACCGCATATCCAACACGGCTTGGCATTTCTCCAGGTTCATCTCGATTCCTCTATGTGTTAACAGAAACCTAAGAACTTCCCCGCCGGACCCCGAAAGCACACTTCGCCGGTTTAAACGGATCCGTATTTCCCGAGCTTGTCAAATGTTTGTTGCAAATCCCGCACGTGGCTTGCTACATGCACAGACTTAACGATCATATCATCTATATAGACTTCGACGTTCTTCCCGAGTTGGTCTTCAAACACCTGATTCATCATTCTTCGATAAGTCGCTTCTTCAATCCAAACGGCATAACGTTGTAACAATAGTTAGCCTTGTCTGATGAAAGCGATCTTTTCCCGATCCTCTGGGTGCATAGCTATTTGATTGTATCCGGAGTAAGCATCCATGAATAAAAGCAGTTGGAACCCCGAGGAACTATCCACCAGCTTGGTCTATATTTGGCATAGGGAAGGAATCTTTTTGGGCACACCTTATTCAAATCTTTATAATCAGCTGCATACCCTCCACTTACCGTTTGGCTTTTTAACCATAACGACATTTGATGCCATGTAGTATACCGCACTTCGCGGATGAAACGGCTGCCAACAATTCTTCTACATGAGCCTCTAAGGCTTTCCGCGGTCATCACCAATCTTCCTTTTCTTCCCGAGAGACCAAACAGGACCCCGGCAAACCGCCAACTTATGACAACAAAACTCGGGGTCTACCCCGGGTATGTCCGCTGGTTGCCACGCAAAGACATCTTTGGTTACCCGGCCGGCTCGGGGTCCAATCCCCTACCGACTTTGGTTACCTGGCCGGGCTCGGCACCCAACGCTAGGTCCAATAACTCACCACTGGGCTCTGACTTTTTCATCTTCTCTTCCTCACACAAATCCAACTCTACCGAATTGACGACTTTCCTTCTTCATCAACCTTGACCGACGCAGCCTTGTCCATATGGAAGGCTCTTTTCGAACCACCCTTGGCACCCCTAACCGTATTAAAATAACACTGTCAGGATTCTTTTTGGTCCCCCTTTACCGTCACGATTTGGTTCTTCCTGTTGAGCAACTTCAACTTCTGGTGTTTCGAGGATATCAACATATCCCAATCATGGATAGTCGGTCGTCCCAAAATGATGTTATACGCTGAAGGAAAATCAGCCACGATAAACCTAACTCGATCCGTCTTAAAGGCTTCCCTTGTTCCTAAGGTCAGCTTCACATCTATGTAACCCTTAGGACGAGTTTCCTGCCCATTGAATCCCGGCCAAGGTCGTCCCTACATGGCCTTAGATTCTCGGGGTCAAGCCTCATGCGTTTGAATGCGTCCCACAGGATAATATCGACCGCACTCCCGTTGTCAATGAATATCTTCTTAACACAACAATCCCCCACCGTTCCGGTGATAACCAGACCGTCGTGATGACCTGGGGGTACATCCTCCAAATCCTGCCTAGTAAAGCTAAGCACCGGGGATTCTCGTGTTTGACACATCCCTCTTGAACTGCGGGCGGTCCCTAATGGAAAGTACCTCCCTCAAGTACCTTTTTCGTTGACCGGGTGGAATCTCCCCTCCACCGAATCCTCCGGTAAAAACATTACAAGCCAAACTTGGAATCGTGGAAATCCTCGTCACGACGCCGCTTCTTACTTCGCCCCGCCTCTTCTTTTTCCGGGCGGGCTCTTGCTTCGATCCTCACGCCGCTTCGGTTTCGCCGCCCGGGTTTGAATCACATACTTGTGGAGTTTTCCTCACGGAAGAACTTTTCAACGGCGTCCCTCAGTCCCAAAGAACTATCCGTAGTATGACCATGCTGATCATGAAATTCACAATACCGAGTTTTATCTAAAGTGGCCTCTCTCCTCATAAGCCGGGGTCGTTCAACCTCTTTCATTTCGGTTGTCGAGACCTCCTTCCAGATTTGCGCCTGGGAGACCTTCAACTGGGTATACCGGTCAAAACTTCCTCCCGGCTTCCCCCCAATCATTCTGTTATCATTACCTCGTCCATGAGAATCCTACCGACGTCCGTTATGTCGCTCTTGCCTCTTGGGGGCTTTTGGCCCTCTCTTCGGGCACCCGATTTAGCATCTCCATCTGCTCGAGCTCCGGATAAGTTTTAGCCTTATCATGGAATTCCGCCAGGGTTACCGGACGACGCTTTAATATAGACCTCTTTAAATGAGACGAACCATTAAGATCGGCTATGACACAATGGAGATGCACATCTTCTTTCAAACCGGGCACCTGCAAAGCCGTATCCTTAAAGCGTGCCAGATACTTTTGTAGAGTCTCCCTAGTACCGCTTCACCGGTCCACTGAATTCGGTTTTTGGTTGTTTCCGACTTGTGGCAAAGTTTAGCAAAAACTTGTGCTCCAAAGATTTCATACTACTAATAGATCGCAACGGAAGAGAGTGGAACCAATCCTGTGCCGACCCCCTTAAAGTTCCCACAAACAAACGCGGAACCACATGCCCTACAATTCCTTTAACCCTGATTTCCAACTTGAAGTTGTTAACGTGATTAAGCGGGTCTTGACTTCCATCATATTTCGGCAACTCCCTTGAGTCCAATCCCTTAGGATACACCGCGATCATTATTTCATCCGAAAACTGACTCAATACGTTCTCACCACCGAGTCCTTCTCCGTCCGCCTTGGGCATGCCACTCGATGGGGGCATCGCGCCCTCCTTATTGCCCTCCGAGTTCGTGGGGGTTCGCCGGGATGGTTGCTTCTACTTGTTGCTGGCTAAGTCGGCTTTGTCCACCCGTCGATCATTTTTATTGACCTCGGTAGCCGTAGTAGCACTAACCCGACTTGGCCTGCTAGCATCATGACTGGTGTTTGGGGCGGGATGCTCCAACATCCTAACCCGCTCCTCGAGCAACAATATCTTCCTAGCTTCCTTTTCTTGGTTCTTATCTCGGTCATCAGCCGTAGGAGTTCTTTGTTCACGCTCTTCACTGGGCTCCTGTATCTCGGTGTTAACCGACGTTGAAATGACGGTCCTACTTGGGCCCGCTCCATCATACCCCGGATTCCAGACCAGCTTGTCCTTACGTACGAAACGTTCTTCCAACTCCATTCTAATCCGCCTTTGTTCGTCTTGGCGCCATATGGCGTTCTGACGTTCCATATCCTCCCGGTTAAGCTGGGAGTCCTCCTCCCTCCGAAGTCGCATAGAAGTCTCCATGTTATCTATCCACTGAGCCAACGAACTCACCGCCTTATGCAGCAACTTCGAATCAGGATGATCCAACTGAAACTCTGGAGACGGAGGATGTGAATCCTGTTGTAACCCTTGCTTCTCCGGCATGATATCTCAGTTAGGATGAGGGGAATTTGCAGTATCCTTAGTCTCATCCTCTACTCCCACAACCTCGCGGTGAAGGTTAGGAGGAACAGAATCTGAATACTGGACCGTCTGCTCTACCCGCTGTTGTTGCGGCTGTCCCTCCGGTAACTGGTCCCGTCGTTGTGTGTGACTGTGAATTCAAGTACTTGTCACCATGTTCAGTGGTCGTTACTGGCCTTTTGTGGCTTGGGAATCAAAGTTTACGGTCCCCACGGTCCGCCAATGTTCTCGTCGTAGAACATAAGTGTCTAGCCCAACGAGGCTAGGCGATGTTAATATAGGATCAATGAGCTCTCCACGACGCTTAAGAGTAAGCCCCCGAGTAGAGAAGATTACCCACCGATATCTATGGAGAAGATACCAACGGTCGTCTCGCATCACCGTGCTACACGGTGGCTTTTCGCCAACGGGGTGGGGTGTGTGCACAAAGGCGAGGTCAATAGTAAATAATCACAGAGAATCTAGAGAGTGCACCCGGTGGGTAACCTCCTATTTATAGGGATTACCTAGGGTTCCTCTCCTTCCGTAGTGAATCCGTTCTTCGCGAGTGCGCCTCCCACGTCCCGAAATGCCCGCTCCACTACCCGTACGGCTTCAATCCCGATACGTGGTTAAAGGATGACTCACCATACCTGGGTAGAAAGGGTTCTCAGAGCATATACCCTCACCGGGCCGCATACTCACTAGGCCCAATATATGGGTCCATAACAGATAGGGACTCCAGGAACAACCGAAATTTTTTTCAATTCATGTCCTAAATCCCCTCCACGACAATCGGCCGCAAAAAGGCTGATCCAACGAACTAATCCAACAACCAATTAACATTAAACAGCTTTATTCAAATCTATCCCCTTTCAGTAAACTTCAACTTTTTTGAACAATTTAAATTTAAAAAAAGAACCACAAAAAATGGGATCGTTTCAATTATCTAATTTTGAAATATCAGATGGGTGACCCAGAAAACCAAACCAAGGAACACAGATATGAAAGCGTAGAAAAATATTAAGAGTCCGAGAAATATCATTATCCTTGTTGATATCTTCCCGCCTTCTCTTTTGATGGCGAGCCTAATCAGTGATGCTGGTGCAACCTTCAGAATCAGGCCTAGCCTCAGCAAAATCACTCATAATTTTGATCTGAAGAATCCTATCAGAGAGAGTAGAACCTAGTTCTTGGAAGCTTTAAATCACAAGAGAGAAAATGGCTGTGTCGAGTGATGAGAGTCTGAGAGCCGAAGAGTAGAGACGACCAAAGACAAAACGAAGCGAGAGTGATTTTCAAATTTCCCACTCTTTCTTTTCAACATCAAGAATGGGTTTTTTGGTCGTTTTCCTTAGAATTGCATGTCATTTCGACATTTTGATAAAGTTTGGGCCTTTTTTGGGTTTTTGTTGCTAAATTAGGCCCTCATATAGATTTTCCCATGATTCTACTACTAGATCCCCAACAAATTCCCTTTGTAACTAGATGGTGTAGTTGTTCTTTGAGTACCCACATCATCAAGCACGACGAGAACTTTTCTTCAACTAAGAAGCCTATTTTGAACAGAAGTGCATTTTTCCTCTAGCAATTTAGAAATAAGTTTATATTTTAAAGATTCTAGCCCCTGCTTTTGTGATTCTTTTCTCAAATTGTCTAAAAAGTAAGAGCCTTCAAAGTGGGAAGAGAATTTGTCATGTACAATTTATGCGATGGTTGTTTAACCTATGCCACTCATGCCCCAAATTCCAAGGATTTGAACTTCTTTTGACTCCATTTCTAAAAATGGTCTAATACGATCAATATGTTGATCAATTCCAACAAGGCCTTCTGATTCATTAGGATGGATATGATCCAGGCTTAACAAAACATCTTCCGCCTTGACAAAACATCCTTGATGATTTCTTCGATGAGCTCAGAGTCATTACTAAATCAAAAAAGGAAAACAAAAAGTATCTGAACACGAGGATGGAATAAATTAACCGATTAACAAGTGTTATACTTAAAGGCCTTATAAAATTTTATGACTCTCAATCCAAACTGCTTCGTGTACTTAAGTTAATAAGCAAGATAAAAATTATTGTCAATAAAATGATGTCTCATTTTTAATCTTCATTATTCTTGATATCAATGGTACTCTAATTTGCATCGTTGAATTAAATTTTGATGTAACCTCTAGCAAAATTTTAACACATAATAGTTTAGAAATTTAGAATAGAACGAATTAGTTTCCCCGCCTATCCAAAGGATAGGCAAGGGAGCTCATACCCCGTGCACCATCTGATCTAATCTGGATGGTCCAGATTTAATTTTTTTTACTTTCTAGTTTTTTTAAAACAATATTTTAATAGGTAGAGCACTTAAAATAAAGATAATCTCTCAACTAATATCTTTTTTCAAAAAATGATTTTTTAATTTAAAACTTATTAAAAAAATTAAATGAACGCCCGCATGAGATCCGGACGTTCACTAGGAGGAGCTTTTGGATAGGTAGGAAAACCATATCCAAATAGAACTAGTCATATGTGTGGAATGAAACTTTTAGGATCCAAGATGAAACAAATTGCAATATCATATTAGAAAATTATCGCTTAAATATTCTAATGCAAATATTCTCTAGTTTCTAAATTAGGTAGCCACCATGGATATATCATCTGTCAGAAATTAATGTTTACCCAACATTGTAATTTTCAAAGGCTTACCAATAACTGGACGAATTATAGCCAGATAGGTTAGCAACATTCTTATAGGCTGATCTCCAATTTTGGATCTCCAAACCATTTCTTTGATACTTCAATTCTTGGTCGAAAAAAAGCATTTTCATGAGAGCCTTTCAGATGCCATACACGTGAAGGATGTATGTGGCAGAAAATAGGCAAAACAATTTGTTTGTTCACTTTCATGTACTTAATTATTTCTGCAAGCTCATCCAAGCACCACCTTGAAGAGGCATAGTTTTCCGAGAATATGACGATTGAAATTTGCTTGAATTGCTTTGTGGAGCGAGGATGATATTTCGTCTCCTCTATTGAAATTCTCATCTACATGGACTATAATTTTCTCCCTACCTAGTTCCTTTACCAGATGGCTCGAAAACCGCATCTTGCATCCTTGCCATTAAACCCGATGAACACATCGTGTTTTATTTGATAATCATCGAGAGGAAGAAGAAGCCGTTATAGTTGTGGAGGAAGAAATTCAAAAAACTGGAAAAAGGGGCTCCGTAAATAGAGACAAAATTAAACCATTTGCGAAGTAAACAAGAAAAGAAAGTAATAGATAGATGTCAAGATTTGAACCATGGAAGAAGGTTGGTTGGATTATTACAAACAGTTTGCTCCTACAATGCGGTAAACCATGGAGTCAACTAAAGTTAAACCCAGCAAGTGTTTTATTTTATTTAAGCAGGAATCAAAAGAGAGACAAAAACAAACAAGGTGTTGGGCAGGGATTGTTAAGTTGTTGGCGTCAACCTCATTTTTTAAATTAAAATTTGAGAAAATTGATGCCGGTAGTACCCTATTAAAAATTTATTTATGGAAAGGGACCTAAAATCATATAAAGATGTGAGATCATTTTTTGTAAATAAGTGTGATAGGAAAAACATAAAATTTCATTTAATGAAAACATTAATTAGAGACAAATTATGCACATTGGTTGTAGAATGGGAAGATATATTGCACATAACGTAGTTTACACATTCGGGAATAATTTCACATATCACAATTAGTTAACTTCTATTAACGCTAAAATACCTAAACCTATTTTCTAAATTTTAGAATATATATATATATTATGAGGATAACAAGGAAATTGTTAGAAATTATGCCCTAGGGGCAATTCATTTTCTCCATTAAGTTATCACTTCATTTGCATGTTTATAGTGATAACTGTATCCCTGGATATGTCTTATAGATTATCCTAAATGTCCCTGGTCAGTCATCTACGTGGGAGTGTAGATGAATTAAGACCAGTATGACTTTGATGAGGTATGGAGATACGAATCAAAGTTATGGGCACTTGTAAGAGTACAAGGTGCTGGACCGACCCACTATGAGAAAGCTGCATGGATTTAGTCATAAGCTTATCTCATGTATAACCGCGTCACGACGCCCTTTAACCTAAGATCATCATAGATTTCTACATGATGAGTCACTGGTCTTTGACCTAATCAAAAGTCACCTTTAACCGGGTGATGATAAAGGCTGGGATCAGGATCAGTGGTTTTCATGCGGAGGTATGTAAATGGTCAAGATGGAATTTGTCCCTCACATTTGTAGAGATATACCGGGCCCCTCGATGAGCGAGTCTAAGAAATGTATGGCCATACTGTGATGGAAAGGAGTTTTCATTTCACTTATTAGACTACCCAAGAATCGAGAAAGTAATGGTCAAGAAAAGGAATTTGACATTATCCATGCCTCATCCTTGACCGAATTATCGCATGACAAAAGGGACGTGACATGGTTGTACGATAGGTTGTATCGTGTTATCGATCCCCATATGAATTGGGTAGTCACAATGTCTTGCTAGAGGCCGCGCTATGCACTGTGGGCTGATCTGATGTTGGCCCACCGCCAATCTCATGTGGCTGCGTGGTCGCACACAAGAATAATCTAACACGAGCAAAAGTGTCCGATTCATTGAATTTCGATTAATCCGAGATTAAATGAATACTGAATTTAATATAGGATAAATATATATATATATATGTGTGTGTGTGTGTGTGTATTAAATTCAAAATTAATATATATATATTAATATTATTAATGGAGATTATAATATTATTATATATAATATTTTTTTTGTATTTAATTTATTTGATAAATTAAATATCTAAAACAAATAGAGATATTGTATCTCATTTAATTTCGAATAAAGATATCAAATATCTGTTTAATTTAAATTGAGATATTGTATCTTAGATTTAATTAAATAGATAGATATTATTTCTGGATTTAATTTATAGAGATAAATTAAATCGAAAGGCTTTTAATTTGAATTAAATAAATGCATTAGATTAAATCTATTAGATAGATTTAATTAATATATTTTTTAATTCAAATTCAAAATTCAAATTTTAGATTTGGTTTTTTTTAATCGGATTAAATAAATACGTTACATTAGATCTAACAGATAGATTTAATTAATATTTATTTAATCCATATTTGAAATTCAAAATTCAAAATTAATGGGGATTAATTTTGAATATAATACGCCGACGGTTTAAAAAAACCTACGGGACTTTTTTTGTCGCGCGTATCACAGAAAGCCGCGAGAAAACCCTAGAGTGAAAAATTGAGAGACACGCACAAGAGGCGCTAGCACGCCGCCGTATCCGTGTTCGGGATTGTTCGTGTGGATACCAGTGGAGGAAGACGATTCTAAGAGTCATCTTCTCCTGATCGAGGAGGTAGCCCACCAGTTCAAGGAGAACGAGACGTGGACGACTTTACTATAGGTAATATCCGATTTCCTAGCCTTGGTTAAATGCACTGAGTGATCCTCGGACGGGATTCGTAGAAAATTTTAATCCACCGCGTTGTACGGATCCCAACAAGGTATCGTAGCCAACTCAACGTGCGTTTAAATTAGGCTTTTTGGTGTGATTATATATATGTATCTCGATATATATATATATGAAAATCGAATCCCGTATACTTCAATACATAAATTTGAATTACTTTTTTTTATGTGTGTTTATATATATATAAGATATATATATGATTAACCGATGCACTAAAATCAAAAGGTTCACACATAGAAAAATATTCTCGTGCCTCTTGTTCGAATTTAGAGAACTAAGTTTCTCAGTTTTTCATTTGGCATGTTTTGGATAAAATCATTGTTACGAAAGAGTTTGTAATCATCTTTTGTTCATGACGCCAAATGAAATTGCTGTTAAAACACCATAGATCGTATATGCGTTCAGATAGTCCAATGTGGGTCACGTCTTGTTGCATATCCAAATGGATTGCGATAGCATGTGGGTCGGGTTAGGTCAACCCGTCAACATGGAGAAGAAGACCCTGCTTATGGTGTATGATGTCATTTAGCCAAATGGTGAAACACACCATTTAACTAAATGTGAAGGCGTGGGCTTGTCGTTTTGGGCTTGCAACAACTTTCTTTCTTCATTTTAAGTTGCAGCGTTTTGTGCCCCAATTATTTGGCTTTCTTATTTTATTTTATGAAATTCCTCTCTAAAACAATGTAATGTTTTAAAAAGCTCCGGGCGCGCCCACCACCCCCACAAGGGCGCGCCTTGACCCTACCGGACCGCCGTAGGGACCGGGCCGACCGCTCGTAACGCGAGAATTGAAATCATGATATATTATATAATTATATAATATAATTCAAATTGGAGAATTTATTATATTATATGTATTATATAATATAATATAAATTAGAGAATTTAAAACATGATACTATATTATATAATTATATAATATAATATAAATTGGAGAATTTATTATATTATATGTATTATATAATATAAATTAGAGAATTTTAATCATGAATAATATTTTATCTCATAATTGTATGAATTAAAATATGTTCTAATTTACCCTTCAAAGTTTTGTTTGGGTATGGTGAGCAACATGGCTCTAGAGATTTTACAAGTGTTGTAAATTTAAATATGAGCCATGTTGTGTCACGAGTTTTTAATTATGTTTGATGTGATCATTGCATGATTAAATTATACATTATATGAAATACAATATTGATTGCATTCATATAGGTAGAAGTAATAGGATTAATTAGTTAATATCAAAAATACCCTCTCAATACAATCTTAAGTCACAACGCCATCAATAAATGAATATTTGTCAAAACCTAGATCACCCATTTGTATGTTCCACCAAAGTGGATGGATTTGAGTTATCTTGGTGAGGCAAGAGAGAGTAATGGTGATACTCTATATTCATTATTGCCTTGACTTAATTGAGATTATCAAAACGGTTTTGGATCTCAAGGCATTGGATGAGATTAAACATGCTAGGTCATATGATGATTGAATCCCATAAAGATCTAAGAGTTACATGTGATGTAATTGACAAAGAGGATTGCCTATCTAAATAACTTGATTTTAAGCGTCCTGCCAAAGCGGACTTAAGATCAAGCCAAATATGGATCTTAGCCCACTAATTATAATGAGGGTTATTAATTCAGTAGGAGGTTGCTGATTAAACTTTGCATATCTTTTAAGTTGTAGAATCATGTCGAATAGTAATACCACAACACCATCAATGTGATCGGTCCTTGAGAAGGACAAACTCGATGAGACAAACTTTCCTGACATGCTTGGGAACTTAAGCGTTGATCTAAAACACGAAAGAAAGGAGTATCTCATCGATCAACCCATTCCTAACGAGCCTGCAACTGATGATCCAATAACTCAGGCTGATGCTTACATGAAGCATCAAGATGACTCTATGGATACAGGATGCCTGATGCCTGCCACCATGGTTCCAGACCTCGATGGAGATCTGGAACATATGGAGGACTCTGAGATGATTGATCATCCTATGGAAATGTTCCGGCAACAGGCGATACAAGAGAGGCATGAGACCACAAAGGCCTTATTTTCTTGCAAGATGGCTGAAGGTGAATCAGTTAGTCTTTATTTGTTGAAGATGAAAGGCTACATTGATCACCTTGCGAGGCTGGGATTTCCTATGAGTCCGGAGTTAGCTACAGATCTGATCCTGAACTCACTCCCAGACAGTGACTAGTTTATCATGAACTATAATATGAACAACATGGAGAAATCAAATTCTGAACTGCATGGGATGCTCAAAATAGCTGAGCAGAGCATTAAGAAAAGTCCCAGCACTGTTTTGATGGTTCAGAAAGGAAAGGGTATGAAAAAGAAAGGCAAGGGCAAGAGATGGGGTAAAGGCTCACCGGGTAAGACCAATGAGTCAAACAAGCCCGAATCTAAGCTCGCAGCCCAAGAAGGCAAAGCCTCCGAAGGATGGGTCTCGTTATTTCGCAATGAACCAGTCATTGGAAGAGGAATTGGAAACTCTATCAAGAGGGTCTGAAAAAGAACAAGAAGGATAGCGGGGCTATCGCTTCAGGTATCTATGTCATAGATATTCTTTTTTCTACTTCCTCTACATGGGTATTAGATACTGCATGTGGCTCTCACATTTGTACAAATGTGCAGGGTCTCAAGGAAAGTAGAAGATTGAAGAAGGGCGAAGTTGACCTACGAGTTGGAAACCGAGCAAGAGTTGCTGCTTTAGCCGTAGGCACTTATGAACTAGTTTTGCCCAATGGGCTTTTGTTATTGTTGAACAATTGCTTTTATGTTCCTGCTTTGAGTAGTAACATTATTTCGCTTTCTTATTTGGATAAGGAAGGTTATACTTCCATTACTAGGAACCGTAAATGTTCAATTTATCATAATGATGTTTTTAATGCTCATGGAGATTTACATGCTGGTCATTATGTACTAAATTTAGAACATTCTAATAATGGACGAATCTATGACATGACTACTAAAAGGTTCAAGTCAAATGATTTGAACCTGACCTACCTATGACATTGTCGTCTAGGCCATATAAATGAGAAACGCATTTCGAAACTCCATCAACATGGATTTCTGAATTCATTTGATACATGTGAATCTTGTTTATGGGTAAGATGACAAAGGCTCCTTTTACTGGACACAGTGAGAGGACCACCGATTTATTGGGCCTCATACATACTGATGTGTGTAGACCAATGAATACATCTGCTGGAGGAGGTCATTTGTACTTCATTACATTTATAGACGTTTTTAGTAGATATGGTTATATCTATCTAATGAAACATAAGTCTGAATCTATTGAAATGTTCAAAATATCCCAAAATGAAGTGCAAAACCAACTTGGCAAAACAATTAAGGCACTTCGATCTGATTGGGGTGGTGAATATTTGAGCCAAGAGTTCGTTGACCATGTTAGGAGTTGTGAGATCATCTCACAACTTACTCCTCTAGGAACACCTCAATGGAATGGTGTTTCTGAACGGAGGAATCGAACTCTATTAGATATGGTTCGATCTATGATGAGTCAAACTGATCTTCCACCTTCCTTTTAAGGCCATGCCCTAGAAACAGCTGCGTTCACACTAAATTGTGTTCCGTCAAAGGTAGTTGAAAAGACGCCATATGAGATATGGACTCGGGAAGAAACCCAGTTTGTCGTTTCTTAAGATTTGGGGATGTGAGGTTTATGTTAAACAACAAGCCTCTGATAAATTATCATCCAGATCCTCAAAATGCCTTTTTGTGGGGTATCCTAAGGAAACTAAAGGATACTATGTCTACAATCCCACCGATCACGAAGTGTTTGTTATTCGGAATGGTACCCTTTTGGAAAAGAGTTTATCTTTAAAAGAACCAGTGGGAGTAAAGTGAATCTCGAAGAAGTTCGAGAGTCACAGGACAATGTGGAACCACAGATGGAAATCGGAGAAGACTCACAACAAGTTGTTGAGCCTACTCAAGTAACACAAGGCCCACGAAGGCCCGATAGATCACGGCTACAGCCTCAGAGATATGGATTTGTGATCACTGGAAGTTGTGATGTTTTGCTCATTGAATAGAATGAGCCAACCACCTATTCAGAGGCTGCGTTGGGACCAAACTCTGAAAGATGGCTAGATGCCATGAAGTCTGAAATGCAATCCATGTACGACAATAAGGTATGGACCTTAGTCGATCCACCTGAAGGTGTAAAAACCATTGAGTGCAAGTGGGTTTTCAAAGAGAAAACTGCCATGGATGGCAAAGTAAATGTCTTCAAGGCATGGCTGGTTGCAAAAGGATTCGCTCAAACTCATGGTGTGGACTATGATAAAACCTTTTTCCAGTTGCAATGGCCAAATCAATCAGAATCCTTCTTGCCATTGCATCATATTATGACTATGAGATATGGCAGATGGACGTCAAAACAGCCTTCCTTAACGGAAAGCCGCTTGAGGATGTGTACATGACACAACCTAAGGGTTTTGTGCGTGCAGAGGACTCTGGTAAAGTTTGTAAGCTTCAAAAATCCATTTATGGATCGGGAAGGTGCATCTCGGAAGCTGGAATCATCGTTTTGATGAAGTAGTCAAAGAGTTTGGATTCATTCAAAACATAGAGAACCTTGTGTTTACAAGAAGGTTAGTGGGAGCACAGTTGTATCTCTAGTGCTTTACGTTGATAACATCCTACTCATTGGGAATCACGTTCCTACCATGCAGAATATCAGGTCTTGGTTAGGAAAGTCTTTCTCAATGAAAGATTTAGGTGAAGCCACTTATATCCTAGGGATAAGGATCTATAGAGATAGATCCAAGAGGCTGATAGGCCTAAGTCAGAGCACATATATAGACAAGATACTGCATAGGTTCAGTATGCAGGATTCTAAAAGGGGTAACATGCCCATGTCTCATGGCATTCGTCTCAGTAAGGATCTGTGTCCTCGTACACAAGATCAAAGAGATCGCGTGAGTAAGATTCCATATGCCTCCGTCATTGGGTCTATCATGTATGCCATGTTATGTACTCGACCGGATGTGTCGTTTGTCTTAAGTATGACCAGCAGATATCAACAAGATCCCGATGAGGGTCACTGGACTTGTTACACCCCTACCGGCCTCGCCCTTTTGGGTGGCAGGTTAGAGGGATTCCTTTTTATTTAACCAAATTTCCTTATTACTTCGCCCAATTAAATTTAACTCAGAGTTAGCACAGCAGAGCACAGGATCTGGTTGGACAAACTAAACATACTTGATAAACATTCATAAGTCAAGTGTCAACCGGTTCCCGAAGGGTTAATACAAATCATCCGAACAAAGTACCGTATATAAACAACAGTTATCCAAAATATGAAGTACAAAATGAGATAGGGCATCCCCTATTTCTTCACTGCACCACTCTACGCCTTACCTTCCTCGAGCCTCCAACTGCTACGGTCTCACCCCTGTGTCTTAAAGCGGTCTGGAGTTGAAGGTTGAACCCCAGAGTAACTGTTAAACTCGGATACAATATGTATGGAATGCATGTAATGCAAATCATAACAGGGAAAATAAATCTGCCTCAGGCACAGTATATTGGCATGTACAACCTCCGCAGGACCGCCTGGTCAAGACAAGCCCCCGGATCCAGCGCGCTACTGGGGCCTCAGTAGCTAGGGTGGCCGACCCTAACTACCAACCCCAAGAGAACTCAGTGGACACCTATAAACACACAAATATATAGGCTCCACCTAGCCCCACATAACCTTGGGCCTCGCAGTCACCTAAGGACACGCAGTCCAATAGGCACCACCTACCCTACATGCCAAGGGCTTCCACAGCCCAACATACTCCGGACCCTAGTGGTAACCTAAGAACACACAGTCACATAAGCACCACGGTCCAATCCCTTACCTCGTGATAAAACACACATGCGAAAGTAACATAGAGTATACAAGTTTACAGTTACTACCTAACACGTCTTGAGATTGATGAACTTTCCTCTTAGTGATGGGATGAACTCTACACACGATAGTGCCCTAGATACAGCCAACCACCAACTATTAATCACATATACAAACTTTACTTCAAGTTTCATGAAATTCGCACATCACCAGATTTTCCCAGAATTTCTGACCCAACTTCACCGATTTTTAGTAAATTCGTAAACAATAATTTCGATATGAAATAAGTGGCCTTAGAACCCTTAGAATGTCTATTTTACATGAAAAATATTTATCCAAGTCATCTGGGTTCAAAACGCAGTCTTTTTCCCAAATATTAGCCACTGGTCCGAGAGAAAAGTCCAGCTTTTAGGTCATGTTTAACTTAAACTATCTCTCAGTTGGAAAATCCAAATGACACAAAATATTATATCAAACTCATCCTCAGGATGTCTAATTTCACCATAAAAAATTTCAAAGCAATCGGACTCCATTTACCTACTCAAAACCACAGATTAACATTCGCTGCCCAGAAACCAAAATAACCGACAGATTTTCGTATAAGAAGATTTAGGGTTTCCAGAGTTCCAAACGAAGTGATCCTACTTAACCCTACAAAAAAATGACTTCTGGACTCATTGGAAACCTTAAGAGTATGAAAAACATACTGTAAATCCACGAAACACCACAGGGCAGAGAAGAAGATAACTCAGTTGCCGGTTTAGGGACTTACCTCCGAATATCGGTTGCGTATGGACTCCTTCACCTCCTGAACCTTGAACTTCAGCTGAGCACTCTTCTGGACTCCCTGAGCTCATGGCTGATGTGGGAAAAATGGAGGGGGAGAGGTCCTATTTATAGGCCCCAAGTTCCAAATTTTTCCCCTAGATATTTTTAGTCAGAGGTTTTAGGTTGGGGGCAAAATGATCATTTTGCCTTGTTCATCTTTCCAAAGCTTGGGCCCACAAAATCAGACCTTCTAGAAGGCTTCTAGGGTCTTCCAAGGGCTGAAAATAACATTTTCCCATGCCAAAAGTAGGTTTCCGTTTTGCCCCTAGGTGGCCTTAGTCAGTAGGTTTAAGATGTAGGGGCAAAATGGTCATTTTGCATTGTTTTTCTCCTAGGATTGTGGGCCTAACGAAATCTGATCCAAAGATGTGCCATAATTGCACTTTTGGAGCCATAATTACATGTCATTTTGTTGTCATATCAAGTTTAAATTGTGTGGCCCGATTTAACCGATTATTTTATTCACTCTCTCTCTTCATTATTACTCACATGTGACAATCTCTCTCTTCATAATTACATAGCAAGATATTTTCTCACTCATCTGGGCCCATTGGAATTCGCCCCTTATCAGTGTCCTGGGCCTAAGCCCGACTCCAGAAATCCTATCCGGCCCCGCTGGGCCCCCGCTGCTGGCCCCACCTTACCGTAATGCGTGCCCTTCAACTAAACTTGTGTGGCCCGATCATCATCACTTTTCCTGCACCACAAGTGGATGGGGCATACCACCTTGGGGATCAAGAAACCTTTATTCCAGCACTCGATCCACCTCAAAATGCGTGCTACCTAATCCAACTCCTCGGCCCGAAATGCCGCGTACCCGACGTAGCACCACCACCACCGACTTTCTCTTCAGAAGTGGATCCCGGCACGTGTTCTCCTCTCTCTTGGTTCAACACGCATACCTTGTCCCCATAATGCCTTTCGTCACTTATCCATTATACCGGTTTACTTTATGCGCAAGTCACCTTACCGTTGATCAGGATTTTACCCTGTTTTGACTTAGTACCTTTGCTACCTACTCTTAACCATTGTTTTCCATCTTAGGGACTTTGAAATAATTCCACACCATAATCATAGGGAATAAATACTCCAAAATTAACTCAAGGCTTTATATTACTAAGCAAGCTTACATCGGTACATGCGTTACAAAAGTAGGGGTGTTACAAGACTGCTGTCAAGAATATCCTTAAGTACTTAAGAAGGACTAAGGACCTATTCTTAGTATATGGTGGCTTAGAGGAAGAGCTCTATGTGACTGGTCACACAGATGCGAGTTTCCAAACTGACTAAGATGATTCAAGATCGCAATCAGGATAAGTATTCCTGTTGGATGGTGGTACGGTAAGCTAGAGAGCTCTAAGCAAAGCACTGTAGCTGATTCTGCAACGGTAGTTGAGTATATAGCAGTATAGGATGCAGCTAAGGAAGCATTTTGGATTAGAAAGTTCATTAATGAACTAGAGATGGTTCCCACCATCTCAAATCCAATACAATTGCTCTGTTACAATAGCGACCCTATTGCACAGACCAAGGAGCCTAGGTCACATCAAAGGACCAGGCATGTACTCAGGCAATTTCATCTTATTAGAGTAATTAATGATTAGCGCTAGTGCAAGCGGGAGTAATAAATTAAATACAAAACAAATATTATATATAATAATATTATAAGCTCCATTAATAATATTAATATATATATTAATTTTGAATTTAATATATATATATACACACACACATATATATATATATATTTATCCTAGATTAAATTATTCATTTAATCTCGCATTAATCTCGAGATTCAATGAATCTGACACTTTTGCCGTGTTGGATTATTCTTGTGTGCGATCGCAGCCCACATGAGATTGGCGTTGGCCAACACTGTACAGCCCACAAGTCGCAAGCGGCCCTAGCAAGACATTGCGACTACCCAATTCATATGGGGATCGATGACACGATACAACCTATCGTACAACCATGTCACATCCCTTTTGTCACGCGATAATTTGGTCAAGGATGAGGCATGGATAATGTCAACTTCCTTTTCTTGACCATTACTTTCGATTCTCGAGTAGTCTAATAAGTGAAATGGAAACTCCTTTCCATCACAAAGATGGCCATACATTTCTTAGACTCACTCATCGAGGGGCCCAAAGATATCTCTCTACAAATGCGAGGACAAATTCCATCTTGACCATTTACATACCTCCGCATGAAAACCACCGATCTCGATCCCAGCCTTTATCATCACCCAAGCTTAAAGGTGACTTTTGACTAGGTCAAAGACCGTTGACTCATCATGTAGGAATCTATGATGATCTCGGAGTAAAAGGGCGTCGTGACGCGTTATACATGAGATAAGCTTATGACTAAATCCATGCAGCCTTTCTCATAAGGCCGGTCCAAGACTTTGTACTCTTTAAGTGCCTTGACTTTGATTCATATCTCCATACCTCATCAAAGTCATACTGGTCTTAATTCATCTACACTCCCGCGTAGATGACTGACTAGGGACATTTAGGATAATCTATAAGACATATCCAGGGATATAGTTATCACTATAAACATGCGAATGAAGTGATAACTTAATGGAGAAAATGACTTTCCCCTAGGGAATAACTTTGAACAAAAATTCTGCATATCTTTCTTTTGTTTTATGTGTAACACCCCTAAGTCAATATTACCCATTACGTATATTAATAAGCAGTATATATGAATATCATCAGAGTGGAGTGATTGAGCATAATAGTTGGGTTGAGCGGATGAGTAACTGATACGTGGCTATAACTTATACCAGTTGCGGTGTATTTGGTTGAGGGAATATAAATACAGTTATCCAAATATACAAATATACAAAGTATCTAACAATATAAATACAGCCCAAAATATCCAAACTCCAGCTGAGTCCCTACGCGTGTTGCTTACCCTTTTCACCGACTCTCGATCCTCCATATTCTGAAGCTAGGGTTAATTCTGAGATTCAATACCCATTGAATCTCAGGTAATATTTAACCTCATGCTCAAGTATGAACAATATATGTATGACAAATATTCATTACATTTCAGCATTAACCATACATAGCACACATCAAATGTAAGGTTACAACAATACATAGCACACAACAAATGTAATGTTAACAGCACAACAATACATAGCACACAGCAAATGTAATATTCGTAATATTTGCACTCACCAGTGCCACACCTCCACAAATCCTCAGCACTAGGAAAACAACCATACAACATTATCATGACCATAACCCTCACAAACTGAATGTATATAAACAGGTGATCTAAGACTGAGTCTTAGCCACAGTACATGACCCAAGACCTAGTCTTGTCCACGACTTTATGAATCATCTATCACATGTAAGCATACAATACAATATAAGAGTTAGAGTTATAGTATGCATTCGTACCTTGGTCTACATCGCCGCGTACATTCTCCTTTCGATATCGATCCCCGATTCCTCGGATATCCTATAATGTTATCACATTATTTCCTTCATAAATAATATCCTAACAGATTTGTTAGCCACTATTGACCTTTTTACCCTTGGTGGATTTACTATTACAATTTTGCCCCTCATTTCTTTAAAAAGCAAATTTCAAAGCATTTACTAGATTTTTCGGTAAATTTGAAAAATCATAACTAATTCCAAAAAAAATTGAAATGAGGTGATTCCAAGGCCAAAATGACCCTTGATAAGTCTAATTTTCTAGGAAAAATAACGGCTTTAACTCGAAATAACTCGAGTCTCCAACCATTGTCTAGATTATCTTTCAAAAAACATGACCCAAATTCAAGAATTTTTTTTTCTCCTTGTACGAAGCTCAAAACACAACAAATTTTATATCAATGGAAATATATACATGTATACTTTACCCCTATAAAATTTCACGATTTTAGGACTTCATTCGATACATAAAATAATGCCCTTAATCCGATTGACTTAAAAAAAACTGAAATATGGTATTTTTCCCAATTTTCACAATCTTGCTCCATTGATTCCAAAAGTTATTTCCTACCATGGTTTTACCTCTTTCAGCATTTTAAATCCAATGGAGGTCTAACAACAAGTATAGGAATGTATTTCTTAATTTTATGAATTAAACTATCATTTTACCAAAAATCTAAAAGCTTAAACTCAATAACTAAGGAACTAACCCTTGAAGAACCTTGTTTCATCTCTTCCTCCTCTTCCAAAATCATTACGTCTCACTCTCTCAATCTCTAACTCAGCTATGTGTTCCTTGTGTTGGTGTGGAGAATTTGTGAAGGGGGAATATCTCTATTTATAGGCCAAACTCCAAGGTTATTTTGGTAAATGTCACTACAAAAAGTCATAGTTTTTGCAATGGAAAAAATCCATCGCAAAAAACCTCATTGCAATTCACAAATCCCAAAATTTGTAACAGATTTTTTTCCCATCACAAATTAGGGGATCTGTCGCACGGGGAAAAAAATCGTCCGCACGAGAAAAAAAATTGTAAATCCCTATTGATTTGCGATGGATTTTATTTTGGTCACAAATTTAATCTTTTTTAAAAAAAATAATTTTTTTTATTTTTTCTAAAAATTACATAAAAAAATATACAAAAAAGTTGTATACCATAAAAATATATAATAACAATCATAAATAGTTTACATAGAGAAAACAAAATATAAATAATAATGTTGAAAAGAACATGTACTAAAAAGTAGTCTAAACAACAACATTATGATCATCATCATTATCACCAGCATTGTCATCATCACCCAGAGCCAACTCTGTACCCTTGTTTTTCATTCAAGACATGAGTTGAAGCTGCATTTTCCTTACCATCTTGCATGTCTCGTGGAGCTCATTTGCTATCAACATTTGTTGTTGCCTTGTTTGGCTCACCCGCTTACTTGCTCCCGCACCAATGCCTTCATCTTCTTCATCTCATTTGCAAAAACATTAAGAAGTAGATTTTTTTTTGTACTTCATTTAATTGGACCAAGGAATGCAAATGTAACAATCAATATCAAATGTATTATGTTTACTTGCAGAAACACTTTTAGTGCCGGATGAGGAGCGCTTCGTTTGCCTCAATCGGCTAGTAGAGGTATCGTACCCGAAGAGTCTGCCTTTGTTGTTAAATTCGCTTGCAGCCTGAATGAATAGACTCGCATCGATTGAGAGGATGCGGGGTCGCTCTCACTCGCAAGTCTCCTCCCCGCTTCAACTTTTGATAGGTTTCCTACAAGCAAAAGAAATACACCACAAATAAGCCATGTGAAATGAAATAAATATGTTGGTGTCTGGAACAAAGAATAAGTGCAATAAATGTCTCACCGCTACTTGTTGCGCCTTGGCATTAATCTAGCGCTTTCACTTTTCAAAGCTATCGGAATGGGTCTGCTCAAAGGCAGTCCAATCAATCAATTCTACAGAACTTCCCCATACGGTGCTTGCAAACACAAATGATGACCATTAATTAATTGCTTCAAAGTACAAAATATTGAATACTTAAATAGAAAATAACATGTATCACAATTTTTCATTTATGCTCACTAATTGAAATGGAGTCAGCAAAGTGTATGAAGGTCCATCCATTTTGGCCCTATTTTTATTATTTTTCTGACTTCTATTTTGAAATCTCTCATCGGCGGCCCATTTTTGAAGTAATTGGTCTGTAGTCTCAAGTTGAATCCAATCTTGCTTTCCTTTACTGTTTCTCAATTTATAAAACTTCTCATACAACCACCAGCCTCCCTTGTGGTTATAAGCTTTTTTCAGGTCTTGATGATGTTCAAGCAACGTCCTATACTGACGCTGAATTTCAATAACGAACAACTAGTGCTCCAAATTTTAAAAGTACTTAATCAGTTTGCATTTGGATAAGAAATTAATAACATAAAACAGATAACTTACCAAGAACTCTTTGAACCAAGCATCACGATTCTCCTTAGAAATCTCTATCCAACTGCCCCAAGGCTGATTGAAATTATGGAATATTTGGTTTGACATGAAATCCGTCACCTGATTATAAGGTTCAAATCTGAAGACAGAAGACATGATGCAAATATTAGCATACAAACTAAAGGTAGAAAATTGTAACATTACTGGTAACTTTACATGACTTACTCGGTGGTGCTAACAGGACGGATCCAAAGCTTCCCTGTCGCAGGATCTACCCATCCCTAGATTGGTGTATTGAAGGAACTACCTTCTTCCCCGACTTGGCTATGAGGAGACGCAGAGTGCTGAAGGAAGGAATGTGAACTATTGAAGATGTTTGTACACAGATGGTTAAAGAAAAACTAAATATATGTAAATCAATCAAAAATCGTAAAGTAAACCTGCTCTGCCCCTTGCTGTGGATCCGTGGAAGTTCCTGGCACACGTGTACCAATCATAAAAGAGTCGATAGTAGACGGTGAAGATGACATATCAAGTGTCGGTGACGATGACAAATAAACTGATGGTGAAGATGACATATCAAGTGGCGGCAATTCTAGGGAAGCGTTAAACCTGAGGGCAGATGGCGTCGCCCTACCCCCTCTGATCGGATAGGCCAAGCTCGACTACTACTACGAACGGCCTCCTGAATGCTCCATATCTGAACACTTATAAACATTATGTCAATATATATATAAATATAACAAATTTACTTAATACAACACTGGCGAAGTAACAGATCGTCATACACAAAGAACTAACACAAATCAACCAGATGAATCCTGTTCTTCAGCCTCTGCTTGCATGCTTTCCTTTGAAGTCTCATAGTCGTTGAACTCAGACTCACTATCAGAGTAAATCTCTTCTGCCTCATTGTCTGATTCCTCATCGCCAATTTGGATAGGAATCAACTCTAAGTCCGTAGCAGAATCAGACAGATTGCTTGGTACATCATCCTCGACAATGTTTACGTGTAGTAAATGTTCCACATCAGCTTGGAACGGTTCAGTCATACCGTCATTTGTTTCTGACTCTTTCGACTTTGGTATAATATTCCGTGCTTTGGTTTTGATAACTCCCCTCAACCCTTGGCGGGATATGGGGTATATTGTATAGTAAACTTGTTCCGCCTATTGAACAAGGATGAATGGGTCATAATCAACCGTATATCTCCTTGTCCAATGGATCTCAACATTTCCATATTTGTCCACTCACATTTAAAAAGAGTCACCACGTCAATTAAGTTCCTATAGTAGTTGCCCTCGACCCCGTCAACATACACCGTAATTGTGACATAGTGTATTTTCGTTCACTTCAACAGTTGAAAACCGATACCCATTGATTACATATTTTTTGCACTGGGTAACAACTATTGCAGTTGCATACGATAAACTCCACGCAAATTCATTCGGATCTGATGAGTTTTGCATGAAGTAGGATTGAAACATTGAGGAAACTCAGAGTTCGTGAATTGATCAACTTGAGAATCCGACATTGAAGGATTTGTTAATCGGACCCAATTAGAGAAGTAAATGTAACAAAAAAAATGAAGTTATTACTTTAATACTTACCGTAACAGTAAAAAGAAAATAAATCTTACTTTAAGTACTGGGCGGCCTCTTCACAGTTGTTTAGAATGTACCACTCTGATACTCGCTTATCTCTTCCTTCTAGAGCTGACCTCCAATATTTTCCCACGACTTGGCCTGGAAAATCAAAGATTGATTTTTTATCGCTTGTATCACCGCCATCATCGTTGCGAGGTACCCCTCTCCATCTTGTTATCATTTCCAGGGGATAATAGTATGACACAAATTTTGTGGCCTCTTCGACTAGATACGCTTTAGCGATAGATCCTTCAACGTATCTTGGGTTTTTGATCTTGTACTTAAGTGTGTGTAAAAACCTACAATGGACAATTAGAGGGTTTTCATATACTAAAGTACCATGTCGGTCAATTAATAACTGCGCAAAAGAAATATATATATTACCTCTTAAACGGATACATCCACCTATATTGTTGCGGGCCTCCTACCTTTGCTTCATAGGCCAAGTGAACAAGCAAATGTTGTATTGAGTCAAACAATCTAGGAGGAAACACCATCTCTAACTTTCATAGCGTTATTGGCATGATTGCCTCCAAGTGCCATAACTTTTAAACATTAAGCTCAGAGGCACAAATTTCTCTAAATAACATGGAAAATTCCGTCAGAATAGACCATATATGCTTTGGTCGTGCTTTGAAGGCCCACGACAATAGACCTTGTGACACAAATTCAATAATTTGCCTAAAATTATAATCAATAATTTTTAATAATCTGAGACACATATTCACCTTCATTTTTTTTTGCTAATTACTCATCAAAATATAATACTTATATTAAATAGAAATTTTTAGGTATTACAAGGACCATGTGAGTTACAGAACTTAATTTCCAGCAATAACTAGAGTGTAAGACTCCATCGCCATGAAACAAAAGACCTTGGTAGTGCACATTGTTAAACATTATTTAGTCCTTAATGTAAAACTTAATTAGAAAGTCAATTTTGGTTCTAAATGTAACTAAGACTTATTATTCAGAGTTGTCAATCTTTTTTCTAATTTATCCTTATTAATACTCTTTCAATAATAATTAAATAAGAGAGAGGTGAAAAAAATTAAAGAAGATGATTAAGATATTTTAGAAAAAACATGTTGTATCAACTAACTTGACTGATTTAATCAAATTAGGTAAATAAATCTTAGATTAAATATTAGAGAGAATAACTTCAATTAACCAATTCAATTGTTGAAATTGAAGGAAGAGGTCGGAACTCGGAAGGTTGAGAGGTAGTCTAGCAAGTGTTGTCTGAAGCCAAAATGCATAATCTTATATAACGCATGAAATTTAATCGATTTCTTACCGTGATCAAGTATTACTTCACGTGGAAATACACAACTCATTTCACAAATCTTGTTACGTATGAGACACTCAATTTATATACATAATTCTAGATCTATTTTATAAAACCTAGCAAGGTGTTTGATTCACAGAAATTAAAATTGAGTAAAGGAAATGAAAATGAAGCACGGTATCTGAAATGCTTTGTTTGCTTCACATGAATTTCATTGCATTTCCCTTTCCTTTTCATTAAACATTGAGATTATTTAAACTGATAAGAACGAACGTCTTCGACCAAAAAATAAACTGATAAGAAAGCACACTACTGAGGGAAATAAGAAACAAAAAGTTGATGGACTGATCTTTAATGATTTGAACATTTGTGAAAAGAGTTTTCATCACAAATTTCCTTTTTACAGTAATAACCTATATGTCAGTTATTAAATAAAATGTATATACAAAGTCAAAATTGCAAACTTGATATTTTACTCTTGAGGAAAAAAAAAAAATCATTTTCGCTGAATTACGGCAAGCTTCTGAAACTTTTTTGCCACATGGGTTGCATTCTAAGTTATTAGGGAATAAATGTATATATAGTTTCATATAAACCATTGACCATTTTGATAAAACTTTCATAACCTCTTAAAACTTTTATTTGTTGCGGTTGGCAAAAATAAGATAAAGTTAAACTTTTGTTGCAATATGTCAAGCTGGTTGAAGTTTGATGAAACTTAGATATAATTTGGAGGTATTTTTGAGAAAATTTTCAGTTTCATACACTTATTATTAATTTGTTCAACATCTTCGCAGCAAAAGTTTTCATTTGCGGACGCCTTTCATAATGGTTTGACCAATTGAACAAGCAAACTTCTTTAAGGCAATAATTTCACAAAATGCTCCGATTTTAAAAGGCATTGAAGAAACGGAAACATGAGAATATTTTGATCAAACTTTGAAGAAATTAGGACACATTTTCACAAAATATGTTCATCTGCACACCTACACGCACGTCTAAGAACTTTATAAATAAAACATCACAAACTGCACATCTTGCAGCAAACAGAGAACAATATAAGATTAGGAAGGAACAAACAAACATGAGCAGAATATCAACTCTTGAAGGTGCTGCTAGTCATGCGGAGAATGGCAACTCTTCTGAAGGTCAAAACCAGAGCCAAACACCGACTCTTGCAGGTGCTGCTAGTCATGCGGAGAATGGCAACTCTTCTGAAGGTCCAAGCCAGAGCCAAACACCGACTCTTGCAGGTGCTGCTAGTCATGCGGAGAATGGCAACTCTTCTGAAGGTCCAAGCCAGAGCCAAACACCGACTCTTGCAGGTGCTGCTAGTCATGCGGAGAATGGCAACTCTTCTGAAGGTCCAAACCAGAGCCAAACACTGACTCTTGCAGGTGCTGCTAGTCATGCGGAGAACGGCAACTCTTCTGAAGGTCCAAACCAGAGCCAAAGCCCAACTCTTGCAGGTGTTGCTAGTTATGTTGAGCGTGACCAAACCATGCAACTTCAATCACAATAAAGAGCAAGAGACCAAATCTTTGTGGGAATGGCCATGCCCAAGAGTGAAAAATACTTTCTCTCATTCATCTGCCAGGTAATCTATTACTTTTATCATTCTTATTATTAGTTTTTTTGCTGTTCAACTCTCATTGAAAAAATTAAAGAAACATGGCCGTTTTGAAAACTCTGTTATCTCTATAGAAAGATTTGAATTCAAGTATTACTATTTTCTGAGCCTGAAATATTTGCAAAATACTGATTCTTTCTTTTCTATAAAAATATATCAACTTTTTTATATATTATTTTTTTGTAAAGAGGGACGTTTTGCTGATTTCCCCCCCCCCCCCCCCCCCCAATTATACAAGCCCATTTATCCATCTTTTTAAAAATCAAAACACATGACACTTTTACCTTCTTTCTCCTCCGGCCATTCTGCTCAAACCAAACGATTCATTTGGTTTAACATGAGAATAGGAAAACTCTCTTTAATAGACTTAGAAACCTTTATTTTTCAATAAATTAAACTCAATTTTACTTCATGTAATAAACACAACAAAAGAGACAAATTTTAACGATATTGACTTATGTTCCTCATCATGAGGTTGATAAGTAATATAATGGGTATAAAAATTACAAGTGTATTAATTAATGTGGAGTTTTCACACCTTTTTGTGATAACTTTCTTGAATATATTTTGATTTTAACTGTCATGTAGGTTCAAGTTGATAGGCGATTCTAATGCTGGAAGGAATATCGAGTTCTATATGATGTCTTCGATTTTACTTACTTCTATTAAATTGGAGGATTAAATAAACATGCAAGCTATTGTACCTAGGTTTACAAAGTAGTTTGATTGGAAATAAATTAAGTAGTTTGATATAATGTTTATCCATATTCTTTTTTTTTTTTTTTTTTTTTTTGGTAGAAAAAGTTTTGGAGGGTTCGACATCGGTCCCCACCAAAGGCGAGGAGACGCGACCCGGGCTTCTATGAGCACTTATCGGGACTTACGAGATCGCTTACCAAAGGAGTCCCAGTGACGGCAGAGGGGATCGAACTGGGACTCCTTTGGTAGGCGATCTCGTAAGTCCCCAGTAAGTGTTCATAGAGCCCGGGGCCGTGCCCTGGCCTTGGTGGGGGACTGATGTCGAACTCCTCCAAAACTGTTTTCTACCAAAAAAAAAAAAAAGAATATGGATAAACATTATATCAAACTACTTAATTTATTTCCAATCAAACTACTTTGTAAACCTAGGTACAATAGCTTGCATGTTTATTTAATCCTCCAATTTAATAGAAGTAATATTCACTAGTGCAAAAACGGGCTTTAAGACCGCCTCATTTAGACCGGAGTAATGACGCACCGGTCTTAATAGTATGACCTATTGACAGTTTTGTAAATATAAAGAACTTCTTGGACCGCATCCTTTATCAATGAGTCTTAAATATATTATTTAGACCGCTTAACAAAACAAACGGTCTTAAAATGTAATTAAAAAAAATTGAAAGTTCAAATTTCTTTATAGAGAAATCTCGAACAGGCCGACTTATATTTTCTGCGGTCCAAAATAATAAGGAAAAAATTAAATAAATTTTTAAGACCAGATATATATAACAGACGGTCTTAAAGATTATGCTTTTTAGACCAGACATAAATTGTGCCCAGTACTAAATAGTTTATTACTTTTAAGTCCGGAGTTTAATAAACAACGGTATTAAAACTTAACCTTTAAGAACGTTTTTTTAGTTCATCCGGTCTTAAAAATAAACCGCCAATATATTCTTCTCTGTGCGAAACGTTACCTTATGACTTACGTTGTGATCACTCTGAACTCTGAAACCCCTCTTCTTGTTGTGAAACCACTCTTCCTGTTGCATTACCTTTCTTCCTCGCCCACGCAAAACGTTACCTTACGACTTATGTTGTCCCTCTGAACTCTGAAACCCCTCTTCTGTTGCATCACCTTTCTTTCTCGCCCACGTACCATTAGCCTTTGTTACTCTCTCATTTGCTCAGGCATTCCTCTCTTCCTATCTCGAAAATGAACAGTGAAAACGATTCCATTCGTGTTCCGGGAACGCTAGTTACTGGTGTGAGTCAGAACGAACCCTCTTCATCTGACAATGTGCCTTGTAACCGCCCTGCACGCCTGGGAGAAGAGGCACAAGAATGATGGATATAACCCTAAGTCGGACTTCTGGGTCAAGGCTGGAGATTCAGTTTGATGAAAAGTTGCAATCTTTCGGTCCTAATAAAAGCAAATATACTAGTTTTGTCGGCTATCTTGGACGCAACAGGTTAGCATCTTGACTGATGAGTGGAAAAATGTGGACTTCGGCAATGTAAAGCAACCTATTTGGGACACTATCCGGCTTACATACACTGTCCCTGACTCTAAGAAGTTGAAAGACAAGACATTGTCTTATTGTGCTGATCGTTGGAGGAAGTTTAAAACCTCTCTCGCTAACAAGTATATTTTTGCCAAGGTTCACTTGACCAAAAGCCTTGGGACAAGTAGACATTTATTGATGAACAAACTTGGCAACAATTTGTTCACCGTGGACCACTCCCGAAGCTCGGTGAGTTTATATTTAGTTTTTTTGCCCTTTTTGTTTGCTTATTAACCTGTGCCGATATGTGAATGTTATTGTGTTCATCTAATCCTGTTAGTTAAATTGTTTGGTGTGTGAATAGAAGTATACATTTCCCGCCTTTGTCTATGCAAGTCTCGATATGTAAACCCCGAAAAGGTCAAATACTAAGAAGGTAATTAGGGAAATAAAAATGGCATAAGAGTCAAGCCATTTTTATAGTCTTAGTTCTGTTATAGTAGGTAGTGGTTAGATATTGCTTTAGTTACATTTACTATCTAATGAGGACTGCTGATCTCACTGGATGTCTTAAAAAGGATCAAGTTTGTATTATTCTATAAGCATAATTCTCTTTTGTTTCTTAACTTATCTATCTAGCAGTACAAAACATACCTCCAATTTCTTCTACAATTCTATATCTTCCTTACATAAAATGTTGAAATTGATGAAGTGAATATTGTAACATCCCAATTTTCGAAAGCGTTTTCATGGTATCTTGATCAGAGTAGAGCATCAGAAGTAATTTAGTATTGAAAAGTAACTCGATAATCATCCACTGTAAGGTATGTGTTAGCTTTCACAGCGTTACAAAATTTCAAATGACTATATCATTAAGTACAAATCAAAAGGCTTCCTCCAGCCGGTCCCTATATCTACTGCTTACCATTGTCTCCGATTCTGTTTACTCCGGATCCTGAAGCTATGGTAAGAGCTGAGGTTCAATGCCCATTGAACCTCAGGTAACGGTTAACCTCATGTTCATGTAATAGTTATGTATGACAGATATTCATGATACAACAGCAATATTCACATATGAAAGATAATAACAGAACACAGCCACTGCATATGAACGTTACTATAGTCTGCACTATTCACCAAAGTGCCACGGTGTACATCCGTGTCCTCGCTAGGAAAACTCAACGGCATTATCAAATCCATAACCCGTGTATAGTTGTATGTGTATAACTTTTAAAATAGAGTCTCGCCTATGAACACATCTATCACATATAGGTATACTATAAACATCAGAGTTAGTGTTACAGTACGCGTCCGTACCTTTGTCGGTGATATCGGTACGCTGTCGTTCGGACTGTGATCACGTTTTATCCTATATTGGTAATATCGCATTTATTAATTTGCAAACAATATTCTAGAAGATATCCTAGTCACTAATGACCTTTTTACCCTTGGTGGAATTATTTTTCAACTTATTTTCCTTAATTTTCGGGAAAAAAACGCTGATACAGCATTTTGGGCAGATTTTCATCTAACTTTGAAAAATCATAATTAATTTTAAAAAAATCGAAACAAGGATCCGTAAAATTCCTTGGAATCCTTAGGATGTCTGTTATCAATTAAAAATAATCAATTTTGCCTAGATTACACGAATCACTCCCAGTTTTAAATTTTTGAGCCTCTGCCCAGAATTTTTCCAGAAATTTGTAGCCTAATTTTGAGAATTTTTATCTCATTGTACAGAACTCATTTTAACATGTTCTTGGAATATTTGAAAATCCCTATATGTCTAATTTAACCATGAATTTTCCCAGAAATTTTGTGACTATAGTTTCAATATGAAATTTCGGCATGTTCATCACCGATTTCAGAATTTTCAAAACCGATGAAATTTTGCCGAACTTCGTTACTTTGATGTTTCTCTTCCAAAAAGTTTGCTAAATAACTTCCTCATCATTTTTTCGAAATAAAGCTAATTTTGACCATAAAAACATGTAAATAAAATTATTCTAGAATATTTAAAATCTAAGCTACTTCTATCCAAAAATTTAAGAACTAAAACTTAAAGAACTTAAAGCTAGAGCTAGGGAACTTACCAAGAACCTTTGTACTCCTTCAAGAAGCTCTTCACACTCTTCCTTACTCTCTCAAATATGGTTAATACCTTTGTGAATTGGTGAAGAATAATGAAGACACCAACCCCCTATTTATAGTAAAATTTCAAGACACTATTCACCCTTTTCATCTTGGATGTGCACCATTGGTTCTAGGTTAATTTGGATGTTCAATCCTAGCCCTTCACTTGAAAAACTTGCCCCCTTCTCTCTCCTTCATCCTCTTCCTTTTTCATTAATTTCTCTCTCCTAAGTACATTATCTTCTTCCAAAAGGTGTTTTGAAATTATCCCATGTGTGTTGATAAATTCTTGGCTTTCTCTTCAAGTTACAATTTCCTTCTTCTATTCTTTGTTTTGCATTCCACTAGATAGAAATATATTTAGGGGTCTTCATGAAGGTTTATTCAAATCTTCTCATTGGTTTTGAAATCTTGGATTTATGGCTTTATTTAGAGACCACAAACTCCCTTTTTCTCAATTGGAACCTATCTTCAAAAGTTGAGGAAATGACTTTGATTATAACCAATCTCAAGCTTAGATTATGCTTGTTACTAATATCTCCTTATATTTGATCTATGATTAACGGATCTCAAGACACAATTTATTTTGTATAGATTCTCATTTGCTTATGTCTTGAATTAATTCTACTAATTAATTTCATTGATTTATGCTCCTTTTTCTTATTGGTGGACACCTTGACTTTTCCTACTAGGCTCACAACATTAGCACTCACAACACTCTCTCTTTCTTGCACACGCATACACAACAATTGTACACACAACCCTTTTCTCTATCCAAGTTATCCTTTTCCATATGCTTTCCTATTTTGTTGACTTAATTTCCTCCCCATGTGTTTGATTTAATTAATATCTAGATATTATGAGTTCAATTTCCTCCCATTGGTTCTTCTATTTTCACATGGATTAAGCTTCTTAAATATTTAAGCCCTTAGATTAGCTTTATGAGGTTAAATCTTGGCCCTTAGATCATAGTTGCAATTGTTGACTTTTCAAAGCTTGATTAAAATTTAATTAACTTCTTAATCCCATGCTTAATTGTCCCTTGATTATTGTTTTATTGGCTCTTAGAGTAGTTTATGATCATTGGTACTCTATTTTATGCTAATCTAATCTCCTTATTGGTCTTTGATTTTTATTTAGCTTAATACACCTCTAATTGATGACTATTAATATTAATTGTAAATAATTATCTAAATATTCTATTAGTGTAAATTTAATTGCTCATTAATTGTTGGTAATTGCCCCTTAATTGGTTCAAGCATTTTGATAATTCTTTATGGCTTTTTATGAACTAAATATGAACTAGGTATTAATTATAGAGTATTAGAAAATTTAGTCTCTTAACAAATTATGAAAATTGGTTCCTAAGTATTTTCATGACACTTCTTTGCTCTTTTTGATTCTACATGAACCATAGTTTAATATGGAATTTATTTGTATTTTATGATATTTTATGATGCCTAACAAAATTAAATCATTGGCTACCTTAATCCTAAAGAAAGAATTACCTAGAAAGTAGAATAAACATATCACAAAATTTGAGACCACATATTCACCTATTTTAAGTAGGCTTTATCTATCAAAATATTGTATTTAAGATAAATAAAAATTTTCAAATCCAAACGCCATAGACAAAGTATGGTTACCCTAGAGGAGATGGAAAGACGGTGGCCAAATTAAGTGAGGATGCAATGGCTAAAGAAGCAAGGCATCAATCCGAGATGAGCCGATGAGGGAGGAATTGAATCGATGAGCCGATGAGGGAGGAATTGAATCGATGAGGCTGCTTTTGAGCAATCGTCCAGAGACCAGTGTTCCCTTCACACATTCATCCGCACCTGTGCAAAGAGCACTAGAGAGAGCTGCATTGTTGGACAGTCAGAGCAACCTTGTGACCTATACGTGGAGGATCGTGATAGTCCTGCATGATTAGTTGCAAAAGGGACTGTCCACAACTTATTGGGATCAACTGTACACCACGAACACATGACTGATGATGAAGTCAGAGTGTCAGTTGAAAAGGTGATCATTGATGCACCTCTCCCTCTCCCAACCGATCACCGAAGCTTGTGAGTGATGTCAAGGGAACTGCGTCTCTTGGCCAAAGAAGCTTGTACATGTCTCTACTCCTCCCGAAGCTTCATCCCTCCTCCTCAAGTTCCACCCCTCCTCCTCAAGTTGCACCCCTCGTCAAGCTCCATCCCCTCCTCAAGCTCTATCCCCTATCGCTAAGTTGATCGCCACGTAAAAAATATCCGATCTCGGTGAAGAGTAGATATTTTAAAGATAAATCGTGGCCTCGTCAATGAAGTAGTAGGCATCCCTAATCCTCTACCGATTCAAGTTGACACCATTGATGTTGAGTCCCCGCGCTTGGAAGTGAGCTTACCGATGCAATTGTTCAAATTTTTATGAAGTAAGTATCTTCTTCTATGAGTACATAATTTAAACGCATCATTTAGACGCACATACATATATACTAATTCCCTGATCGATGTCATTATTGTAGGTTCTTGCATCAAGAATTGGTTCAAAAGGGCAGGAGCAACGATTTTGGATTCTTGTGCCCTATCTATGCAAGTGCAACATCCATGCAGGAGAGACAGGAGTACATATCAAAGAGGTTGTGTGAAGTGAGAAGAAAGATGTACATGTTTCCATTCTTCCACAGGTACATATCACAATGTCTGCAATTCACTTAATTCTGCTACATATATCATTGAGTACTTTACTGCTGTGAATTTTCAGCATCTACTGGCAGTTGGTCCTCATGTGCATGGAGAAGCATAAAGTTATCTTCTTATACTCCACTCACAGCGATCCAGTGCCTGCGTTGACGCAGACCATCAACGAGTAAGCATGTCATTTTGATTATCTTGTCTCGAAATCTCACTGAATTTTCGAACATTATTGATAAATTTGTGATTTTGATGATAGTGTCATGAGGACCTTCCAAATCGAGGTAAAGAAAAAGCCTGGGTATCATGCCAAAGAGCCTAAATGGCTCACACCAAAGGTTGGTACAATATTTGTACACTGGCACACTGCCTTGTGAACTTGGTCAATAAGCTATATATGCTCTTATATATATTTCTTGTTCTTTTTAGACCCGTCGGCAACCACCGGAGTCCAACTTATGTGGCCCGTACATCATGAAACACATGTATGATATTATCACGCAAGGAAGGACTAAGTTAACTGCAAAGGTAAATGTATTTGATGTTACATATTATGCACGCAAGTTAATTCAGTTTCTGGCTTAATGTTACATATGAAATTTGCACGCAAGTTTATTCAGTTTCTGTTTTTGATGTTACAGATGTTTGACTGCCCTGATCCCTTTTTTGATGATGAAGTGCAGCACATACGCAATGTGTTTTGTGAATATCTGTATGACTTGATATTAAAGTCAGAACAATAATTAATGTCCTAAATTCATTTGTAAATATATCTTGTAGCAACAATAATCTTCTGTAAATTTGTTTATTTTTTCGAACAATATTCATTTGTAAATATACATAGGCAATGTAAATCCAATAAATAAATTTGTTTAATTTTTCGAAAAAAATTTTCTTGTGTCCATTTTGGGTTTCGAATGTATTGGATGGTGGATAAAGCTATTTAGTGTTTGAAATTTGAGAAAGAACTCAACTTTTAGGACCGTATAATAATTAAAGTCCGGTCTTAAAAGTCCATAAGACTTTTAGGACCGTATGTTAATTAAAAGTTCGGTCTTAAAAGTCCTAATAAACGGTCCTAAAAGTCTTCAAAAATATGAGACTTTTAGGATCGTATAGATAGACTTTTAGGACCGTATATTGTAAACATGCGGTCCTAAAAGTCTTCGGTTTAAAAAATATGAGACTGTTAGGATCGTATAGATAGACTTTTAGGACCATATATTGTAAACATGCGGTCCTAAAAGTCTTATGAGACCGTATATAATTTTACTGTCCGCTCCTAAAACTCCTCTTATTTTTTTAAAAAAAGTATGGCTTAACCTTTAGGACCATGTAATTGTTAAATGTCCGGTCTTACTAGTCTTCCTTTAAATAGAAATGTTCACTCGCTTTTCAGACAAATCATTAAGGTTCAAGAAAACCGAGGTTCTCGCGTTCGCTTAAGCTAGGTCCTTCATTGTAGTCGATCTTACCTCTCCCGATTTTGAGCAGCATTATCGGTTTCCCTTTTCTTTGTCTCTTTTCTTTTTGTCGAAAAGAAGGAAGATATTGAAAAGGACACCTTGTTTCAAATCAGGGCGAGGTAAAACCAACAACAACGACGGTCCAACCTTAAGAAGAATTGTCACTGTGTTTGTTTTTATTTGAATAAGGTAAAAGATGTTTTTTGTTTTGTATGGTCGATCTTAACTATATTCTGTGCATTTTTTAATGTTGATCACATACGAGGACAATGTTTTGTTTGTTTCCTTTTTGTCGGAAAATGAAATAAGATAATGAAAATGAAAGGCGATCGAAATGGAAAGCAAAAACATTTATTATATTTTTTTGCTACCCCGTGGGGGGGGGGGAAGCAGAGCAATAAAAAAAACATAAAAACATTTACTCCTCCCCATCGTTGTCGGAGGCGAGGGAGTCATCGGAGAGGTCGGAGACGTCGTCATCTAAAGGATTGTACTCAACGTCCTGGGTGTCGAGTACCGCATTTAGCTTGTTGTTGACGGTGTTGTAGACCTGAAAAAGCTGGCCCAATCGTCAGTCTATGTGATCGACGCGGGCCAGGAGGTAGTGTATCATCTGTCTGAAGGACGGTTGCGGAGGCAACAGAGGAGGAGGGTACGGAGGAGGAAGAGGATTAAGAGGAATAGGAGGATCTCGGGTGGTTGAGGACCTCGTGGTCGTGGAGCAGCCATTACAGTTTTTGGTTGTAGAAGTGATGGAGAAGAATGTGAAGAACGTAAAGTAACAACGCATTTAAATAGAGAACCCATCCCGAACAATGTGAAACACCGGAAACTTTAATGAGGAGACGCATAGTTCATCGAATACGAGGAAAGACGCCTAGTTGGGAAGCTTATCCGGAAGCCGAAGAGACTCGATTCATTCATTTGAATAGAGTGGAGGGATACGTTCGATTTAATACCGGATATTGTAAAAGATCCGTTTAAAAACTAATATTTTTTCAAAAAAAAAATATTACTTAAAAAAAAAATTGAATTGAATTTTTTTTTTTTTGAATTTTAGGACCGGATAAAAGATAAAATGTCGAACTTAAAAGTAATTTAATTGATTAAAAAATAAATAATAGATTTTAGGACCGCATACTTATAAAATCCGCTCTTAAAGTACCTCTAACTTATTATCTTCACTACCTCGTAACTCCAAACAACGTACATGGCTATTTTTTCAGAAAAAAATGTTACTTAAAAAAATTAATGAATTTTAGGACCGGATAAATGATAAAATGTCGGTCTTAAAAATAATTTAATTGATTAAAAACATAAATAATAGACTTGTAGGACCGCATATTTATAAAATCCGCTCTTAAACTACCACTTATTATCTTCACTACCTCGTAACTCCAAACAACGTACGTGGCCATCTGGGAAGGGGGAACTGCTCTCTGCCTTGATTAACTCCTCATACCTCTGTGCATGCCCCAAGTGCTCAAACCATGGTCAGATACAAGAGAACTGCTCGTAGGGGTAGACTTACTAGTGATGCTCGTGCCTTCCGTAGATTGTTATACGGTGCGCCTCCTCCAAATCCGAGTGCGTTCTATTGAGACAAGAGTCTCTGGGTCGTTGGACCCATTGTTATTTCTTCGAATGATGAAGAGATTGCCGTACCCCCTCCATCCTTCTACCGACCCTGTCTATGCTGAGTTCCTCCGTATTCTTGAGGATGAAGAGATTGCCAGCCCCCTCCAGTCTTCGGACCTTGAAGAGCTTCTTGCTGCCGCCTCTCCAACAAGTTGGCCCCAGCGCGCCTACCGCTGACCCTACTCCTCTTTCCTCTAATGATCCGCTGATATGAATAAGACAGGAACTTGCTGATCTCCGGCGAGAAGTTAATGTTGCTCACGTCGATATCACCAAGGCTTTGGAGGATAATAAGCTTTAGGATGTTTAGTCAGATTCTTGTTTTTGATAATTTTCTGCTTGTTTTTCTTTTGTATTTTTTCTTGTGTACCTGCATATTCAAGTAATATATGTAGCATTAAGAACTAAGCTTCTGTCTTTTTTTGTTTGTTCATATTCTCAAGTAATTAAAAAAACTTCATTTTTCCTTTAATTTTTGTCCAAAATTTAGGACCAGAGTATTCTAAACCTCCGGTCTTAAAAAGTTATATATTTAGGACCTGCTTCTTTAGAATTAACCGGTCTTAATAAAATCATTAGGACCGACGTATTCTAAATCTCCGGTCTTAAAAAGTTATATATTTCCAACCGGTCTTAATAAACCAAAACGCGAGGAGTATTAAATGAATGACAAAAATTAAAGTCCGGAGTCTTCTAAAACTCCGGTCTTAAAAATTTCATTATATTTTTAGGATCAGCTTCTATGTAATTTACCTATCTTAATAAAATCCAAAATACTAAAACATGTCTCTGTCGTGCGTAAAATTAAATTTCCCTATCTGAACTTCTCTTGTCACGCCGAAAGTGATTACTGAGGTTCTGTCTCCAGTTTTTGTGTGTTGCTCCGTCGGTGCTTCGCGTTGCTCTCTCGACAATCACTTTTTGGTTCCTTAGCTAAACGTATATAGACCAAGCTGTAAGAGGTGTTTCCGTTATATAACTTCATGATCTTCCTGCTTATCGTTCTGGGTTTTTCATGGGTTGAACGAAATCGATGAAATGCTCTTGTGGGTTTCTTTGTTGTTAATGAATATTGTATTTTGAAGATTATATTTGCACTTTAGACCTACCCAACTGACCAACAAATGTTTTTAGGGTACTCTTGCTGTCTGCAACATCAACATTCATGGCGGGAGAAGAAAGACTCAGGAAACGCATTTGAATTTATATGCTACAGGTGAGTCCACAAGACCTTCACGCGATGCATTTAATTTCCTCGTCATGCATTTATTTTGCTTCTTGACTTCACTGTGATACATTTATGACCAAAATTGATTCTTTGTTATGCATTTAATGGGCAAGTTTCTCCGTAAAAAAAAATCAAAAAACAAAAAAATACATAACCGACATTGAACACAAATATGTATTTGGTGTTGCCTTATTTTATATGCAAGTGTCAATTTTTTTGGATTACGTATGTTAAATCTTTCCGTCTATGGGAATTCTACTATGGATCTACTATGGATCACAGTTGGATAAATGCTTTACGGACGAGTGTTGAATGTCAGAATGGGGTGAGGGACTTTATAGAATTTGCTAAACAAAATGCCCATGATGATAGTGGGAAGTTTTATTGCCCTTGTGTAAAATGTGTGAATGAGAGGCGACTAAGTCTTGAAGTTATACACACACATTTAATTTGTGAAGGATTTTGTAAGACTTATACAGTATGGGTATGGCATGGTGAAAAAATACCAAGTGGGTCTCAACATGGGGAAGTGGCCTTTGATGATAATGACACGGATATGGATGATCGCATAGAGGACATTATTCGTGATGTAGGAGAAGAGGTTTTTCATCAATCACATGCATATGGTAATATGTGTAGTGATGCAGAGACCCCGCTATACCGTGGGTGTATAAAATACCAATTGTTGAACACTGTATTGAAATTGGTAAGCTTGAAGGCACGTCATGGATAGAGCGACAAGAGTTTTTCTGAAATGTTTGAGGCTTTTAAGGACATGCTTTCAGATGATAATGTGTTGCCGCATCGATATTATGATGCTAAGAAAATACTTTGTCCGCTGGGGATGGAGTACAAAAAGATCCATGCATGCCCGAATGATTGCGTGTTGTATAGAAAAGAGTTTTAAGAGAATCAGAATTGTCCGATATGTGAAACCCCAAGGTACAAGTCAAATAAGGGGCCTGCAAAAGTGTTGTGGTATCTTCCAATCATACTAAGGTTCAAGCGGTTGTTTGCGAATGAAAATGATGCAAAAAATTTGCGGTGGCATGCAGATGAGAGGATTTCTTATGGAAAGCTTCGTCATCCAGCCGATTCTTCTCAATGGAAGAAAATCGATCAATTATTTCCCAACTTCGGCGAAGAACCTTGGAACCTTAGGCTTGCCCTTAGCACAGATGACATGACTCCATATGGAAGCCTTAGCAAATACATAGTTCATGGCCTCGTACAAACCGATTATTTACAACTTATCTCCTATGTTATGCATGAAACGAAAGTACACCATGTCAGATATGTTGATTTCCTGGACCAAAACAACCCTAAAAATGACATTGATGTTTACCTTGAGCCCTTGATCGAAGACTTGAAGGAGTTGTAGGAAGAAGGTGTCGACGTTTATGACTCTTTCAAGAAGGAGGTGTTTAAAATGCGAGCCATGATATTTTGTACTATCAACGACTTGCCAGCATATGGAAACTTGTCAGGGTACAGTGTAAAAGGCCATAAAGCATGTCCGGTTTGTGAAGAAGGCACATGCTACCATCAACTTCAACATGGAAGAAAGAAGGTTTATCTTGGACATAGGAGATTTCTTAGATGGGGCCACCCATATCGTCGATTAAAGAAAGTCTTTTTTGGTGGCCAAGAGTATGAAGATGCTCCGGTGGCATTGACTGGGAGCAAGTATATGAAAAGGTGAAAAATATCAATGTCATCTTTGGTAAGACTGCAAAGAGTAGAAAAGAAACAAATATATGGAAAAAGAAATATGTATTCTTCGATCTTCCCTATTGGCGCAATCTTGATGTGAGACACTGTATTGATGTCATGCATGTGGAGAAAACATATGTGATAGTATTGTTGGCACGCTTCTCAACATACAATGTAGTTCCAAGGATGGTGTGAAGGCAAGATTGGATCTGATAGCAATGAGAATACGCGAAGAGTTACATCCAAGGCCACATGGTAACAGAACTTATTGACCCCCAGCTTCTCATACTTTGTCTAAGTATGAGAAACGAAGTTTTTGTGAGTGTTTACATGGCACAAAAGTTCCCTCTGGGTATTCTTCAAATTTTAAGAGGCTTGTATCGGTGAAGGACTTGAAATTAGTAGGCCAAAAGTCTCATGATTGTCATGTCTTGATGCAACAAATACTCCCAATAGCTATTCGAGGCATCGCCGAATATGATCTTCGGGTCGTTTTGACTAGACTTTGTTTCTTCTTCAATGCGGTTTGTAGTAAAATTTTCGAGATTGAAAAGTTGGATGAATTGGAGAATGAAGGATATCTTATCTTGTTCCACCTTGAGAAGCTTTTTGTTCCTACATTTTTTGACATCATGGTTCATCTAATTGTTCATCTAGTGAGGAGATAAAGTTGTGCGGCCCTATCCATTTACGGTGGATGTACCCAATTGAAAGATCTATGAAATTCCTAAAAGGGTATGTGAAGAACGCATACCGGCCATAAGTATCTATTGTTCAGAAATATGTTTATGAAGAAGCCATGGAATTTTGTCCAAATTATTTGGCCAAAGTAAGACATATTGGGCTTCCAAAACGTCAGGATGCTGAAGGGGGTAGACGAGGGGCTTCAATAAAGAGTGTGGATCCTGATGAATTGTCACAAGTCCACTTATACATCTTGAATAATGTTGATGAAGTTCAAGTCAGCATAGCTGCACATAAAAAAGCTGTAAGGAAAGAAAATCATCAAATGACTGAACAAAGGTTGATTAGGGAGCGTAACAGAACTTTTGCAAACTGGTTCAAACAAAAGGTCGAGGGAGAGGAACGTGTTTCTGATACAATCAAATGGTTAGCACGTGGTCCTGAGGTTGATGTCATAAGTTGGAATTCGTATGTGATCAATGGTTATACATTTTACACGAAGTCCCTAGATGATAGGAGCACAATCCGCAAACAAAGGTGTTATGTTAGAGGCTGAATCTATGCACTTCTCCAAAAGACAAGAGGCCTTTATTGGCAGTCATGCCATATTATGGGGTTATTGAAGAGATTTGGGAGTGAAAATTAGATTTCCCATTTTCAGATGCAAATGGGTTAATGTCAATAATGGTGTTCAGATCGATCGGCTAGGATTTACATTAGTCGATGTCAATGGTAGAAGTTTTGGAGATGAACCTTTTATAATGGCGCACCAGTGCGAAACAAGTGTTCTATATCACCGATCAAGAAAATAAAATGTGGTCTGTAGCTCTCCAAGGAAAAAGGGTCATTGATATTGATGAGGAAAATCATTCAAATTTTGGTCTTCTTGAGAGTACTCCATTTTCAAGGGGTCTACCGGACATGAACGAAGAAGATGAAGCGGATAATGAACCCTAGATAAGAAATGATCATCAAGAAGGGATATGGGAGGATATCACTTTATAAAAGAGTCAATTCATAAGGTAATATTCATATGCAGAATTCTTTGAAAACTTTAAGGTTTTACCTATACTATATTCCTTCTATGTTCATAAACAATGTCACTGACAATGAAGTTTGTTCTTGTTTTATTTTTGTGGTAGGATCTGATCCAAATTAAAGGGGCATGTTATGGAAAAAGAGGATGTTACGTTGTTGGTGGGAATAAGATGAAGGCATGGTGAATATTATTTTGGGCATGTTTGTTGTATTTGTAACTTATGGTATTTGTAAGTAAGTTATCTTATTGTATTAATTAATTTAGGTGTTGTAATCATAGTATAATAATTAATTAAGAGTCCACATAACTCATAGTGAATAATATTTGTATTATTTTTCTCAATTCAATTTATTCAATAATTGTTCATAGCTTGTAGCTTAAAGTATCGACTTTTGTGTGCTGGATTGGGTGGTGGATTTGTGTGTAATACAATTAAGAATATCAGAACAGGGAAAAATTTGGGAAAAGTTAGACCGCAAATAAATACGCCGGTCTTAAATGTTCAGCTTTTAAGACCGGATGTATTTATATGTCCTGTCTTAAAGGCCAGTGTACACATTGACCGATCTTAAAAGTTGGTCTTTTAAGACCGGTAAATTTATACATGCGGTCTAAAATAAAATTTTTAAGACCGCATTTATTTATCATCCAAATCCTTGAAAGTCAGTCTTTTAATACCGCGTATAATTAGTTGGTCTTAGAAGCCTTTAAGTTTTAGACCATATTTATTTTTGTCTGGTCTTAAAATTTGATCTTTTAAGAGCGGCCTAGTTATTAGCCGGTCTTAAAAGTTGAGTTTTAGGACCGAACAAAAAGTATTTCAGGTTTATTTTAGTACGACTTTTAAGACCCAATGTTTTAAATGTCCTGGCCTAAAATATTCTCTTTAATACCGGTCTTAGTCCTGGTCTTAAATGTAGACTTTTAATACCGGGCCGGAACAAGACCGGTCGTGGGTCCGGTCTTACGATGCCTCTTTTGTCCGGTCTTAAAAGCCTTTTTTGCACTAGTGATTATATATGCATAAATAAAATAAATTATTTGAATAAAATACTATGCCGCAGAGTCTTATTATGACCGTCTTTGTTAAAATTGCTTTTCATGAGGAGTTTGTTTTGACTATTTACCCATAGTATTTTAGTACTAATGAAAAATTAATTAATCCGGCCCCTAATATACAAATAATTAAAAGACTGATGAGGTCCTTGTTCTCGTTACTCTTTGGGTCTACAATCAAAAATTAACTTAGGACTGCGTATATACAAACTTAGAATCGTTCTCTTTTCACAAGGAGCCTTTTAGGATTCCTCGATAATCTAAATGTCATGATGATGCAACGAAACCAAGGGAAAAATTGGTTTTAGCTTTTCAAATTAATAACTAAAATATGAATGCAATTTAGTTAAATGCTAGCTATTATTTTTGGTATTTTCTTTAAAAAATGGAATGGAGTATGAAAATGAATAATGGATGCTCTTGTAAATGAAATAGTGACTATCATTGTTCATTTAAATGTAGGAGTAAATTCTCAATAAGTCTTGATGAAAAACCCCAAGATACCACTTGAGTCCAACATCCCCAACTAATAGTGGCTCCTACAACCATTTGATGAGGGCCTTTTTGTCGTTAGCCTTGGGGTCCACAAGAGAAATTTAACCCAGATTGCGTACATGCAAACCTAGGATCGTTCTCATTTCTCGAATGCTGTTTTGTTGATTCCTAGATAATCTAAATGTCGGTAGATGCATTGAAAGCAAGGGGAAAATTGGTTTTGGCTTTTCAAATTAATAATCTCAAATATGAATGCAATTCAATTAAATGCTAGCTAGTCTTTTTGGTGTTTTCTTCATAGAGTGAAATGGAGTATGAAAATGAATAAAGGATGCTATTGGAAATGAAATAGTGACTATCATAGTTCAATTAAACGTAGGAGTAAATTCTCACCAAGTCTTGATTAAAAACCACAAGATACCACTTGAGTCTAACATTCTCAATTAATTGTAGCTCTTGCGACATAGCTAACCACTACCTCTTTAGACCTTCATTTATCGCAATAACTAAAGTTTAAGACTCCATGGCCATGAAACAGACAAAAGACCTTGGCGGTCCACATTGTTCACCATTATTGCATCGGATGCTTAATGAAAAATTTATTTGGATAGTCAATTTTGATTCTAAATATAATTAAGACTTGTTTTCCATAGTTGTCAATCATTTTCTATTTTATCCTTATTAACACTCCCTCAACAATAATTAAGTAGGGGAGAGAGTTAAAAAAAAAATTAAGGAAGATGATTAAGGTGTTTTAGAAAAAACATGCAGATCAACTAACTTAATTTTTTTTTTTATTTAATCAAATCAGATAAATTTGTCTCACATTAAAAATTTGAGAGTATGAATTTAATTAACCAATTGAATTGTTGAAATTGAAGGAAGAGGTCGGAACTCGGAAGGTTAAGAGGTAGTCTAGGAAGTGTTGGCTGAAGCCAAAACGCATAATCTTATTTAACGCATGAAATTTAATCTATTTCTTACCTTGATCAAGTATTAATTCATGTGGAAATACACAACTCATTTCACAAATCTTGTTACGTATGAGACACTCAATTTATATAGATAATTCTAGATCTATTTTATAAAACATAGCAACGTGTTTGATTCACAAAAAATTAAAATTGAGTCAAGGAAATGAAAATGAAGCACGATATCTGAAATCGTTTGTTTGCTTCACACGAATTTCATTGCATTTCCCTTTCCTTTTCATTAAACCTTGAGATTATTTAAACTGATAAGAACGAACGCCTTCGACCAAAATATAAACTGATAAGAAAGCACACTACTGAGGGAAATAAAAAACAAAAAGTTGATAGACTGATCTTTTATGATTTGAACATTTGTGAAAAGAGTTTTCATCACAAATTTCCTTTTTACAGTATTAAGCTATATGTCAATCATGAAATAAAATGTATATACAAAGTCAAAATTACATACTTGATATTTTACTATTGAGAAAAAAAAAAAAATCATTTTCGTTGAATTACGTCAAGCTTCTAAAATAATTTTACCACATGGGTTGAAGAATTAAAATATTATGATAAATATTAAGGTTGCATTCTAAGTTATTAGGAAATACATGTAGATATAGTTTCATATAAACCATTGACCATTTTGATAAAACTTTCATAACCAGTTAAAACTTTTATTTGTTGCGGTTGGCAAAAATAAGATAAAGTAAAACTTTTGTTGCAATATGTCAAGCTGGAGACCTTCAAACAAGTTTGATGAAACTTAGATATAATTTGGAGGTATTTTTGAGAAAATTTTCAGTTGTATACACTTATTATTAATTTGTCAACATCTTCGCAGCAAAAGTTTTCATTTGCGGACGCCTTTCGTAATTGTTTGACCAATTGAACACACAAACTTCGTTAAGGTAATAATTTCACAAAATGCTCCAATTTTAAAAGACATTGAAGAAACGGAAACTTGAGAAAATTTTGATCAAACGTTGAAGAAATTAGGACACATTTTCACAAAAAAATTTCATATGCACACCTACACACATGTCTAAGAACTTTATAAATAGAACATCACAAACTGCACATCTTGTAGCAAGCAAAGAACAATATAAGATTAGAAAGAAACAAACAAACATGAGCATAATATCAACTCTTGAAGGTGCTGCTAGTTATGCTGACCATCCTCGGCCCTGCTATGACAACTCTTTTGAAGGTCAAAACCAGAGCCAAACACCGACTCTTGCAGGTCCTGCTAGTCATGCGGAGAATGGCAACTCTTCTGAAGGTTCAAAGCAGAGCCAAACACCTACTTTTGCAGGTGCTACTAGTTATGCGGAGAATGGCAACTCTTCTGAAGGTCCAAACTAGAGCCAAAACCCAACTCTTGCAGGTGTTGCTAGTTATGTTGAGCGTGATCAAACCATGCAACTTCAATCACAATAAATGTTACACCCCTATCGGCCTCCTCCTTTCGGGTGGTGAGTTAGAGGGCTCTTTTTCACTTATTACCTTTCCATTGTTCACCATTCGCTTAAAAAACATCCGAGTGTGCTTGGCAGAGCATTTGATCGGTTGGGACAACTACAATATACTGGTAAAGGTACATACAAAATCATTAATTAATCCTTGTAGCGTTAAGAGTACAATAGTCCAACGTATGTAATGGGCAATAAGTAAGTTCATACAGTCATAAAGATATACAATGAGATAAGGCATTCCTTACGTCTTGAATCTTCATCTTCATTGTTCTTGCCCTTATCTTTTCCACAGTCCAATTAGCCTACCGCTTTACACCTGTACCTTTGAAACCAGTCTGGCATGCCTCGAAAATAGTAAACTCTCCCCTTGGTGTTGGAATTATGGTCCACACGTGCTAACACCCTTAGAACTTCGGTTGTGGGTGCCTTCCTCTTCCCTTGGACCAAAGCCTTCAGCTAGAAACTCCCTCTCTTCACCTCAATTTTGTGCTTGGCTGGTGGAAAATGAAGGGGGGAAGGTGTCCTTATATAGACTCCAAAGGTGGCGCCCTTGTCTAACTTTGATCACGATCCAACGGTCGGGAAAATTCTGTGGATTTAATTATAATTTATTTACTTGATTCTCAAGGGTTCTAGAGAACTCTTTTGGGCAGATGGGTGGCACATTCCAAGACCAAAAATGAGATTCCAAAATTGCCCCCGAAGGTGTTTTCCAAAATTTCTAGGTGTAGTTTTAGGTCTAGGCGTAAAGCGGTCATTTTGCATTGCTTCTTCACCAAGCTAGTGGGACCCGTGTGATCTGCCCTAGGATATGCCATAATTACCCTTTTAGAGTCATAATTACTTGTCTTTCACTGGTCATGTCATATTTAATTTGTGTGGTCTATATTAATTCTGATTATTTTATCTTTCTCTCTCTTCATAATTACATGATGTGACCCTTCTTTCTCTTCATAATTACATGATGTGACTTTTTCTTTTCCTCCAAGTCACTTTCTCTCTCCTTTGGGCCCACCAATTTCGTCCTCCCTCTGTGTCCAAGGGTCTGGGCCTGACTCTAGTAAACCCTAACTAGTCCCTCTTAGCTCCTTTTTATCGGTTACATCTTTCCTCGTAATTAGTGCTACACTATAGGACTTGTGTGAGCTTGGATTAACAGTCTCTTTTCCCCTGACCATAGGTAGACAGAATATAGTACCTTGGGAATCAAGAAACCCATACTTCAGTATCTCGCAACCACCTCGTACTATGTACTACCCAATAAACCAACTTATGACCCCGAAATGCCACATGTCCGACGTAGTACTACTATCACTGACTTCTCCTCCTACACTTGGTTCAGATACACATTCTCTTTCTCTTCCCTTCTTATTTCCTTCAAAGACGCACGACATCCATGACTGCCCTGAAAATGCCATATACTTACCTATACTGGCATATTTTCGCTCAACTAATTGTCCTGTACTTCAAGACATAGATGGGCGGCATCCTTTCCAACCAGATTTACATCGTTTACGTCTTCTAAGCCCATTTTTTATTAGCACTTTAATCCCACGACGTGTACATACTAGGTCCACTGACCCGTATGACCGAGTTACTTAGTCTCAGAGAGGCTTCTTGACTCTCGACATTCTTGGGACTCTTCCAGAACTGGGCTTAGTCATCCGCCTATCTTAGGCTTATTCTTTATTTTTAGGGTCCAAAATATGGGGTGTTACATTTCTCCCCCCATTTAATAAATTTCGTCCTTGAAATTTCAACGTCTATTCTTCGAGGAATCACTCTATGCACTCCGCCTAGCTCCTCCCTATGTATGCTTGCCAAGGACCATCTTATCATACCCTATTCTTATCTATTTTGAACCCAGGTGTGATACTTAACCATTCAAGACCAAATGATCCATCCTCACAGTGTATGGTTATATAGGCCTTACTGCTTGACTAGTTTTGCCTCTCAGCTTATCACATACTGTCCCTCCGGCTCATTCAATTACCATAACGCTGGATTTGCTTGCCTTATTGACCAGGGAATCACCCTCAGGCCTTAGGCATCTCATCTTTGACCTGGTACAAATTATATGTTTTACCAACCTCAAGATGCACTCTAGACACATTAATCTAAAGTTACCATGCCAGTAAGTATTCCACATAGTGCTAAGTATCACAGATTTCACAGCCTAGGGACACTGCCCCGTGCAAACTTGTATATCGGGCCTTACCGCCCTGAGCCTCTGCTCATTTATTATGGTTGACCTTCCTCAATTTTAAGCTCTTAAACCATTTCTTTCTTAGCATGGTAACTAGCATCTGACTTGACCGATTCAAATTTCTAGACCATTCTATCAATTTTTGTTCCTGTATTAACATAATCACCAACCGAGTTTTTCATTTCAATACAACAGTAACGACAATCATGTCACCGCTTACTATGTTGTCTCATACTCAAATTTTCAATTTTTTTCACGCATTTGAAAATTTATGTGGTCGCAGTACATTTTCACAATTCGCACTATACAAAAAGTCATAGTGCTATCACATTTCCAAATTCAATCACTACCAGTTCAAATTTTCGTAAAAACAATTTACTGCCAAACCATTTTCAGAAAACATTTACTATTGGCACACATTAATGAGCAAGATTATTCATTTCAAAAATTCAACAATCAAAAGCTCTCGCCACCACTTCAACTTTTCAGTACAGCGGCACCCCCAATCCTTTCAATACCAACCACTAAAGTGGCAACGCACTTGTCGGCCAATGTGGGAGAGTTTCTGTCCCTTCCCGGGACCCAGTGTTCACACTGGCACGTACAACAACAGGCCACCCACTGGAATTCCATACCCAGGACAAAGGACAATCGTCCAGGAGCCTTGCTCTAACCACCTGCGTGGGTGCTAGCTAGACAAGGTAAATCACACGCCCCTCCAAGGCGAAACTACTCGAATTGGGTGCATACACTGCTAGTGCGAGTATCAACTTCTCAAAACCAATCCCCTCAAAAGAACTTTCAACAATGGCTAGCGATTGCAAAACAGTTTCAAAACATGGTTCCGTACTGCTTTCACCACAAACATGGTTCAAACTCATTTTCAAATCGGGTCCTATCAAGACCCTATTTATGAGACAACATTATTTTAAAAGCAATCATTTCAAACCAGCTTCAAATTCTCGCTAAAAATATTTCATTCGAAACTTCAGTTCAGAAAAGTTTAGTTTACAAATACAACAGTGCATTGGGAAATTCAATTTTCAAACTTACCAGAACCGCATAACCGATATAGAAGGTCATCAACTTCAACTTATATCTTAGGCTCTATCCTTGGCTACTCAAACCATCCATATGATACTCAATTCTATTCCATTTCATCTGTTTGATCATTCTAGATATAATGCTTGCAATCCCTAGGCTTACAACCTCTTTGCACTTCACCCGATATTCATGGTCTACTAGTTGTGGCTTTTTGCCAGCCTGTGATCATACCAGTCACATAGGACATAGGGCTTCTCATTGACCAAGTATCCAATTCTATGACTTGAAGTCATACCAATTTGGTAAGTCTCATTGCCCACTGTATATTTGTATCACAATTTCCCACATAATACTGGAGCTTCACATGGCAATACCTTGTTATCGCACCAACTCATCCTTATTTGGGGTCATTCTGTATATGAACTTCCAATAACGATCCACCTCCAGGCATAGTCACAGATTCAACTTTCCCTATCAGGTATTTAATCCACATCTTTCCAGGAACCCACTAGCCACTATCATGTCTACAGCTATTGATCCTAATCATGAGACTGAAACCTATGGCTATCAAGGTTCTAACTATTGATCAATTCCATCGAGACACTAATTTACTAGTGTAAAAAAGGGTTTTAAGACCGCCTCATTTAGATCGGACCATTGACGCCCCGATGTTAAAGGTATGACCGTGCGCTTTGTAAATATAAAGAACTTCTTATACCAGATCATTTTTTCATAGGTTTTAAATATATTATTCAGACCCGTTAAAAAACCAACCGGTCTTTAAAATGTTATTAAAAGAATTGAAATATCATTACTTTATGGAGAAATCTCATACAAATTTACTAATATTTTCTGTGGTTCAAAATAATAAGGAAAGATTTAAATATAAAGGTAATAAAGTTTTAAGACCAAAATATTTAAAAGCCGGCCTTAAAAGTTATTCTTTTAAGACCGGACATAAAATGCGGCCGACACAAAATATAGAAAAAGATTAAATAAAAAATTAATTAATTTTAAGAACGAAGTTATAAAAGAACAGTCTTAAAGGTTAACTTGTAAGACTGGGTACTAATTTTTCCAGTCTTAAAGTTAAATATTTTAAGACCGGACTTAAATTGTAGCCGGTACATCAATATTGAAGAAAATTAAATAATTAATTAATTACCTTTAAGACCGGACTTTAATATGACCGGTCTTGAATGTTAAATATTAAGACCGTCTCTTTGTTTATCCGGTCTTAAAAATGAAGCGCCAAATATACAATTCTCTCGCGCTAAAGATTTTGTTACTCCATTGAAGAACCTTTGTTCATGTTGCGAAACCCTTCCTATTGCATTACCTCTTTCCTCGCCCACGTACCATTAGCCTTTGTTACTCTCTCATTTTCTCAAGCATTCCTCTCTTCCCGTCTCAAAAATGAACAAAGTGAAAAGATTCTATTCGTGTTCGGGAATGCCGCCATCGGTATGACAAGTGAGTCGAACGAACCCTCTTCATCTCACAATGAGACTCGTAACCGCCCTGCACGTCATAGTAGAAGAGGCACATGAATGATGGATGTAACCTTAAGTCGAACTTATGGGTCAAGGCTCGAGATTCAGTTTGATGAAAAGTTGGAACCTTTCGGTCCTAATAAAAGCAAATATACTAGTTTTGTTGGCTATCTAGCACGCAACAAGGTTAGCATATTGAGAGAGGAGTGAAAAAATGTGGACTTTGACACAGTAAAGGATCCTATTTGGGACACTATCCGGCTTACATACACTGTCCCTGACTATTTGAAGTTGAAAGACAATACATTGTCTTATTGTGCTGATCGGTGGAGGAAGTTTAAGACTTTTCTAGCCAACAAGTATATTTTTGTCGAGGTTCAGCCTGACCAAAATCCTTGGGACAAGTACACATTTATTGATGAACAAACTTGGCAAGAATTTGTTCAGTTGTGGACCACTCCTAAAGCTCTGGTGAGTTTATATTTAATTTTGTTTGCTTATTAACCTGTGCGAATATGTGAATGTTATTGTGTTCATCTAATCCGTTAGTTAAATGGTTTGGTGTGTGAATAGAAGTATACATTTCCCCGCCTTTGTCTATGCAAGTCCGATATGTAAACCCTAAAAAGGTAAAATACTAAGAAGGTAATTAGGGAAATAATAATGGCATAAGAGTCAAGCCATTATTATAGTCTTAGTTCTATTATAGTAGGTAGTGGTTAGACAGTGTTGTTAGTTAGTTAGTATGTTAACTATGTAATGGTTTCGGTGCAAGTAAGTTATTGGGCCTTAAGAGTCAAGCCTCTAACTATATATAAGAGGTTAGTCTAATATGTATAGGAACCAGCTTATGATGAATGAATGAATTGACCGAGTTGGCAAAGCAATTCGCAACTCCCTTTCCTCTCGTTTCTCCTAATTTCTTCTACAATTCTACATCTTCCTTAAATAAAATGTTGAAACTTGATGAAGTGAATTTGACTAATGTTTGACGTTCATATGAAGCAAAAGTTCTCTGATTTCTGTTAGTGACATGGCTGGAATTCATAATTAATAGCTGTTTTCAATTCTGATTCATAGAAAGGAAGGGAACAAGCACAGGAGATAGGGAGAAAGAATGACTGCCCGCGTAGGGCTTCTCACAGTGGATATGAAAAGATCAAAAAAAGAATTGATGGCGGCCAAGCAAAAGAGATTGGAAGATGAAGATGAATCCAATCCTTCTACGATAGTTGATCAGTCATCTCCAATATGTCGCGAGGAGTTGTGGTTTCATATTCGCAAAAGCCAAGCGATGCCTACATGAGTGAACAAACTCGTCTAATTGTTGAAAGAATTGTAAGTATCATTATTGTTATTTTGTAGTTACTAAACATGTTTCATTACTAAGCTTCTCGTTATCTGTATCTTACAGGAAGATCTTAAAAAGAAACTAGCAGAGGGATCTTTTGTGTCAGGCAGAAGGAATGATGTTCTGACCGTTGCGATCGGAAAACCCAATCACTCAGGCCGTGTAAGGGGGATTGGAGGGTAGGCCTAAAGCAATACTTTGGTAAATCCAAACGCCATAAACAAAGTATGGTTACCCAGGAGGAGATGGAAATGAATCGGCCAAATTAAGTGAGGAGGCAGCGACTAAAGAAGCAATGTTTCAATCCCAGATGAGCCAGATGAATGAGGAAATGAATCATATGAGGCTGCTTTTGAGCTCTCGTCCAGAGACCAGTGTTCCCTTCACATATTCACCTGCACCTATGCAATAGAGCACTAGAGGGAGCTGCATTATTGGACAGTCAGAGCAACCTTGTCACCTGTATGTGGAGGATCGTGATAGTCATAGACGATTAGTTGCAAAACGGATTATCCACAACTTGGGATCAACTGTACACCACCAACAAATGGCTGATGATGAAGTTAGAGTGTCAGTTGAAAAGGTGATCACAGATGCACCTCTCCCCCTCCTAACTGATCAGCTGAAGCTTGTGAGTGATGTCAAGGGAACCTTCATCTCTTGGCCAGTAAAGCTTGTACATGTCTCTACTCTTCCTGAAGCTTCATCCCCTGCTCTTCGAGTTCCATACCCTCGTTAAGCTCCATCCCCTCCTCAAGCTCTATCCCCTACTGCTAAGTTGACTGCCAAGGAAACAATATCCGATATGGTGAAGAGTGGATATTTTAAGGATAAATCGTGGCTTGTTAATGAAGTAGTAGGCCTCTCTCATCCTCAACCGGTTTACGTTGACATCGATGATGTAATGTCCCTGCTGCTTCTTGGACAGGAGCTTACTAATCCAATCCTTCAAATGTTTATGAAGGAAGTATCTGATTCTATGAGTACATAATTTAAATGCATCGTTTAGACACACATACATATATACTAATTCCCTGATCGATGTCATTGTTGTAGGTTCATGCATCAAGTATTGGTTCAACAGGGCAGAATCAATGATTTTTTATTCTTGTGCCCAGTCTATGCAAGTACAACATCCAAGGAGGAGAGACAGCAGTACATATCAAAGAGGTTGTGTAAAGTGAGAAGAAAGGTGTACATGTTTCCATACTACCACAGGTACATATCACAATTCTTGTTTGCAATTCACTTAATTCTGCTACATATATCACTGAGTACTTTACTGCTGTGAATTTTCAGCCACCAATGGCAGTTGATCCTCATGTGCATGAGGTGCATACAATTATCTTTTTTATGCTCTACTCACAGCGATCCAAGGCCTACGTTGATGCAGACCATCATCGAGTAAGCATGTCTTTTTGATTCTCTTGTCTGGAATCTCTACTGTGAATTTTCAGTGAACATTATTGATAAATTTATGATTTTGATGATAGTGCAATGAGGACCTTCCAAATTGAGGTAAACAAAAAGCGTGGGTATCAGGCCACTAATCCTAAATGGCTCATACCAAAGGTTGGTACATATTTGGACACTGGCACACTGCCTTGTGAACTTGGTTAGAAAGCTATATATGCCCTTATATATATTTCTTGCTTTTTTAAACCCGTCGGCAACCAACGGAGTCCAACTTATGTGGCTAGTACGTCATGAAACACATATATGATATTATCACTCAAGGAAGGACTAAATTAACTGCAAAGGTAAATGTATTTGATGTTACATATTATGACCGATTTCGGCCAAGCTTAATGTTACATATGAAATATGTACGCAAGTTAATTCAGTTTTTGTCGTTGATGTTACAGATGTTTTCCTGTCCTGATCCCTTTCTTGATGATGAAGTGGAGCACATACGCAATTTGTTTTGCAAATATCTCAGTATGACCTGATCTTAAAGTCGACAATAATTAATGTCCTAAATTCTTTTCTAAATATATGTTGTAGCAACAATAATTTTCTGTAAATTTTTTTATTTTTTTCGAACAATTCATTCATTTGTAAATATACATACGCAATGTGTAATTCAATAATGAAATTGTTTCTTTTTTTTTCGAATAATTCATTCATTCATTCTAGCTATTTAGTGCTTGAAATTTGAGGTACAGGATGTTGTAAATGAGCAAAAAGACTATAACTGCAAAGTATTCGCGACTTTTAGGACCACATATTTTTTAACGATCCGGTCCTAAAAGTCCTCATTTAATTCTAAAAAATTTGGCTAGACTTTTAGGAGCGTATATTTTTTGAAAGTCCGAGCTTAAAAGTATTTGTTTATTTTAAAAATATGGCGAGACCCTATTTATTAAACATCTGGTCCTACACGTCTTTGTTTAATTACTAAAAATATGGCTAGACTTTTAGGACCGCATATTTATTCAACGCCCAATCCCAACAATCCTACGTTAAAAATATGGCTAGACTTTTAGGACCGTATGTTTGATTAAAGTCCGGTCTCAAAAGTGTTCGTTCATTTTAAAAATATGGCGTCACTTTTAGGACTTCTTATTTATTCATTGTTCAGTACTAAAAGTCTACGTTTAATTTAGAATTCTAGGACCATCTGTTTTTAAATGACCGGTCTTAAAGGTCTTCATATAGACTTTAAGGACCGTATATTTGTTTATTGTCTGCTCCTAAAAGTCATATTTTCAAAATATGGCTTAACCTTTACAACCGTGTGATTGTTAAATCTCCGGTCTTAATAGTCTTCCTTTAAATGGAAATATTGACTCGCTTTTTAGACAAATCATTAGGGTTCAAGACAACCGAGGTCTGTGATAATCTTTGAATTCATGATATTTTAAATGCAAAAAGAAGCTAAAAACTCTATCATTGTCATGCTTTAATGTATCAATTAGCTAAATATGTGATTTCATCTTCATAATGAGTTTTTAGACTTTATTTGCATTAATCTTGGTCACATCTTGAGTTTGGATTCAAAACTGAACTTTAGTCACATTCTTACTACAATTGGGTCGTGAATACTGTTCGGTATTTTGGGTATAACTTGAGTTCTAGAAGTCCAATGGATCTTCAATTTGCATTTTCAGAAAGCTAAGAGGAAGCCCTACAAATCTTATGAAGAGCCCAAAAGCCAAATCAGATGTTTAGAGGGCCAAAATGGGCCTGGAAGCCGAAATAGGCTGCTGTCACTGGACTCTGGAATGACGTTCGGTATTTGACCCATAACTGGAGCTACAGACCTCCAAATTAGGTCCGGTTTGCGCGGTTGGAAAGCTGACATTTAGGGAAACATTTAATATGAAGACCACGTGGTCTAGATCCTCCGTTTTCGGGGTGTAATCCAGCTTGCAAATGACGCGTTTTTGTCCAGCTTGCAAATGACGCGTTTTTGGAGGTGGAAAGTGGTTTAATGATTCTTCCATATTTGCCACCAAGAAAAGTGGCGAAATTAGGTGCAAAATGGATGAATGAGATGCCCAATTTTCCTATAAATAGATGAAGAGGCTGAAGGGAAACAAACACATTTGGAGACCAAGATCTCTCCCATTCTAACTTCCTTCTTCTACTTCTTGCCTTCTACTTGGAATGGCTTAAGTCTTAATCTTTCCTTTTAATTATTTTATTTTGATTTTCTATTCTTCATCTCTTTCTGTAAGGATTCATTATGTTGTTGAGATTTAATTTTATATTGGAATAGAAGCTTTCATTTTCTTTAATTGTTCTTTATGTTCTTCGTGTTCATGATGAACTTGTTCATGTTCTTCGTGGTCATGATGAACATCTTTATTTCTGCATTTTCATTATATACAGCCATGCTTGGCTAAGTTTCTATGATCGACCCATGAGTTGAGGATTCCATGGTGTCATCTCGGAGGACTTGCGCTTTAATCGGTAACTAACTTGTTTCGTACTTCAATCGATTCGAGTTTAGATACGTATTGGATGTTAGATCTAACATCCAGTTGATATCCCAAGGATATAATTCGGATCAGGTTCATGTGAGTATTGTGCGTTCGTACGAAAGCATACCATGTATTCGAACACATGCTAGGCGATCGTCTAGTTGAGGGAGTTTTTAGACAAATGCAGAGATTTCGGTTTGTCTAGAATCAATCATAAGTTCAGTTATTCTATTTTTGTTCGATGATGGAAGGTCTTGGAATCCCAATTCGGGTTGATCCATTTTAATTTGATTAAATCTCGCTCTTTTCATTCTGTCTTTAATTCTTGGTATAATCCCAACAAAACCCAACCCCCCTTGTTTTCCATTTCATTTGCATGACATCTAGATTACTTAGGATTCAATAAAAGGCTCCTCGAGAAGAGAGAACGATCCCAGGTTTGCCTATCGCAATCCTTGGTTAATTGTTGATTGTGGACCCCAAGGCTAATGACAAAAGGTCTTCATCAGTCTGCTTAAGCTAGGTCCTTCGTTGTCGTCGATTTTACCTCTCCTGATGTTGAGCAGCATTATCGGTTTCCCTTTTCTTTGTCTCTTTTTGTCAGAAAAAGAAGGAAGATAATGAAAAGGAAACTGAAAATATTCAAATCAGGACGAGGTAAAACCGATGACAACGATGGTCCAACCTTGAGAAGAATAGTCACTTTGTTTGTTTTTATTCAAATAAGGTAAATGATCTTTTTCTGTTTTTCTATGTTCTTAACGTATTCTCGTGAATTTTTAATGTTGATTTACAAGAGGACAATGTTTTGTTTGTTTCCTTTTTGTCGGAAAAAGAAAGAAGATAATGAAAAGGACATGGCGATCGAATATGGAAACCAAAAATTTATTTATTATATGCGCGCAAAGAAAAAAAAGATAGAAAAAAACATAAAAACATTTACTCCTCCCCATCGTTGTCGGAGGGGAGGGAGTTATCAGAGACGTTGTCATCTGAAGGATGTACTCCACATCGTGGGTGTCAAGTACTGCGGTCAGCTTGTTGTTGACGACATGATAGATCTGAAACAACCGGCCCAAGCGTTGGTCTATATGATAGAAGGACGGGTTCGGAGGCAATGGAGGGTACGGAGGTAGAAGAGTATTAATAGGAAAAGGAGGACCTGGTGGTGGTTGAGGACCTCGTGGTGGTGGAGCAACCATTACGGTGGAGGTTGTAGAAGTCATGGAGAAGAATGTGAAGGAAGTAAAGTAACATCAGGTTTAAATAGAGAACCCGTCCTGAACAATGTGAAATGCCGGAAACTTTAATGAGGAGACGCATAGTTCATCGTAATACAAGGAGACGCTTAGTTGGGAAGTTTATCTGGAAGCGAAGAGACTCTAAATCATTCATTTGAACAAAGTGTAAGGATACGACTCTGCTATCTTAGTAATTTGAAAAGAATGAACTTTTAATACCGAATATTGTAAAATATCCGTTCTTAAAACTAATATTTTTTAAGCAAAAGTTTTTACTTAAAAAAAAAAAAATTGAATTGGAAAAAATAAATGAATTTTAGGACCGGATAAAAGATAAATGGTTGGTCTTAAAAGTAATTGAATTGATTAAAAAAATAAATAATAGACTTTTAGGACAGGATATATTATAAAAGGTCGGTCTTAAAATCAATTAAATTGAAAAAATATTAAATAATAGAATTTTACACCACATATTTATAAAATCCGCTCTTAAAGTAGATTCCCATTTATCATCTCTCCTGGTCTCTGCCTTTATTAACTCCTCATACCTCTTTGTCCTTATTAACTCCTCACTACCTTGTAACTCCTTACTACGTGTCTCTCTACCCCAACTGCTCAAACCATGGTTAGATACAAGAGAACCGCTCGTAGGGCTACTCTTACTGAAAGTGGAGCTAAATCACCAAGAGGGGCTGAATTGAGGATTTTAAAATCTTTTTAAAAATGCTTTGTATATACCAGTGAAAACAGAGATGAACAGAGTAAGAAAGAGAAGAGCAAGAAACAAGGATTTATACTAGTTTGGTCTAACCACTTGACCTACGTCTAGTCCCCAGACTCTCTAGGTTTTTCACTATCACAATTGATTCACACTCTGCACTCAAGAGTAGTTCTCTCACTAGAACTCACTCCCTCTTACAAGTTGTAATCAATGAACCCAATCACCAAGTCCCCAGACTTGTGATTCTTTACAATAAATGATTTACAAATAGAAACTCTCTCTAAGAGGGGATAATGATAAACACTGAAGCTTTTAATGTCAAAAGACACAATACAAGTGAAAACAAAAAAGTAGTTGAATAACTTTGAATGCTATGCGTTTTCAACAGATGTGGTTGTTGAGAAGACTTGAATGCTACTCTATATATACGAAGAGATCATTAATTGACTGTTGCAATCTTGATTATAACTGTTGCCTTCATTAGACAACGTTCTGATTCAGCTTTGGTCTTCTTCTCTCTCTAAACTGCACTTAATCCAGCTGTGCTCGTGTCCAGAGGTGAGTCTCTGTGAATTTATCCGTTGGAGTAGTAGCTGCTGGATGTGGAAATCATTCTTTAATTCTTTGTAAGCGTGTGCAGATGGATTACCTAAAAGTATGCAACTTTATGGGTTTGCATGTAATGTGCTGACATCACTTTTGCTTTTGCTTTAAACCTTCAATGTACATTCTCTAATCTATCTGAAACTCACCAATAAGGTGGTTAAACATATATAGGAACATTAGAGATTAATCATAGGAAGTATTAAGATCAAACAAGAAGGTATAGCAAAATCGTCAGATTTGAAATTCTGAAGACGCTGTGAAACCTTGAGGTTTGTTCCTCAAACCTCGAGGTTTTGTACAGTAGCATGTAAAATGAATTTAAGTTCAAAACACCAAACCTGGAGGTTTCAACTCAAAACTGGAGGTTTTCATAATTGCAAAATGCGTAAGCCTCTCTGTCTGACAAAACCTCGAGGTTTATCGAAACCTCGAGGTTTGACTTTGAATGTGAAACCTTGCAAAAACGCGCCAAGAGCAAACCCGGAGGTTTTCAATATCGTGGAAAGTCATATGCTCTCGGATGGTAGAAACCTCGAGGTTTTCACCAAAACTCGAGGTTTCACTTAAATCTGGAAATTCTCATTTTTGCGCCAAAACAGAAACCTGGAGGTTTTAACGGAAAACTGGAGGTTTTGAAAACTTGGAAAAACGCAGATCCTCTCTGCCTAGACAAACCTCGAGGTTTCTCATAATTTTGAGAAACTTGAGAAAACACCCTTTGAGCTCAAACCTGGAGGTTTCCCATAAACCTGGAGGTTTTGAAAACTGGCGAGAAACTGAGCTTTCTCTGGTAGGGCAAAACCTCGAGGTTTCTCACTAAACCTCGAGGTTTCACACAATTTGTGAAACTTTGGATTTTCAAGATAAAAACAGAACCTTGAGGTTTTAGACAAAAACTGGAGGTTTAAATCTTAGGAGACTCTCTGTAAGGCTAAACCTCGAAGTTTGAACAAGTAACCTCGAGTTTTTCATTTTCCGAAAATGCCGAGAAGTCTTTGTGTACTAAAACCTCAAGGTTTTAGAGAAAACCTCGAGTTTTTCTCTGTCCGGAAGCCTTTAGTTCTTCTCTGTAAGGTCAAACCTCGTGGTTTCTGTGCAAACCTCGAGTTTTGCTCTTACAGTGAGATTTTCAATATTTGAGAGCAAAACTTCATGTTTTGTTTACAATCATTGGAGATCATCAAAACTGATAATTGAATATTTTATACACTTCTTTTTATCTCTTGATTAATAATTTAGGACTCTCTAGTTAATAAATAATGGCTTTTATACTTATTCGGGCTTTGGGCCTTTGATTATATTTTAGCCATTTTTAATAATAAAATTCCAGTTTTACATTGCTTCACTATGTTTACCATAACTCTTGAACTAGACATCAGATTTACCTCATTTTTGTCTCATATTTCAGATGATTTAGAGAGCTACAATTGTTATGAAGACATGAAAAGCAAATTCAGACAAGATGGCGGTCGATTTTGGAGCCGATGTCAAATGTAATTTTGGATTTTATTTGGGCTCGAATTTTGTAATTAAAGCCCATTTTATTCTATTTTTGTTTTGGGCTGACCCATTTCCATTTTAGGTTTAGGTTTAAGTTAGATGGCAGCCACAAACATTCAGTCATTCACATTTTTATATTTTATTGGATCAAAATAGGAGTTTTTAAATTCTCTCATCTGTTCTTCGTGTTCTTCATGTTCATGATGAAATTTCTACTCGATTTTCGTTCTGCATAATCATGACTAGCTAAGCTACCGTGATTGACCCATGTATTGAGGATTCCACTATCCGAGGACTCACGCTTAATCGGTAACCGTCTAACTCGTTTCTGCATTCTTCAATCGGATTCGATTTTTGGATTTGGATTGGGTTTTTTATTAAAAACCCAAATCGACATTTCCCAAGGACGTAGTTCGAACTATGTTAAAGTATTACTTGTGTGATCGTACGGTGATACGCCACCGATTCGAACAAATGCTGAACGATTGTTCAGTTGAGAGAATCTCTGGGCAAATGCAGAGATTTCGGTTTGTCCAGAGTCGATCACGGGTTCGGTTATAAATCTGTTTTCGTCCGAGGAAGGGAAGTGGTGGAATTCGAAATCCTGGGTTAATCTTCTGTTTATCTGTTTAATCTGTGTTTACTTCGTTCTATATACGTTATTTCATTTTTGTTCTCTTTGAATCAAAACCCCTATTTTTTTTACGATTTTATTGCTGTTCGAATTGAACCGATTGTGAATTCATTGGGAAACGACCCAGGTTACATTATGCTGCAAATCATTTTCTAATCCGGTTATTTTGTGAGATTACGACAAATCTTTGTCAAAATATGGCACCGCCGCTAGGGAATTTGCATCGGTTTTATTAGTAACGTAGTGTAAATAGCTTCGTTTCGTAGTTTAGGTGGTTGGTGGCCGGGCAGAAATTTTTCGACCTGATCACTCAACCCAGTCTTATTCACAAGAAATTGGGCATTCTAAGAAAGAATCACTCTCAAGTAGAGAGTGAGGTCTGCCCTATTTTGTCCAAATTCCAACGTTTAGACCAGTTTTTTTCGCTGTTTTAAGTTTCAATTTTGTGATTTCTACCAGGGTAATGTTTTTTGAGTATCTCGATTTGGTTGAAATTTGGTACAGTGATAGAAAATGGCCTATCTCACAGGACACATCGAAAATCTTTGATTTTCCATGTGCCATTCTTTGTTTTGCCAAATTCCATCGTTTAGACCACTTTTTCAATTTTTGAATTTTTTTGTTCCATTTTTGGGTTCCCTAATGGTCTAGGAGTTGCCCCGTCCGAGTGCCAAAAATTTTAAAAATCATTTCATAGTGTTTCGGACTTGTTTAGGTCAATTTCTACCATAGGTTTTTGTTTTTGTGTTTGCTTTTGTGTGTCTTAGTGTTTTTCTCCTTTTTACCACTTTTAGTAGCATTTTCGTAACTCGATTGGCCGGTGGCATTTTCCGTAATTTTGATGTTCTGCAAATTCTGCCTTATGATTATGCTGCATGAGTACTAGGGGCACTATCAATCCAGAAGACTTGTTGCCATTTGATCCTGAAATAGAAAGAACAATTCTTACTGCTAGAAGAGTTGTTAGGCTAAGTCGTGAGATTAATACGAATTGAACATTGAACTTGAGTCTCGATTGTGGCCATTCGATTGTGTCCATACTTGTTGATCTTTCGATTGTGTTTCGATAGTACTTCGATAGTCTTGTTGTTTTCACTTGATTCTAGTAGCAATTTTCCTAACTCAGAAATTATGGCAGAAGAACAGGAAATCATCCTACTTTAAAGGAATTGAATGAACGTGATGTTAATTATCAACCTTTGTGCATCCAATATCCTGCCCTTGCTGCTAACTTTGAGCTTAAATTTGGTCTAATACACTTGCTGCCTAAGTTTCATGGTCTTTCAGGTGAGTGTGCCATTAAGAATTTGAAGGAATTCCATCTAGTGTGCAGCACTATGAAACCGCATGCCATTGATGAAGATCAAATCAAGCTGAGAGCTTTTCCTTTCTCATTGGAAGGTGGAGCCAAAGACTAGTTGTTGTACCTTTAGCCTTCATCTATTGGGAGCTGGACTGATGTTCAGAGGTATTTATGGAGAAATATTACCTTGCCTCAAGAGCAACAGCGATCAAGAAGGAAATTGCCAACATTAAACAGGCCAATGGGGAGACTTTGCATGAGTACTTGGGAGAGGTTCAAAAGGTTATGTGCAAGCTCGTCCACACTACCGCATCACCGAGCAACTCCCGATTACCCATTTCTATGATGGTCTACTACCTGTAGACAAAGGTTTGGTGGATGCTTCTAGCGGTGGGGCTCTACGTAACAAGACACCTTGAGATGCCCGAGAATTGATATCCGAGATGGCAGCCAACTCTCAGCAATTTGGCACCAGGGCCAATAGTACTCTTGTTTACCATGTTCAAACACCTCCAAATCCGACGATTCTCGAGAGATTAGAGAATAGACTTGATGATCGACCTCTCGATGAGGCGGCAAAATGAAACGACACGTACGTACAATCTTCTCCTCCTCGATTGGGTACTCATGTGGTTCTGTTCTAACCCTTACCATTCTACTGACTCTTGCCCTACCTTGCATGATCCTCCTTATCAAGACCAATCAGTATCTTTAGTGGGTGCTTTTCCAGGAAAGCCAGAATACAGCAGAATAATGCCTTCTCCAATACCTACAATCCTGGTTGGAGAAATCACCCCAATTTTCGTTGGAACCAGAATCAGAACCAGAGTAACCAATATCAACAAAATTTTGGGAATTACCAACAGAGACAGTACAAACCATAGAATTTCCAAAAGCAATCTGCACCGTCTTTGCCCTTGCCAGCACCACCTCCTCGACCAGTCATATGTGCACCTCCACAAAAGACAACAATAGGCTAGTAGTAGTGGTAGTGGTGGTTCCTCCCTTGAGGATATGATGAAGCAATTTGTCACAGCCAATATGCAGTTCCAACAGCAAACTGACACTTTCATTCAGAGTTTGCAAACACAAATTGGGCAGTTGGCAACATCATTAAACTAGCTTCAACCTCAGGGATCCAACACTCTTCCTTCACAAACAATTCCGAATCCGATCCTAAGGGGAATGTGAGTGCTCTCTCCCTTCGTTCTGGCAAGCAATTGGACGAACCTAAACAAGCCGAGATATGACTTCCACATCGAAAAGAGAGTCGAAAATGTGAAGATTGACTCTAAAAATAAAAAGGCAACAAGCAGCAAGGTGAAGAGGAAGACATCCCCACTCCTCTTCCTTTCCCTCGAGAGCGAGTTCAATCCAAGAAGTTGGCGAAAAAAGCACAAGAGAAGGATATACTTGAGACATTCAGAAGAGTAGAGATCAACATTCCTCTCTTAGATGCGGTCAAACAAATTCCTGAATATGCCAAGTTTCTCAAGGAGTTGTGCACCAACAAGAGGCGATCAAGGGGAGTGAACGGATGACTTTGAACCGAATGTATCAAGACTCATCCAAATTCTACAATGCCTCGCAAGTGCAAGGATCCAAGATGTTTTCTATCCCTTGTTGTTTTGGTAACTATAGATTTGATGATTGCATGCTAGATTTAGGTGCTTCTATTAATGTCATGCCTGCATCTATTTATAAATCTCTTGGTCTTGGTCCTTTACGTCCTACTGGTGTTGTTGTTCAGCTGGCTAATAGGAGTAATGTTCATCCTTATGGTTTAGTTGAAGATGTATTAGTCAAAGTTAATGAACTCATATTTCCTGCTGATTTTTACATCTTAGATATGGAGGATGAGTCTCCCAGTAGTAGGTCACCAATCATTATAGGGAGGTCTTTCATGAAAACAGCTAGGACTAAGATAGATGTGCATTCTGGTACTCTTTCCATGGAGTTTGGTGATATATCTGTGAATTTCAATATCTTTCATGCCATGAAATATCCTAGGGAAGAACATTCTGTTTTTCGCATTGATGTGATTGATGATGCTATGGATGATGTTATTGCCGATTGGTGTCTTGATTATCCTGATTTTGCATCTGAGAGTGATTCTCCTATTTGTGCATGTGCTAATAATGAATGGTGCTTTGTTTGCACTGATTTGCTTAATGCTGCATTATTTGGTGATTCTGACTTGCTTGGTGATTCTACATTACATGTGGATTCTGATATTGATTCTGAGTTTGAGCTTCATTCTAATCCTAATGTGCATCCTGATTCTGATTTTGATGAGCTTAACTCTGATTTTGATGAGCTTGATTCTGATGTTAACATTGAGCTGTATAGACACAGGTTCTTGTTTCTTTGAATGTGGTTTCGAGCATTTCCGAACAGTAATGACATCGAGTTGTTGCAACAACCACCCAAGCTTCTTCCCTCCACCGAGCAACCACCCAAGCTTGAGTTGAAATCCCTTCTAGATCACCTGAAGTATGCATTTCTGGAGGTGGACGAATAGTTGCCAGTCATTGTGGCAAATAATCTTCTTCTTGACCAAGAAGAGAAGCTGCTAAGCTTATTGAGGGCGAACAAAAAAGCCATTGGGTGGACATTAGCTGACATAGTTGGCATTAGCCCTTCCATGTGTATGCATCGAATTCTGTTGGAAGAGGACTCTAAGCTGGTGAGGCAGCCCCAGAGATGCCTTAATCCTCTTATCCTTGATGTGGTGAAGAAGGAGGTCACTAAGCTTCCGCAAGCCGGTATCATCTATCCCATTTCGATAGCCGTAGGTTAGCCGGTCCGGTGGTTCCTAAGAAATTCGGAGTCACCGTGGTAGCCAATCGAAAGAATGAGCTCATTCCTACTCGAGTTCGTGAATAGTTGGCAAGTTTGCATCGACTATAGGAGACTCAACCAAGCCACTTGCAAGGATCATTACCCTCACCTTTCATTGATCGATGTTAGAGCGATTGGCCGGTAAGTCTCACTCTTTGCTTCTTGGATGGCTACTCCGGATACTTCCAGATCCATATTGCTCCTGAGGATCAGGAGAAGACGACCTTCACACGCCCCTTTGGAACATATGCCTATCGAAGGATGCCTTTTGGCCTTTGCAACGGACTTGGCACCTTTCAGCGTTGTATGGTAAGAATTTTCTCTGACTTTCTAGAGGACTGCATGGAGGTCTTTATGGATGATTTCACTATATATGGGGCAGATTTTGATGCATGCTTAGTAATTTGTCTAGAGTTTTGCATAGGTGCATTGAGTCTAATCTTGTGCTGAATTATGAGAAGGGTCACTTTATGTTTGAGTCGGGTATAGTCTTGGGACACATAGTGTTTAGGAAAGGGATTGAGGTAGGTCTTGTTAAGATAGATGTAATTACTGCTTTGCCTTACCCCGCATCTGTGCGGGAAGTTCCTCTTTTCTTGGTCATGCAGGTTTCTATCGGCGTTTCATTCGGGATTTCAAAGAAGATTGCCCGACCCTTATCCAACCTTCTGCATAAGGACACTGACTTTGTATTTGATGATGCTTGCAAGGCGGCCTTCGATCATTTGAAGTGTTGCCTTACTACAGCCCCAGTGATCCAAGCGCCTGATTGGTGCCTCCCCTTCGAGTTGATGTGTGATGCTTCCAACTATGCGGTTGGTGCTATCTTGACACAACGAGTTGATAGAGCATCTCATGTGATTGCATATGCCTCCAAGACTTTGGATCCTGCCCAGTTCAATTACACCACTACTGAGAAGGAGTTATTGGCTATTGTATTTGCTTTTGACAAGTTTAGCTCATATCTGCTAGCAAGTAGAGTAATTGTTTTCTCCGACCATGCTGCTTTAAAGTTTCTGTTGAAAAAGATAGATGCTAAGACACGACTCATCCGGTGGATGTTATTGCTCCAAGAGTTCGATGTTGAGATTCGAGACAAGTGGAGCAAAAACCGGGTAGCCGACCACTTGAGTCGCATCACTCATTCTCCCTCTCACCCTCTTCTATTCGGGATGATTTCCGATGAGCGCTTTTACACCGCAAGGTAAGCTTCCATGGTATCTTCGATCTGGTTAACTACTTGGTAGCCGGTGTTTTGCTCCGTAGATTCCACTAGGGCCCAAACCCTTAAATTAAAGAGTGAGTCTAAATATTATGTTTGGGATGACCCTTATCTGTGGAAATTTTGTAGTGACCAAGTAGTTAGGAGATGTGTGCCTGATCATGAGTTTCACTCTATATTGCATTTTGCTCCTGCTTCTGCCTGTGGTGGTCACTTTTGACCCCAAAGAACTGCTAGGAAAGTATTAGACAATGGATTATTTTGGTCTTCCTTGTTTCATGATTCCCATATGTTTTGTAAGTCCTATGATAACTATCAGAGAGTAGGGAGTATTTCCCGTAGGCATGAGATGCCCCAGAACCCTATATTGTTTTGTGAGATCTTTGTGTTGGTTATGATTAGTTTTGATGATGTCTTATATAGATGCCATTAAGAGCAAAAAGATTGTATATTATACTTATCTTCTATATTGACTAACTACAATATATTTGATGTAGATTAGTCCAAGATTAATGATAGGGATTAATCAAGAAAGGAGAAGAAAGAAAGAAGAACTTGCTCCATGTGAAGAGATTAATGATGATGTGAAGTTTAATGATGGAGATTAATCAAGATGAGATATTGAAGAAGGAAGAACTTGCTCTATGGAATGAGAAAATCACCATACAAGTTCTTAAATTGATTCTAGAAGTCCCCACGATGATATGGAAGTTGGAATGGCTCAAATCAGACTTAAAATAAGCAAAATCAAGTTTTGGGATGATTAACTCGAGGTAAGCGCTTCACCACCTCGAGTCAGGATGTTTTCCAAGTCATTTTCGCTCTCTGGATCAATTTGCCTCGAGTCAGGACTCATTTACCTCGAGTCAGGGTGAAAACTCGAGTCAAGAACTTCACTACCTCGAATCTGGGTGATTTCCAAGTGATTTTCACTCTCTGGTATGATTAACTCGAGTTAGGCTTCATTTACCTTGAGTTAAAGCCACTTACAAAAGAACTCGTGTACTGCTCCACGTTTAGCTTGGGCGACCTCTGGTAATTTGATGATATGTCTCAAACCAGGAATCAGATTGACACGAAACTAGTGGCATATGAAACTAGACTCGCAAAAAGTACTTTTGAAAAAACTTAAAGTCCAAAAGATTCCAGAGGAGAGAGCTATGAATTTTACAAGTTGACACAAACATCACCGTCACAGTCCAGACCAACCTTCGGTGTTTTGATTGTATCTCACAAACTACAAATCCAATTGATCTAAAATCAGTGCCATTGAAAAGAAAACACACAGAGCTTTCCATCAAGACTTTAACAAACCAAAACGGAGCTAAGACCAGGGATATATGGCCCTCTAAAGTTGACACATGAATTTCTGGAATCAATTCAGCATAGCCTCGGGTTTCTTCTATATCACACTTTGGAGAGCAGTTTTTACCTCAAGTTAAGGAGTCTACCTTGAGTTAAATGGCCTTCCCAAGAGTTTGAACAATGGAGAGCACATTTTGCTTTGAGTCACTATCCATTACCTTGAGTCAAATACCTTTCTGAAATAAGCATTGTGAATCCAATGGAACGAGTAACTCGAGTCTTGTGTGCCTCGAGTCTATGTCCAGACTCAAGTCAAACCCTCTGTGCCTCGAGTTAAAAAGCCTTCTTGATTATGCATTTTGGATATTAAGGAATCAAGCAACTCAAGTCAAGTAGAGATCAACTCGAGTTAGGCTCCGTGGTTTTTGAAATTCACCGTATCCGAAATCGTGGATTCTCATCAAGAACATCCAGATGAATTCCAAATGAACTCATACTACTTCTAAACATTACTCAACATTTATTGTGAGATCATTAATCATAATGTTGAGTGATCTTCAGATGATTTAGCAACGGTTAAATTTTCATCAGATAGCTTTGTGGAACAGAGACAAACATAGTCAAATCATTAAACCCAATTGAAGCGAGATTAGCGCGAATGGTTAAATGCTAATAACGGTCATAATCAAACGGACGAATTCAAATCCTACCAACGGCTATTTCTCCAACTATTATAAATGAACGAAGGATTGAATTCATCAATGGCGATATACTGAGACACGAGCTTACAACTTCAACATGCCAATCCTCTGATATTCACTTACTCTCTGTTCTCAATGCTTACATAGTTTAGAGAGTGAGATGATAGATTATGTACTTCAGTGTTTATTCATTCACTTCTGGGAGAGAAGATTTATTTGTAAACATCTATCTAAAAGTTACTCAAGATTGGGAGATCTTGAGTGGGAAACACATTGTATTGATTACAACTTGTAAGGGGGAGTGGAGTCTGAGAGTGAGTAGACCATCCTTCGTTTACAGTTTACAGAGTGTGTAATCAAGCAGGTGTATCAATTACAACTTGTAAGGGGGAGTGGAGTCTAAAAGTGAGAGGACCATCCTTCATTTACAGAGTGTGTGATTATTCTTGAAAGATAGTGGAATCTCAAGTGTTCTGGGGACTGGACGTAGGTCAACGATTTTGGATCGAACCAGTATAAATCACAGTTTGCATATTCTCTTCCCTTATCTTTTATATTTCCAGTATACGCTTATTTGAATATCTAACTATTGATTTAGAAGCTACGAAAAGATTTTCAAAGTTCCTAAAATTTTATCTGACACCCAATTCACCCCCCTCTTGGATGATAGCTAGGTCTAACACTTTGATGTTTGGGGTATTGATTTTATGGGTCCATTTCCTGTTTCATATGGTTATACTTACATACTGTTAGCTGTTGATTATGTCTCGAAATGGGTTGAGGCGAAAGCCACCAGGACTAATGATTCTTCTGTGGTGGTGGATTTTGTTCGGTTTAACATTTTCTGCAGGTTTGGCACTCCTAGAGCTATTATCAGTGACTAGGGCTCCCATTTTTGCAACCGAAGCATAGGTGCCTTGTTACGCAAGTATGAAGTGCTTCACAAGGTCTCCACAGCATACCATCCTCAGACCAACGGTCAAGCTAAAGTCTCAAATAGAGAGATCAAGCAAATCCTTCAGAAGACTGTTAACTCTACCCGGAAAGATTGGAGTAAGAAATTAGAGGATGCTTTGTCGGCATATCACACCACCTACAAGACTCCGATTGGGATGTCTCCTTATCGGCTTGTCTTTGGTAAGGTATGTCATCTTCTGGTTGAGTTGGAGCATCAAGCCTATTGGGCTATTAAGCAGTGTAACATGGATTTGGCCAAGTCTGGGATGGAGGGAAAGCTACAATTGCAAGAGTTGGATGACCTTAGATTGGATGCCTATGAAAGCTTGTGGTTATACAAGGAAAAGACTAAGGCATTCCATGATAAGCATATTATGAGGAAAGAATTTTCTATGGGCCAAAAAGTTCTTCTGTTTAACTCCCGTTTGAAGTTTATGCCTGGTAAGCTTCGATCTAAATGGGATGGCCCTTTTGAGATCACTAAAATTTTTCCATTTGGTGCTGTTGAGCTATGTGATCCACCCACAGGACGAACCTTTAAGGTCAATGGGCATCCCCTCAAGCCATTTCATGAGGGATCCCAGCAGCAGCCTGAGGAAGTAGAGATTCTCCTCGTTAATGTCACTTATCCTCCATAAACCCCTTGGGAGTATTCTTCTTTCTTTCTCCCTCTTTCTTCTATTTGTTTTCCTTTTTCTACTTTGCTTTTTGAAATAAATACAGTCTCTCTTTCTATGATTGCTACATATTATGAACTTGGACATTTTGGTTTTAATGGATCATTCGTTTGGTCTCGCCATTCTTGACTCTTCGATTACATGTCTTGGTAGTTGATTTGATGTTGTTGATTGCCTGAGTTGGTATTGACCTTGTGAGGTTTTGGGCATGCATGAATGGAATTCATCTTTTGTCATTCTTCCTTTCATGTGTGCATCTACTCATGATTTGTGTTCTCTAGAACTTTCTCCTTTTTTTTTAAAACTACATTTTTCACTTACGTGCATATGTATGATGGAAGCTTGTTTGCTTTCTTTTATTTTCCCTACTTTGGCCAAATAGCCTTTCCCTTGCATTATGATCCCTTTGCTAGCCCTTTGTGCCTTTTTGAATCATTATTTTCTAAGCCACATTACAAGCCTAAGCAAAAAACCATTTTATTCCGCACCTTGAAAATTTATTGAGCATTGGTTTCACCTTGGTTGTGTTTAAGTGTGGGGGTTGCTCAGGAGTGCAACAGTTTAAGTGTGGGGGGATATATTTTATTTTGTCATTGTGATTATGTATATAGTATAGTTCCATGTTTTTTTAAAAAAAGAAAAGAAAAGAAAGAACGAAAAGAAAGAAAGAAAGAAAAAAAAAAAAAAAAAAAAAAAAAAGGAAAGAAAATACATAGAAAGAAAGGAGATATATAAGTAAAATAAAAATTTTATTACATAGGGAATGATTGTGTTAATTAGTGCTCTTTTTAATTTCTTTGGTGCTTACCCTCTCATTCCATACTATTACCTACATTCACCCTAACCCCATTACAACCTTTCATAACAAGCTCTCTTGATTTGTGCATGCATGTGTTATGAGTAGTGGAGATGTAGAAATTGAGCAAGCTTTTGGTAGAGAAAATTTCTTGAATAGAATTTGAGCGATACACTTATTTACCTTAACACACTTGAGAGATTGATTGATTGATTGAGCGCATCATTTGTGAGACCATCTTATGTGATTAGCATCATTGATGAGATTGCCATGAGTTGTAATTTGAGATGAAGGGATTTTGGTCTTGATTGATTGGTCTTTTGGAGCTTTGTGTCCCTTATTTAATTTTTGCATTGTTAGCAATTGTTAGAAAAGAAGAGTTTCTCTTTTAGGTCTTTTTCTTTGAATTTTGCTCGAGTGCAAAAAGATAAGTGTGGGGAATTTGATAATTGAATATTTTATACACTTCTTTTAATTTCTTGATTAATAATTTAGGACTCTTTAGTTAATAAATAATGGCTTTTATGCTTATTTGGGCTTTGGGCCTTTGATTATATTTTAGCCATTTTTAATAATAAAATTCCAGTTTTACATTGCTTCCCTATGTTTACCATAACTCTTGAACTGGACGTCGGATTTGCCTCATTTTTGTCTCATATTTCAGATGATTTAGAGAGCTACAATTGTTATGAAGACATGAAAAGAAAATTCAGACAAGAGGGCGGTCGAATTTGGAGCTGAAGTCATATGTAATTTTGGATTTTATTTGGGCTCGAATTTTGTAATTAAAGCCTATTTTATTCTATTTCCGTTTTGGGCTGACCCATTTCCATTTTAGGTTTAGGTTTAAGTTATATGGCAGCCACAAACATTCAGTCATTCACATTTTTAGATTTTAGTGGATCAAAATAGGAGTTTTTAAATTCTCTCATCTGTTCTTCGTGTTCTTCATGTTCATGATGAAATTTCTGCTCGATTTTCGTTCTGCATAATCATGATTAGCTAAGCTACTTGTGATTGACCCATGGATTGAGGATTCCACTATCCAGAGGACTCGCGCTTAATCGGTAACCGTCTAACTCATTTCTGCATTCTTCAATCGGATTCGATTTTTGGATTTGGATTGGGTTTTTGATTAAAAACCCAGATCAACATTTCCCAAGGACGTAGTTCGAACTAGGTTAAAGTATTACTGTGTGATCGTACAGTGATACGCCACTTATTCGAAAAAATTCTAAATGATTGTTCGGTTGATGGAATCTCTGGGCAAATGCAGAGATTTCGGTTTGTCCAGAGTCGATCACGAGTTCGGTTATAAATCTATTTTCGTCCGAGGAAGGGAAGTGGTGGAATTCAAAATCCTAGGTTAATCTTATGTTTATCTATTTAATCTGTGTTTACTTCGTTCTGTTTACATTATTTCATTTTTATTCTCTTTGAATCAAAACCCCCATTTTTTTACTGTTTTATTGCTGTTCGAATTGAACCGATTGTGAATTCGTTGGGAAACAACCCAGGTTACATTATGCTACAAATCCTTTTCTAATCTGGTTATTTTGGGAGATTACGGCAAATCTCTGTCAAAAACCCTTAGAGAACTAACATTCTCCCCCTTTTTGATGATGACAACACTGTTGGAAATTATGCCCTAGGGGCAATTCATTGTACTTTGGATATTTAAGTTATTTAAAGTATTCTCTTGAGTTATCATTTTCGTTTGCATGTTCATATTGATAACTGATCCCTGGATATATCTTATAGATGATATCCTAAATGTCCCTCGGCGGTCATCTACACGGAGCGAAGATGAGATAAGACCCGCATGACTTTGATGAGGTATGGAGATACGAATCAAAGTCATGGGCACTTGTAAGAGTACAAGGTCTTTGGACCGACCCACTATGAGAAAGCCGCATGGATCTAGTCATAAGCTTATCTCATTTATAACCGTGTCACGACGCCCTATGACTCGAGATCATCATGGATTCCTACATGATGAATCACTGGTCTTTGACCTAGTCAAAAGTCACCTTTGACCGGGTGATGATAAAGGCTGGATCGGGATCGACTGGTTTTCATGCGGAGGGATGTGAATGGTCAAGATGGAATTTGTCCCTCACATTTGTAGAGAGATAATGTTTGGGCCCTCGATGAGTGAGTCTAAGAAATGTATGGCCATACTGTGATGGAAAGAAGTTTCTATTTCACTTATTGGACTACTCGAGAATCGAGAAAGTAATGGTCAAGAAAAGGAAGTTGATATTATCCATGCCTCATCCTTGACCAAATTATCGCGTGACAAAAGGGACGTGACATGGTTGTACGATAGGTTGTATCGTGTCATCGATCCCCATGTGAATTGGGTAGTCGCAATGTCTTGTTAGAGGCCGCTTGCGATTTATGGGCTGACACAGTGTTGGCCCACTGCCAATCTCATATGGGCCTGCAGGGTCACGCACAAGAATAACTCAACACAAGCGAATGTGTCCAGATTCATTGAATCTTAGATACGTCTAAGATTTAATGAATACTGAATTTTATCTAGGATATATATATATATGTATATATATATATATATTAAAATTCGAAATTAATATATGTTAATATTATTAATAGAGATTATAATATTAATATATACGTTTTGTATTTAATTTATTTGATAAATTAAATATCTAAAACAAATTGAGATATTGTATCTCATTTAATTTTCGAATAAAGATATCGTATATCTGTTTAATATTAAATTGAGATATGGTATCTCAAAATTAAATTAAATAGATAGATATTATTTCTCGGATTTAATTTATAGAGATAAATTAAATCGAAGGCTTTTAATTTGGATTAAATAAATGGATTTGATTAGATCTATTAGATGGATTTAATTAATACATTTATTTTAATTCGATTCCAAATTCGAATTTCAAATCGGCTTTAATGCGGATTAAATGCGTTACATCGATTTGATTGATGTAATTAATGTATTTTAATCCATATTTGAAATTTGAATTTCAAAATTAATGAGGATTAATCTTATATAATGCGCTGAACGGGTTTAGAAAACTCACGGGACATTTTGTCAAGCGCATTCGAAAGCCACGAGAAAAACCCTAGAGTGGAAAATTAAGAGAGACGCACAAGAGGCGCTAGCACGCCGTAGCCGTGTTCGGGAGTTGTTCGTGTGGATACCGGTGGAGGAAGACGATCTTACGAGTTGTCTTCTCGCTGATCGAGGAGGTAGCCCACTTTGTTCAACGAAGAACAAGTCGCAAACGAATTCTCCTAAGGTAATTTCGGATTCACTAGCCTAGGTTTAAATGCACTGAGTGATCCTCGGGACGGGATTCGCAAGTTTTTAATCCGCGCTTGTACGGATCCCAACAAACACTTGTAAGCAAACATCTTTGAGGATTTGAGAGAGTTTTCATTTTAAAACAAGTTTAGTAATTGAAAGTGTTTTGGAAAATTTCAATTTGAGAAACTTGGGCATTCTAAGATGCAAATTTGAAAATGTCATAACTTAAACACACACATAACAATCGAGATGAGCAAAGCGAAAACAAAATTGAGCACGGTGACCATGACTTATATTTCATATCAGTAAAAGTAGATCAGTACATAAGCAAAATGAAATACAAGTACTTGAGCAAAATGAAATACAAGACAGAGAAAAAAAATTATAAGTTCTCCAAAACTCTCTACAACTCAAGGTCTCTAATTCTTATTGTTCTCTCCCCCTTTGTCATGTTCAAAATTGAGGTTGACCAAAGGTATGGAAGGAGGGGAAAGATGAAGAACTTCAGTTGAGGGAGTGGCTATGCATGGAGAAGGGAGAACTTCGATTCTTTGGGGTAGATGGTGAGGGAAGAATTTCAGTTGCTGGTGTGGCAGCCTCAACTGGAGAAGGAAAGATGGGAGTTGATGGATCAGGAGAGGTTGTAAGGATCTGAGGTGAGGTGAAAGTGAAGGATGGTGAGGATGAACCAGAAGCAGGGCCAGAAGTGCTAGGACTAGCAGCAGTGCCACGAGGTGAAGAAGGTCCAATGTGCAAGTGCTTGACAATCTTGTCCACCTTGTCACTGAGGTCCATGTGAGATATAATTTGAGTGGACAGCTTGACATCAATCTCTTCAGACTTCTCTTTAATCTCAACTGATTGTCCAGAGACCATTTCAAGGTGCTCCTTCATGTCATATTGGATTTCAATAAGTCCATTGTGCCCACGAGTCATCTCAGCCCTCAATTTTCCCAATTCAAACTCCATGCGCATAGTCATGGTAGCAAGAGCAGCATCCACAATTTCCTTGATCTGTGAAGCAAGGTCAGATGGTAGTGATGTCTAAGGAGGTGGAGGTGCTGACTGAGCCTCTTGAGCTTGTGATCTTGGATGTGATCTTGAAGGAGCTTGGGAGTGTACAAAACTTCCTCCCCAAACTTGATCTTCATCAGATTCAACTGTGTCTTTCCAAAGAATGGGGGATACTCGAGTGTGTCAACAGAGCCCACATACCAGATTTTGTGATAGTAAAGGATAACAGAAACCAATGAAGGGAATGGTATATGAGATATCTTTCTATGAGAAAATTTGAATTGGGTCATGGCCTAGAGAAGCCAGTGACCAAGTTTAAAAGGAACCTTCTTCACAAAAGCAGTAAATGGTCTGTAGTCATGTTGAGTGAAGTGGGTGTAATTGCCACCCTTTGGAATAAAGTTCCTAGAGTAGACATACCATAAAACTCGGTTTTCAATAGACATAGAACCAGGATTAAATGAAAGTCTAAGTTGTTGGTCTGGAGGAAAGGGCTCATTTGATCTTAGAGTTTCAAAGATTTCCTGATTGCTATAATTGAATTCAGGAATAGGCGGAGGATTGGCAATTTTTAGAATTTTATTCAGAATGGAAGTAGACAGGGTGAATTTGACATCTTTAACAACAGTGGTGACTTTCTCCTCAATCAACTTACCATATTCACCTAGTTCATTATTATACTCCATATTGTAATAAAAAAGACGAAAAATATTTGGAGTATAAGGAGCGGATATGGAAATGAAAGACTCATACTGTTTTAGCCAGGGAGACAGATCAAAGTGACACTCTTTGAGAAAATCTTTCAAATCAATAGCAACTACAGCACATAAATCTCTATGTAAATATGCTTCCCTAAATTTTTCATTTTCTTCCTTAGAAAGAGTGGCGAAGCAATTCTAAAACCTTCGGGTGGAGAAGGATTGCGGTAGATTTCTCGAAATGGCATCTTCGATGACTAAAAGGACCTCCTCCTCTTGATCTTGATTTGGTCCTGGAGCTTGAGAGGAAGCTTGGCCCCTTAATTGTTGAGACCTATCAACAGAGGCTCTCTTCATCCTTGGCGTTTTTTGAAGCCCGAGGAGCCTTCTCCTTTGCCTATGACTCTGGTTCCTTTGCCTGCTTCTTCCCTTTCCTTTTGGGTTCTGGTTCAGAAGCAGAAGCCGTCCCATTCCCTTTTCCTTTGGGCTCTGGCTCCTTTCTTTTCTTTGCTGGAGACTTAGCGGGTTCTTTGAACGAAACCCCTTTCTTTTTAGTGTTGGGCGATGAAGCCTCAGGGATTCTGCCAATTCCTCGAATCGCACGGTCAGTGCTAAGGTGGAGGCGATTTGGAACGGTTTTTACCCTCACTGGTCGTTGAGAAGGAGGAGGAGGAGGAGGAGACCATGATTTCGTCCCTTCTTGGCTAGAATCAGAGTCAGAAACGTCTTGGGAATTTGATGTCGAGGCCATTGGAGGGTTTAGAAAAGAGATTTAGGTCGGGAGATGAGAAAATGAGAGAGCAGAGAGAAGAGCGAGTTCAAAACCTAGAGGTTTAGGTCGAGTTTTGAAGAACATGAACAATGCATGCATATATATAGTCACTATTCAAAACTCGAGGTTTTATGCCAAACCTTGAGGTTTGATGAACAATCACCAACCTGGACTTCAAAGGTGTTCTGTGGACCTTTGAACCGTCAGCATCCAAACCTCGAGGTTTTCTCCAAAACCTCAATGTTTTGCAACCTTCAGAACTGGTCAGCTCTCTGTCTCATGAAAACTTGAGGTTTTTGTGAAACCTCGAGGTTTCTCCTTTCTTCAAAAATCTGACCCCGACAGTTCACGACCAAACCTCGACAGCAAAACCCAGATTTTTCAGCATCCTGCATAAAACAAGTCTAGATACTACTATGCTTAAGTCAGTAATTATCAATCATCAAAATCATAGCTAACATTAGATAAGAAACACTTACAACTCATTGGGATTTACCATTCCCATTTCTCTTCTAATGAAATTAAATTGCTCCTTAGCTAATGGTTTGGTGAAGATGTCAACAAGTTGAAGATGAGTTGGGATGAACATGACTTTGACATCTTTCTTCTGAACATGATCCCTTATGAAATGATGCCTCACATCAATATGCTTGGTCCAAGTATGTTGTACTGGATTCTTGGCCAAGCTTATTGTGCTTGTGTTGTCACACAATATTGGGATTTCCTTCAGATTGATTCCCAAGTCTGATAGTTGCTGCTTGAGCCATAAAACTTGAGCACAGCAACTTGAGGCAGCTACATATTCAGCTTTAGTTGATGATACAGCCACACTGGTTTGCTTCTTGCTGGACCATGACAAAAGTGAACCACCAAGGAACTCACATTGGCCACTTGTGCTCTTTCTATAAGTCTTGTAGCCAGCATGGTCTGAATCTGAATATGCCACCAAATGTTCATTTTGACCTTTGGGGAACCATAATCCTAGTGTCTTTGTGTCAGCAAGGTATCTGAAGATCCTCTTCACATGCTCGGCATGGGACTCCTTAGGAGCAGACTGGAACCTTGCACACATCCCCATACTGAATTGGATGTCAGGGCAACTAGCAGTTAGATAGAGTAATGAGCCAATCATTCCTCTATATCTTGTGATGTTGAAGTCCTTGCCCTTTTCATCTGCATCCAATGAGGTAGTTGAACTCATAGGAGATCAGCTCTTTGCATTGATCCATCCCAAACTTCTTCAGCAAATAATTGAGATACTTGGTCTGAGATATGAAGATTCCATCCTTCTTTTGCTTGATTTGCAAACCAAGGATATAATTGAGCTCTCCCATCATGGACATCTCAAACTCTCCCTGCATATTCTTAGCAAACTCTTCACACAAAGCATCATTAGAGGCACCAAATATAATATCATCAACATATATTTGCACAATTAAAATTTCACTAAGCTTATTACTCTTTATGAAGAGAGTTGTATATGCTTTTCCTCTAATAAAACCTTGATCAAGAAGGAATTTGCTTAATCACTCATACCAAGCTCTAGGAGCTTGCTTAAGGCCGTAAAGGGCTTTCTTGAGATGATAAACATGATCTGGATGGTGCTCATCTTGAAACCCAGGAGGTTGTTCTACATAAACTTCCTCTTGAATAAAACCATTTAAGAAAGCAGTTTTTACATCCATTTGATAGAGCTTGAATTTCTTAACACAAGCAAAGGCTAGAAGAACTCTTATGGCTTCCAATCTTGCCACTGGAGCATAAGTTTCTTCATAATCAATTCCTTCCTCTTGATTATAGCCTTTAGCAACCAATCTTGCCTTGTTCCTATTAATGATTGCTGATTCATCTTGTTTGTTCTTGAATACCCATTTAGTGCCAATGACCGGATGATCCTTAGGCCTAGGTACCAAATCCCAAACTTGATTTCTATCAAATTGATGTAACTCCTCTTGCATTGCTGTGACCCAATCATTGTCTGAAAGGCCTTCATCAATCTTAGAGGGTTCAATATTTGATATAAAAGCTGAAAAGGTTACTTCATTTAAAGCGCTGTTTCTGGTTCTTACTCCTTGATTTACATCACCTATAACTTGGTCCAAAGGATGATTCCTTATGAACTTCCAAGCTATAGACTGAGTCTGATCAAGATTTTCAGGATTGTTTTGAGGATCAGCCTCGAAAACATTTTCAGGATTTTCAATAGATAAGGAGTAGTTTTCGAAAAGTATTGATCTTTGAAAACATTTTCTTCATCATCATCCAAAGGTTTATCTGATTTGGATTCACAGAAAACAACATGCATAGACTCTTCAACAATATGAGTACGAGTATTAAAGACTCTATAAGCTTTACTCCTATTAGAATAACCCAAAAACATACCTTCATCTGCCTTGGGATCAAATTTTCCCAAGTTATCCTTACCATTGTTGTGGATGAAGCACTTACATCCAAACACATGCAGATGAGCTAGATTTGGTTTTCTTCCTTTGTACAGCTCATAGGGAGTCTTGTCCAACTTCTTTTGGAGGTATGCCCAATTTGAAATGTAACAAGCGGTGCTCATTGCATCAGCCCAAAACACTTGAGAAGTGTTGTTCTCATTCAACATTGCTCTTGCCATTTCAGTGAGGACCCGATTCTTTCTTTCCACAACACCATTTTGTTGAGGAGTCCTTGGGGCTGAGAAGTTGTGGTCTATCCCCATTCGTCACGTAACTCAAAGAAATGCATTGTTTTCGAATCCTCCTCCATGATCAGTTCTGATTCCTGAATTAGAGAAACTTTTCTCGTTCTAGACCTTCTTGGCAAACACAACAAACTGATGAAATGTTTCATCTTTAGAGGATAAAAATTTGTCCATGCAAATCTAGAAAAATCATCAACTATGACCAAAGTATAAAGATTGCCACCAAGGCTTTTTACTCTAGCTGGTCCAATTAGATCCATATGAAGCAATTGAAGAGGTCTATTAGTTGAAATCTCATTTTTAGATTTGAAAGACAATTTGGTTTGTTTTCCCTTTTGACAAGCATCACAAATCATGTCATTTTTAAAACGTAATTTGGGAACACCAATCACCAAATCCTTTTTAAGTAATCAAGTTGAATCATATTGACATGAGCTAATCGCTTGTGCCATAGCCAACTTTCATCCAAATTACTAACAATTTTTTTTCAGAAACCGAACCATTACTAGAGAGGTTAAGTGTATAACATTTGCCTTCTCTAGGGGCTCTAAATAAAGCTTTTGATTTTATATTTTCTACAGGGAGAATATCCTTACTTACAATCAAGCATTCGTCGAAATCGAAGATAACTAAGTTACCTTTGTCAGTGCTTTGGCTTACACTGAGGAGATTGTGGCAAAGTCCTTCCATAAGGTAGACATCTTTGATGAGTGGTCCTTCATTGTTGCCAATTTCACCAATTCCAGCAATCTTCCCAGATTGATCACCACTAAAAGTCACCTTGCCACCATCCTTGGGCTTGATTGAGGTAAATTTAGATTGGTCTCCCGTCATGTGTCTAGAGCATCCACTGTCAATGTACCATTTGTTGGATTTTGATGCTCTTAGACATACCTGCAAGACACAGCAAATTAGGCCTTAGGTACCCATCTTTTCTTGGGTCCTTTGGGGTTAGTTTGTGCCTTAGGAACCTTGTAAGATCCCTTTGGCACCCACTGATAATTCCCTGAAGGTTTAATCTTTCTTTCCCTCTTATGAAAACAAGAAGAAGTGGTATGACCCTTCCTATTGCAGTAATTATAGTGTGCAAACAGATTTGAAGAATGAACCGATTTTGTAAAATAGTTCATATAAGATTTTTCACTAGACTTCTTTCTTCCTTTCTTTTTGTCAAATTCAGGCTTGTAACCAATTCCTGATCTGTCATTTATAAACCTTTGCTGTTTCAAAATGACATTGAGCATTTCACTTCCTCTAGTGAATTTCTTAAGTGCCTTTGTAAGATGTAAATTCTTTTTCTTCAAATCAGGACATTCTTCACAAGCAAGATATTCAGAGGAAGAAAATTTTTCTACTTGCAATTCAAGAGTTGTATTTTTCTTTTTCAAATTGAAATATTTTTCCGCAAGTTTTTCAAACTCAGATTGCACAACCATATACTCAGCAAATAACTCATCATAAGATGGTTTAGAATCATATACCTCATCATTCATGTTGCTCTTCTTCTTCAGCAACAAGCATATATTTGCTTTCTCTTCCTCATCCTCATCATCTTCATCAGATGGGCTATCACCCCAGATACCTGACACATTGGCTTTCTTCTTGAATTTGTTGAACTTCTTCTTTTCCTTGTCCTTGTTGTTCAACTGGGGGCATTCAGACTTGATGTGGCCAGGCTTTTCACATTCGTAGCAGATGATTGGCTTCTTTTCCTCATAGTTAGAGCTACCCTTGTGAAATTTCTTGAATCCTCGGTCCTTCCTATAGAACTTCTTGAATCTCCGGACCATTATGCATATCTCTTCATCTTCATCTTCATCTTCATCATCAGACTCCTTGGTCTCTTTGATAGGCTTGAGGGCAATCCCATTGTTCTTGCCATGGACTTATTCAAGTCCCTTCTTGAACTTGAGCTTTGCCTCATATTCAGAGAGACTCCCAAAGAGGGCTGCTACAGATGCCATAGAATCTCCACGAGCTTCTTCAATGGCAGTGACTTTCGCTTCCCATTCCTTCTCGAGGATGTTGAGAATTTTCCTCACTTGGACAAAGTTGCTCATACTCTTTGCCCAATGCAAAAGCTGATTGATGAGATGAGTGAATCTCACTGAAATCGCCAATGGATTCTCCAGGCTTCATACGAAGAAGATCATATTCAAATTAGAGTGTTGACTCTATTTTGCTTCACTCCAAGAGCTTCCTTCATGAGCAATTTCCAGAGCATCCCACATAGCTTTAGCTGAGGTTAAGTTGCAAACACGAAAATACTCTTGTTGACTAAGAGCACTTTGTAGAAGAAGGACATCCTTGCTATTGAGTGTGACATTTCTCCTGTCATTTTCATCATAATCTTCTTCTTCCTTTGGAACTCTGAGACCATTCTCCATGACAGTTGGTTCATAATCTCCTCTTTCAAATACTCTCCAGAGACCATACTCTGTAGTCATCACAAAGACCTTGAACTTGACTTTCCATAATGAGTAATGCTCTCCATTGAATCCTAGTGGTCGGTTGATTGAAGCTCCATCAGGTAGAATACCTTCCATTGTGATCCTTCTCAAGATGTTAAGCTCTTTAGAGAAGACCTTGCTCTGATACCAAATGAAAGTGGAGCTAAATCACCAAGAGGGGGTGAATTGGGGATTTTAAAATCTTTTAAAAATGCTCTGTATATACCAGCGAAAACAGAGATGAATAGAGTAAGAAAGAGAAGAGCAAGACACAAGGATTTGTACTAGTTCAGTCTAACCACTTGACCTACATCCAGTCCCGAGACTCTCTGGGTTTTTCACTGTCACAATTGATCACACATTCTACACTCAAGAGTAGTTCTCTCACTAGAACTCACTCCCCCTTACAAGTTGTAATCAATGAACCCAATCACCAAGTCCCCAGACTTGTGATTCTTTACAATAAATGATTTACAAATAGAAACTCTCTCTAAGAGTGGATAATGATAAACACTAAAGCTTTTAATGCCAAAAGACACAATACAAGTGAAAACAGAAAAGTAGTTGAATAACTTTGAATGCTATGCGTTTTCAGCAGATGTGGTTGTTGAGAAGACTTGAATACTACTCTATATATACTAAGAGAGCATTAATTGACTGTTGTAATCTTGATTATAACTATTGCCTTCATTAGATAAGGTTCTGATTCAGCTTTGGTCTTCTTCTCTCTCTAAACTGCACTTAATCCAGTTGTGCTCGTGTCCAGAGGTGAGTCTCTGTGAATTTATCCATTGGAGTAGCATCTGCTAGATGTGGAAATCATTATTTAATTCTTTGTAAGCGTGTGCAGATGGATTACCCAAAAGTATGCAACTTTCTGGGTTTGCATTTAATGTGCTAACATCACTTTTCCTTTTGCTTTAAACTTTCAATGTACATTCTCTAATCTATCTGAAACTCACCAATAAAGTGGTTAAACATATCTAGGAACATTAGAGATTAACCATAGGAAGTATTAAGATCAAACAAGAAGGTATAGCAAAATCGCGATTTGAAATTAAGACGTCGTGAAACCTTGAGGTTTGTTCCTCAAACCTCGAGGTTTTGTACAAAGAGCATGTAAAATGAATTTAAGTTCAAAACACTAAACCTGGAGGTCTCAACTCAAAACCGGAGGTTTTCATAATTGCAAAATGCGTAAGCCTCTCTGTCCGACAAAACCTCGAGGTTTCACTTTGAATGTGAAACCTTGCAAAAACGCGCCAAGAGCAAACCTGGAGGTTTTCAAGATCAGTGGAAAGTCATTTTCTCTCTGGATGGCAAAAACCTCGAGGTTTTCACCAAAACTTGAGGTTTCACTTAAATCTGGAAATTCTCGCTTTGCGCCAAAACAAAACCCGGAGGTTTTGAAAACTTGGAAAAATGAAGATCTTCTCTCGCTAGACAAACCTCAAGGTTTGTCTAGAAACCTCGAGGTTTCTCATAATTTTGAGAAACTTGAGAAAACACCCTTTGAGCTCAAACCTGGAGGTTTCCCATAAACCTGGAGGTTTTGAAAACTTGCGAGAAACCGAGCTTTCTCGGTAGGGCAAAACCTCGAGGTTTCTTGCCAAACCTCGAGGTTTCACACAATTTGTGAAACTTTGGATTTTCAAGATAAAAACAGAACCTTGAGGTTTTAGACAAAAACTGGAGGTTTAAATCTTAGGAGACTCTCTCAGAAGGCTAAACCTCGAGGTTTAAACAAGAACCTCGAGTTTTTCATTTTCCGTAAAAATGCCGAGAAGTCTCTCGTGTACTAAAACCTCGAGGTTTCAAAGAAAACCTCGAGTTTTGCTTTGTCCAAAGCCTTTAGTTCTTCTCTCGTAAGGCCAAACCTCAAGGTTTCTCAGTGCAAACCTCGAGTTTTGCTCTTACAGTGAGATGTTCAATATTTGAGAGCAAAACTTCATGCTTTGTTTACAATCATTGGAGATCATCAAAACCCTTAGAGAACTAACACTTACTCGTGATGCTCGTGCCTTATGTGGATCGTTATACGGTGCGCCTCCTCCAAATGAGAGTACGTTCTATTGTGACAAAGAGTCTCGGGCGTTGGACCCATTGTTATTTCGGCTTCAAGAGATTGCCACACCCTCCAAATTTTCGCACCATGAAGAGGTTCCCGCTCCCCCTCTCCAACCACCGTTGGCCCCAAAGACGCCTACCACCGACCCCTCTCCTCTTCCTCTAATGATTCGCCGATGCGAATAAGATAGGAACTTACCGATCTCCAAATGAAAGTTAATGCCGCTCACGCCGATATCACTAAGGCTTTGGAGGATAATAAGTTTTATGATGTTTAGTCAGATTCTTGTTTTTGATAATTTTTTACTTGTTTTTCTTTTGTTTTTGTTTTTTTGTGTGTACGTGCATATTCTCTAGTAATGTATGAAGCATTAAGAACTAAGCTAGTGTCTTTTTTATTCATATTCTCCAAGTAATTAAAGAAGCCTATTCTCTAGTTTTCCATTAATTTTTTTTTTTAAAAATGGGGACTTTTAGACCGGATGTTTTATAAAACTCCGGTCTTAAAATTAAATGAATAAGAAAAATTTAGGACCAAAGTCTTCTAAACCTCCGGTCTTAAAAATTTAATTATATATTTAGGATCGGCTACTTTATAATTAACCGATCTTAATAAAATCCAAAATACTTAATATCTCTATCGTGCAGAATATTAAATTTCCCTCTTTGATCTTCTCTTGTCACGCTGAAAGTGATTACTCAGGTTCTGTCTCCAGTATTTGTGTGTTGCTTCGTCGTTGCTTCGCATTGCTCTCTCAACAATCACTTTCTCTCGTTACTTAGCTAAACGTCTATAGACCAAGCTGTAAGAGGTGTTTCAGCTTATATAACTTTTTGATTTTCCTACTTATCGTTCGGGTTTTTCATGGGTTGAACGAAATCGGTGAAATGTTCTTGTGGGTTTCTCTGTTGTTAATGAATATTGTATTTTGAAGATTATATTTGCACTTTAGACCGGTGATAATTGAATATTTCATACACTAATTTTTGTCTCTTGATTAATAATTTAGGACTCTTTAGCTAATAAATAATGGATTTTATACTTATTTGTGCTTTGGGCCTTTATTAAGTTTTAGCCATTTTTAATAATAAAATTTCAGTTTTACATTGCTTCACTATTCTCACCATAACTCTTGAACCAGACATCGGATTTGCCTCATTGTCATCTCATATTTCAGATGATTCAGAGAGCTACAATTGTTATGAAGACATGAAGAGCAAATTCAGACAAGAGGGCGGTCAATTTTGGAGCCGAAGTCATATGTATTTTTGGATTTTTATTTGGGCTTGAATTTTGTCACTTAAGCACACTTTTATTTTATTTTCGTTTGGGCTGAACCCATTTCCATTTTTAGGTTAACTTTAAGTTGGATGGCAGCCACAAACATTCAGTCATTCACGTTTTTTGATTTTTGTGGATCAAAATAGGAGTTTCTAAATTATCTCAACTGTTATTCGTGTTCTTCGTGTTCATGATGAACCTCTTCATATCTCGCGATTTTCATTCTCGCATAACCATGATGGGCTAAGCTTCTGTGATTGACCCATGGATTGCGGATTCCACTATCCAGAGGACTCATTCTTAATGGTAACAAATTCGTTTCTGTTTTGTAATTTCGGATTCGAATTACTTTCGGATTGGGTGTTAGATTTAACGCCCAAATTGAGATATCCCAAGGATTGAGTTCGAACTAGGTTTAAGTGCTTGCTGTTCGATCGCACAGTGACACGTCGTTGTTCAAATAAACGCTAGGAGATCATCTAGTTGAGGGATTTTCTGGACGAACGCAGAGATTTTGGTTCGTCCAGAATCAATCACGAGTTCGTTTCAAATCTGTTTTTGTCCGAGGAAGGAAAGTGGTGGAATTTGAAATCCTGGGTTAATCTTCTGTTTATACGTTTAATCCTGTTATTTCATTTCTATTCTCTTTTGAACCAAAAACCCCAATTTTATCAAGCTTCGCTTTATTGTTGTTCAATTGAACCGATTGCGAATTCGTTGGGAAACGACCCAGGTTACATTATATTGGAAATCCTTTTCTAATCTGGTTATTTTGGGAGATTACGGCAAATCTCTGTCAAAATATGGCATCGCTGCCGGGGAATTTGCATCGGTTTGATTAGTAATAGTAGTGTAAATAGCGTCGTTTCGGTAGTTTAGGTGGTTCGGGTGGCTGGGCAGAAATTTTTCTGACCCATATCACTCAACCCAGGTCTTATTCACAAGGAATTGGGCATTCTAATAAAGAATCACTCTCCCTTGGAGTGAGGTATACCCTATTTTCCCCAAATTCCAACGTTTAGACCACCTTTTTGCTGTTTTAAGTTTTGATTTTGTGATTTCTACTAGTCAGTTTTTTTCGGAGTATCTCTGAATGGGCTGAAATTTGGTACTGTGATAGAAAATGGCCTATCTCACAGGACACATCCAAAATCTTTGATTTTCCATGTGCTATGCTCCTTTTTGCCAAATTCCATCGTTTAGACAACTTTTTCAATTTATGTAGTTTTTTTATTCCATTTTTTGGTTCCCCAATGGTCTAGGAGTTGCCCTGTCCAAGTCCCATAAATTTTAAAAATCATTTGATAGTGTTTCTGGACTTGTTTTGGTCAATTTCTACCATAGGTTTTTATTTTTGTGTTTGCTTTTGTGTGTCTTAATGTTTTCCTACTTTTTACCACTTTTAGTGGCATTTTCGTAATTCCGCTTGGCTGTTGGCATTTTCGTAATTCTGATTTTCTCGCAAATTCTGCCTTGTGATTATGCCGCATGAGTACTAAGAGCACTATCAATTCAGAAGATTTGTTGCCATTTGATCCTGAAATAAAAAGAACAATTATTACTGCTAGAAGAGTTGTTAGGCTAAGTCGTGGGATTAATATTGAGCCTGATTGTGGCCATTCTAATTGTGCCCATTCCGTTGATCTTTCTAATTGTGTTTCTGATAGTACTTCTGATAGTCTTGTTGTTTTCATTGATTCTAGTAGCAATTTTCCTAACTCGGAAATTATGGCGTAAGAACAGAAAATCGTCCCTACTTTAAAGGAATTGAATGAGCCTCGATGTTAATTATCAACCTTTGTGCATCCAATATCCTGCCCTTGCTGCTAACTTTGAGCTTAAATCTGGTCTAATATACTTGTTGCCTAAGTTTCATGGTCTTTCATGTGAGTGTGCCATTAAGCATTTGAAGGAATTCCATCTAGTGTGCAGCACAATGAAACCACAGGCCATTGATGTAGATCATATCAAGCAGCGGGCTTTTCCTTTCTCATTGGAAGGTGGAGCCAAAGACTGGATGTTGTACCTTCATCCCTCATCTATTGGGAGCTGCACTGATGTTCAGAGGTTATTTATGGAGAAATATTACCCTGCCTCAATAGCAACTGCGATCAAGAAGGAAATTGGCAACATTAAATAGGCCAATGGGGAGACTGTGCATGAGTACTGGGAGAGGTTCAAAAGGTTATGTGCAAGCCGTCCACACCACCGCATCACCGAGCAACTCTTGATTACCCATTTCTATGATGGTCTCGCTACCGAGACAAAGGTTTGGTGGATGCTTCCAAAGTGGTGGGGCTCTACGTAACAAGACACCCGAAGATGCCCGAGAATTGATATCCGAGATGGCAATCAACTCTCGAATTTGGCACCGGGGCCAATAGTACTCCCGTTTACCATGTTCAAACACCTCCAAATTCAAGACGATTCTCGAGATTAGAGAATAGACTTGATGATCTAACCTCTCCGGTGAGGCGCTTTGCAGTGACACGGCATACAACAATCTTCTCCTCCTCGATTGGGTACTCATGTGGGTTCTGCTCGACCCTTACCATTCTACCGACTCTTGCCCTACCTTGCATGATCCCGCTTATCAAGACCAAATAAGAGGTTCAAAGGGGTGTTTTTCCAGAAAGCCACAATACCGTGAGAATAATGCCTTCTCCAATACCTATAATCCTGGTTGGAGAAATCACCCCAATTTCCGTTGGAACCAGAATCGAACCAAAGTAACCAATATCGCACTGGGAATTACCAACAGACAAGATGCACCACGTAATTTCCATCAACAATCTGCACCTCCTTTGCCTTTGCCAACACCACCTCCTCGACCAGCCATATGTGCACCTCCACAGTAGCAAGACAACAAGAGGCTAGTAGTAGTGGTAGTGGTCGCTCCTCCCTTGAGGATATGATGAAGCAATTTGTCACGCCAATATGCGGTTCCAACGAAATTGACACTTCCATTCGAGTTTGCAAACACAGATTGGGAAGTTGGCAACATCATTGAACCAAATTCAACCTCGGGATCCAACACTCTCCCTTCACAAACAATCCCTAATCCTAAAGGGGATGTTGTAACATCCTAATTTTAATTTTTGGATTTAAGTATAATTATGAAATTAATTATTGGAATTTAAGACATATTTTTCCTGTAAATTAAGGAGAAATAATTTGGGAATAAGTTTGGCATAAACAATTTAGAGATAATATTTTGTCCAAAGAAATTAATTAATAAAGAAAATCCTTATAAGAAATTAAGGATTTACTTTTAATACTTAACCAATATTTACAATTAAAGGGGTAGAAAACCTAATTGCAAATGAAAGTATTGAAGATGACCAAGTGAAGTAATTTTTATTAGTGGTTCCACAATATAAGCCCATTCTTACAATTTATAATTTCTTCTTCCGTGGGCCCAAAGATAGAGATCACAAAGGCCACAATTTCATGCAACCCAATTTCTCTTATTATTCACTCCACCAACACCTCCAAATCCCTTGCATAAAAGAAAAAAAAAAAAAAAATAAATAACGTGGCCACATGACCATTTGGATGACAAAGCCCATACATCTTCCAATATTTACTACTCTTAAGCCCACCCTCTTGTCTGATATATTCATTTGGTTTAAAACCAAACCATTACCTCCAACATTCTAACTCGCTCATCTCAAATAAAAAAAAAAAACCGAACCCACTATCATGAAAAAGAGAACAAGAAATCATATTACCATATCTCCTCCACGTACGCATCTTATTTTCGGCACCAACCGCACACGCAAGAGCAGGAAAATCAGTAGCAACCGTACACCAACCAGCGATGCCATATCCTCGAGACACACACCCTTCGCACCAGCTTTACACCGTTGGACTGGGCCCAAATCCTCTTATTTAATCCCCATACTCCTTGCTTGAACGTGAGAACCCGAGAGAACATAGCTCCTCCTAGTGCTCTATTTTTAATCTCAAAAACAGGGGTAATAGAGAGGCATAAGGGTGAGAGTTGGACAGATAGTGAGGGAGTGGGTTATTGCAAGTTCTTTTTCTTTGTCTCTCGCTCAACATTGCCGCATCCAGAGAGGTAGTTTCACCAAACCTTCAAAGATTAAAACCAACAAAGCTAACCTAGGTAAGTCTCCTTCTCGTTTCCATAATGAAATCATTTTGTGTATATATATAGCTACAACACCGCTACATTCATGGAAAAAAAAAAAGAAAGAAAGAAAGAAATAATAGGAGAAACACATATTAGAAGCCCAAGGACCTTGCTGATAAAGTTTACTGTTATGATATAATTCCTCCATCAAAGCATTGCACATGTATATATGGGTGTTGGGGGTTGAGTCGGTATGTATGGATAAAGGCAGCCACGTAGGCTTGTGGGTTTAAGAAAGAATATACACATGTAGTTGCATATAAAATAGAGAAAGAAAGCTGCACATGGTAGAGTTATTTTTTTTAAAAAAAAAAATATGCAATTTTTGGTATTGTTTGATTTTATCATAAGAATTTTATTAAATAGGGTCAACCTTGCATGCTTGCTTACAACAACATATGGTAACTAAAAAAAAAAAAAAAAAAAAAAAAAAAAAAATTGTGCGCCCTTGCCTAATCAATACATGCATGTTTTCACACAAGATTTTAATGATTATGTGAAGGTGTGTCTTGTAATGAATAATAGTAATAATAGATATTAAAGAGGGAAGAAGAAATCTTGATATGTATACGTACATGATTTTGCTGTGTGTGTGTGTATGTTGTATAGGTGTCATCGACTCAAAGTCCCCTTGTCCATGTGTGTGTATGCGTTGATGCACCTGGAGAATTTTTTTTTTTTTTTTGGTGTTGTTATATTGTATAAATACATAAGAGTTGAAAACAATATTTAAGCTTTGATAACGTTGTAAATACTGTTGTGAGGTGAATCATATGCAGAATTCATTTCTATTAATGTTAAACTCAAACTACATGAAGCCTATTTTATGTAGTATTAGTATTTATCAAAGGTCTTGAAAGAAATCATGAGAAACATTAAATACATGCATTAAATCATATATATATTTTTGATGATTGGCATTTATTAAACTCCTAGATTAAAGTGTTAGCAAAGCCTTTGTGAGTTCAAAATAGTTGTAGATAAATGATGAAATAATGCATTAGTTAAATAATTAATTAATATATATATATATATATAATAATAAATAAATAAATAAATAAATATATTATTATTAGAATTTGTATTTCTTTTAGTTATAGGAAATTATAAATTATAATTGTGATAATGTAGAGCCTTTTTCGTGATCGGTGATTGTACGGGTTGTGCTCCTCAAACTAAGGTTAAGCTTGGAATTAAGGTAACCGGGGTTAATTTATCTTATATCCTTGTTTTGAACTGTAAGGTATTTTTTCTAAGTCTTACTTTCATATGGACTACTTGTATGTGTTTTGAAAAATTACGTGTATGTTTGAATATAAAATTATTTCAGTGAAGCAGTGTATTTTCCAATCTGTGTATTTAAGTTAATATTTTTATTGGGGTTCTTATTGTGGTGATGGTTATAATGTTTGTTGTGTGATGATGTACATGGAACAATAATTTAATAAAATGTTGTTGAAAATTCTAGTATTATTCTATTTCTTCTGTTATGGGATACATTGGGTTGTGTGGAAGAGATTGAAGGTGAAATTGTGCTCATCGGCTCTCTCATTCCTGGCCCGGAATTTGAGTTGAGTGTTTTGAGCGGACACCTCCCCGTTACGGTATATTGGTGGTGGGTTTGTGGGAAAAATTTTATCCCCTAGACCCCTAGTTGGTAGCCTGGGAGGGGACAGTATTCTTGAAGTGACTAGCTAACCTTGGCCGAGTATACTAGCACTAATAGGTTGTACCACGTCCAGAAGATATAAGGAGGAGTAGGATGGATGAGTGGGGATGGTTTTAAATATTGTTAATTATTATATATTATTTAATTATTATTGATATTTTAATTTCGATAGTAAACCCGCTTCTCCGACTTGCAATCCTTTCCCGCATATTTCATAAATTAATTTCGATTCTACGGGGACTTTATGTCTCACCCCGTTATTATTAAATTTTTCAAAGAGACCTCTAACCCTACTAGAGGACAAGGGAAGCAGCCGGAGGCATAGACATCGTGAAACTTGTAGGCCTATTTTTGGTATTATTGTTGTATTGATTTATATATTGCCATCATAGGGCCCTCATATTTTTGAACTACTACATTAACCACTTTTGGATGACTGTTGATTTTCCGAAGGCCTTATTTTATACACTATCATATCATCGTGGATCCACCATTATATCTTTTTCACCACTGTCTTGTGTAGCCCCTTTCTTGTGGGTTTGTGTTGTATGACTTGTGGGCTATAAATTTCCTATTCGATAATTGTGCCCTGAATTATAGATTTTCTGTTGTGGGTTTGTGGGAGAAATTTGTGCCCTGGACCTCGAGGTGTGTGTATTTCCGGGAAGGTTTTCCATAATTACCTACTAATCTGGCTTTGAGAAAACTTTATGGCTAATTGTTATCTTGTGAGAAAGAGTCTTTTCAGATGTGAGTGCTGTCTCGCTTCGATCTGGCAAGCAATTGAAGGAACCTAAACCAAATTTGCGAGATGTGACTTCCACATCAGAAAGAGAGTCAGAAAATGTGAAGATTGACTCTAAAAATAAAAAGGCAACGCAGCAAGGTGAAGAGGAAGACATTCCCATTCCTCTTCCTTTCCCTTAGAGAGCCCCTCAATCCAAGAAGTTGGCAGACAAAGCACAAGAGAAGGATATACTTGAGACATTCAGAAGAGTAGAGATCAACATTCCTCTCTTAGATTCAACAAACAAATCCCTAAATATGCCAAGTTTCTCAAGGAGTTGTGCACCAACAAGAGGCGATCAAGGGAAGTGAACAAGTGAGTTTGAACCCCGAGAATGTATCGACTCATCCGACCTACCATGCCTCGCAAGTGCAAGGATCCAAGGACGTTTTCTATCTCTTGCCTTATTGGTAATTATAGATTTGATGATTGCATGCTAGATTTAGGTGCTTCTATTAATGTCATGCCTGCATCTATTTATAAATCTCTTGGTCTTGGTCCTTTGTGTCCTACTGGTGTTGTTGTTCAGTTAGCTAATAGGAGTAGTGCTCATCCTCCTGGTTTAGTTGAAGATGTATTGGTCAAAGTTAATGAATTGATATTCCCTGTTGATTTTTACATTTTAGATATGGAGGATGAGTCTTCTAGTAGTAGGTCACCAATCATTCTAGGGAGGCCTTTCATGAAAACAGCTAGGGCTAAGATAGATGTGCATTCTGGTTCAAACATTTCTGATAGCCCTTCCATGTGTATGCATCGAATTCTATTGGAAGAGGACTCTAAGCCGGTGAGGCAGCCCCAAAGACGCCTTAATCCTATTATCCTTGATGTGGTGAAGAAGGAGGTCACTAAGCTTCTGCAAGCTAGTATCATCTATCCCATTTCGATAGCCGTGGGTTAGCCCTCTGTGGTTCTTAAGAAATCCGAGTCACCGTGGTAGCCAATCGAAGAATGAGCTCATTCCTACTCGAGTTCAGAATAGTTGGAGAGTTTGCATCGATTATAGGAGACTCAACCAAGCCACTCGTAAGGATCATTACCCTCTACTTTTCATTGATCAGATGTTAGAGCGTTTGGCTGACAAGTCCCATTACTGCTTCTTGGATGGCTACTTCGGATACTTCCGGATCCATATTGCTCCCGAGGATCGAGAAGACGACCTTCACATGCCCCTTAGAACATATGCCTACTGAAGGATGCCTTTTGGCCTTTGCAACGCACCTGGCACCTTTCATCGTTGTATGGTAAGCATTTTCTCTGAGTTTCTAGAGGACTGCATGGAGGTTTTTATGGATGATTTCACTGTATATGGGTCTAATTTGTCTAGAGTTTTGCATAGGTGTATTGAATCTAATCTTGTGCTGAATTATGAGAAGTGTCACTTTATGGTTGAGTCAGGTATAGTCTTGGGACACATAGTGTCTAGGAAAGGGATTGAGGTAGACCCTACTAAGATAGATGTAATTACTTTGCTTTGCCTTACCCCGCATCTCAACGGGAAGTTCACTTTTTTCTTGGTCATGCGGGTTTCTATCGGCGTTTCATTCGGGATTTCAGCAAGACTGCCCGACCCTTGTCCAATCTTCTGCATAAGGACACTGACTTTGTATTTGATGATGCTTGTAAGGCGGCCTTTGATCATTTGAAGCGTTGCCTGACTATAGCCCCAGTGATCCAACCCCCTGATTGGTGCCTCCCTTTCGAGTTGATGTGCGATGCTTCCAACTATGCGGTTAGTGCTATCTTGGCACAGCGGGTAGACAAAGCATCTCATGTCATTGCATATGCCTCCAAGACTTTGGATCCTACCCAGTCTAATTACACCACTACTGAGAAAGAGTTGTTGGCTATTGTATTTGCTTTTGATAAGTTTAGGTCATATCTGCTAGCAAGTAGAGTAGTTGTTTTCTCTAACCATGCTGCTTTGAAGTTTCTTTTGAAAAAGGCAGATGCTAAGACACAACTCATCTGGTGGATGTTGTTGCTCCAAGATTTTGATGTTGAAATTCGAGACAGAAGTGGAGCACAAAACTAGGTAGCTGACCACTTGAGTCGCATCACCCATTCTCCTTCTCACCCCTCTTCTATTCGGGATGATTTCCCTGATGAGCAGCTTTTAGAGCTGCAAGGTAAGCTTCCATGGTATTCTGATCTGGTTAACTACTTGGTAGCTGGTGTTTTGCCTGTTGATTCCACTAGGGCCCAAACCCTTAAATTAAAGAGTGAGTCTAAATATTATGTTTGGGATGACCCTTATCTCAGGGAAATTTTGTAGTGACCAAGTAGTTAGAGATGTGTGCTCGATCGTGAGTTTCACTCTATATTGCATTTTGCTCATGCTTCGCACTCGTGGTGGTCACTTTGGACCCCAAAGAACTGCTAGGAAAGTGTTAGATAGTGGATTATGTTGGCCTTCCTTGTTTCATGATTTCCATCTATTTTGTAAGTCATGTGATAACCGCCGAGAGCGGGGAGTATTTCCGTAGGCATGAGATGCCCCGAACCCTATATTGTTTTGTGAGATCTTTGATGTTTGGGGTATTGATTTTATGGGTCCATTTCCTGCTTCATATGGTTATACTTACATACTGCTAGCTGTTGATTATATCTCGAAATGGTTTGAGGTGAAAGCCACCCGGACTAATGATTCTTCTGTGGTGGTGGATTTTGTTGGGTCTAACATTTTCTACAAGTTTGGGATTCCTAGAGCCATCGTCAGTGACCAGGGATCCCATTTTTGCAACCGAAGCATGGGTGCCTTGTTACGCAAGTATGGAGTGCTCCATAAGTTCTCCACAGCATAACATCCTCAGACCAACGGTCAAGCTGAAGTCTTAAATAGAGAGATCAAGCAAATCCTTCAGAAGACTGTTAACTCTACCCGGAAAGATTGAAGTAAGCGATTAGAGGATGCTTTGTGGGTCTATCGTACCGCCTACAAGACTCCGATTGGGATGTCTCCTTATCGGCTTGTCTTTGGTAAGGCATGTCATCTTCTGGTTGCGTTGGAGCATCAAGCCTATTGGGCCATTAAGCAGTGTAACATGGATTTGGCTAAGTCTAGGATGGAGCGGAAGCTACAATTGCAAGAGTTGGATGAGCTTAGATTGGATGCCTATGAGAGTTCACGATTATACAAGGAAAAGACTAAGGCATTCCATGATAAGCATATTCTGAGGAAAGAATTTTCTGTGGGCCAGAAAGTTCTTCTGTTTTACTCCCGTTTGAAGTTTATGCCTGGTAAGATTCGATCTAAATGGGATGGCCCTTTTGAGATCACTAACATTTTTCCATTTGTTGCTGTTGAGCTATGTGATCCACCCACAGACTAACCTTGAAGGTCAATGGGCATCGCCTCAAGCCATTTCATGAGGGATCCCAAAGTGTACCGAGGAAGCGAGATTCTCCTCATTGATGCCACGTATCCTCCATAAACCCCTTGGGGAGTATTCTTCTTTCTCTCTCCCTCTTTCTTCTATTTGTTTTCCTTTTTCTACTTTGCTTTTTGAAAATAAATATAGTATCTCATTCTATGATTGCTACATATTATGAACTAGGACATTTTGATTTTAATGAATCATTCTGTTGGGTCTGTAATTCTTGACTCTTCGATTACATGTCTTGGTAGTTGATTTGATGTTGTTCACTGCCTAAGTTGGTATTGACCTTGTTAGGTTTTGGGCCAGCATGAATGGAATTCATCTTTTGCCATTCTTTCTTTCATGTGTGCATCTACTCATGATTTGTGTTCTCTAGAACTTGCTCCTTTTCTTTTTGAAACTACATTTTTCACTTACGTGCATAAGTATGATGGAAGCTTGTTTTCTTTCTTTTATTTTCCCTACTTTGGCCAAGTAGCCTTTCCCTTGCATTATGATTCCTTTGCTAGCCCCTTTGTGCCTTTTTGACCCATTCTTTTCTAAGCACATTACAAGGCTAAGCGTAAAACCATTTTATTCCGCACTTTGTAAATTTATTGAGCATTGGTTTCACCTTGGTTTTGTGTTAAGTGTGGGGGTTGCTCAGGAGTGCAACAGTTTAAGTGTGGGGGGGATGTTTGCCTTTGTCATTGTGATTATGTATATAGTATAGTTTCATTCTTTAAAAAAAATGCGAAAAAAATTAGAAAAACAAGAAAGAAAGAAAAGCAGAAAAAAAAGAGAACAAAAGAAAAAGAAAAGAAAGAAAGAAAGAAAAGCAGGAAAAAAAAAGAAATAAATAAAGAAAGAAAACACATAGAAAGAAAGGAGATATGTAAGTAAAATAAAAGTTTTCATACATAGAGAATGATTGTGTTAATCGGTTTCTCTTTAATTTCTTTGGTGCTTAGCCTCTCATTCCATACTATTACCTACCTTCACCCTAACCCCATTACAACCTTTTGATAATAAGCCCTCTTGATTTGTGCATGCATGTGTTATGAGTAGTGGAGACGTAGAAATTGAGCAAGCTTATGGTAGAATAAATTTCTTGAGTAGAATTTGAGCGATACACTTATTTACCTTGAACACTTGAGAGATTGATTGATTGAGCGCATCATTTGAGAGACCATCTTTTGTGATTAGCATCATTGATGAGATTGCCATGAATTGTAATTTGTGATGAAAGGATTTTGGTTTCGATTGATTGATATTTTCAAGCTTTGTGTCCCTTGTTCAATTTTTGCATTGTTAGTAATTGTTAGAAAAGAAGAGTTTCTCCTTTAGGTCTTTTTCTTTGAATTTTGCTCGGGAGTGCAAAAAGATAAATGTGGGGAATTTAATAATTGAATATTTCATACACTACTTTTTGTCCCTTGATTAATAATTTAGGACTCTTTAGCTAATAAATAATGGCTTTTATACTTATTTGAGCTTTGGGCCTTTTATTATGTTTTAGCCATTTTTAATAATAAAATTCAATTTTTACATTGCTTCACTATTCTCACCATAACTCTTGAACCAGACATCGGATTTGCCTCAGTTTTGTCTCATATTTCAGATGATTCAGAGAACTACAATTGTTATGAAGACATGAAGAGCAAATTCGGACAAGAGAGCGATCGATTTTGGAGCCAAAGTCATATGTATTTTTGGATTTTTATTTGGGCTCGAATTTTGTCACTTAAGCCCACTTTTATTTTATTTTTGTTTGGGCTGAATCCATTTCCATTTTTAGGTTAACTTTAAGTTAGATGGCAGCCACAAACATTCAGTCATTCACATTTTTAGATTTTTGTGGATCAAAATAAGAGTTTCTAAATTCTCTCAACTGTTCTTCGTGTTCATGATGAACCTCTTCATTTCTGCTCGATTTTCGTTCTGCATAACCATGATGGGCTAAGCTTCTGTGATTGACCCATGGATTGAGGATTCCACTATCCAGAGGACTCGTTTTTAATAGTAACAAATTCATTTCTGTTTTGTAATTTCGGATACGAATTACTTTCGGATTGGGTGTTAGATTTAACTCCCAGATTGAGATTTCCCAAGGATTGAGTTCGAACTAGGTTTAAGTGCTTGTTGTGCGATCGCACAGTGACACGCCGCTGTTCAAATAAATGTTAGGCGATCATCTAGTTGAGGGATTTTCTCGATGAACGCAGAGATTTTGGTTCGTCCGAATCAATCACGAGTTCGTTTCAAATGCTTTCGTCCGAGGAAGGAAAGTGGTGGAATTTGAAATCCTGGGTTAATCTTCTCGTTTATCTCGTTTAATCTGTGTTTATTTCATTTTGCTTCTGTTATTTCGTTTCTATTCTCTTTTGAACCAAAAACCCCCAAATTTATCAAGTTTGTTTTATTGCTGTTCGAATTGAACCGATTGCGAATTCGTTGGGAAACGCCCAGGTTAGATTATACCGCAAATCCTTTTCTAATCTAGTTATCTTGGGAGATTACGGCAAATCTCTCGTCAACCGGCCCAACCGACCAACAAATGTTTTTAGGTTACTCTTGCCGTCTCGCAACATCAACGTTTGTGGCGAGAGAAGAAAGACTCAAGAAACGCATTTGAATTTATATGCTACAAGTGAGTCCATAAGACCTTCATGCGATGCATTTAATTTCCCCGTCGTGCATTTATTTTGCTTCTTGGGTTCACCGTGATACAATTATGATCAAAAGTGATTATTTGTTATGCATTTAATGGGCAAGTTTCTTCGTAAAAAAAAAAGAAAAAAAGACATAACCGACATTGAGCATAAATATGCATTTGGTGTTGCCTTATTTTATATGCAAGTGTCAATATTTTTCGGATTATGTATGTTAAATCTTACTGTCTATAGGAATTCTACTATGGATTACAGTTGGATAAATGCTTTACGGGTGAGTGTTGAATATCAGAATGAGGTGAGGGACTTTATAGAATTTGCTAAACAAAATGCCCATGATAATAGTGGGAAGTTTTATTGCCCTTGTGTAAAATGTTTGAATGAGAGGTGACTAAGTCTTGAAGTTATACACACACATTTAATATGCGGAGGATTTTGTAAGACTTATACAGTATGGGTATGGCATGGTGAAAAATACCAAGTGGGTCTCAACATGGGGAAGTGGGCTTTGATGATAATGACACGGATATGGATGATCGCATAGAGGACATTAATCGTGATGTAGGAGAAGAGGCTTTTCATCAATCACATGCATATGGTAATATGTGCAGTGATGCAGAGACCTCGCTATACACTAGGTGTAAAAAAATACCAATCGTTGAACGCTGTATTGAAATTGGTAAGCTTAAAGGCACGTCATGGATTGAGCGACAAGAGTTTTTTTGAAATGCTTGAGGCTTTTAAGGACATGCTTCCGGATGATAATTGTAACACCCCTGCTGTTGTAAATAGTGTAAATTGTAATCGTTGAGAAACTATTGAAGAATTTTGACTGTAATCGAATTGTTACTACTTGTGTAATTCTTGTAACAAAAATATTAATTGAAAAAGGATGTCTGTATAGTGGAAGATAGGAAAGTGAACCCCAGAAAGGCCCAAAAATTCACCCACTTTGACCAGAGGAAAAAGAGGCTTTAGAGGGCCCAGGTTTGAAAAGGTGCGGAGCCCGTGGCGATACCCACCGCATAAATCCGGTATGATGAAGCAAGGGCAAAATGGTCAATTCCTTGACCTTTGGGCATTCAATTTCGTTCTATATGAGAAGGGAGAGAAAAAATGATGAGTTTACCCATATTCTGGTCCAAACAAAAGGCGGGACCCGCAGGTGATAAACCGATAGAAAAGGGGACCGATAGTGACCAGTTTGGGATTATTTTTGGATGAAATGAGACAAATGTGGGGCCACCTTGGAAAGAGGGAAGGCGCCACATGAATATGCCCAGGCAAGGGAGAATATCTGGCAAAGACAGGGAAAAATACAAAAGGACGTATTTTTGGACCCGGTGGGACCCGATAGAGACCGGTAGACCCCGAATTTGACTAATTAAGTGGGAGAATAAAATTAATTAGTGGGATCAGTTTTGGGACCCCCCTATGTGCATATGATCTGCTCTAATTGATAAAAATCTGATTTGAAGAAGAGTCAAGCTTAGTCAACCAAATTATTAACATGTGGGCCCCGCCGGTAAATCAAAAAGCTATTTTGAATCACATTGGATAATTCCTATCAAAATTAAAAGGTGGAATCTGATTATATGGTATATGGGTAGAAAACACGCCACATATCCCTCCTAGAAGACTCTCAAATCTGCACATGGGATAAAGATTAAATAAAGACAATTAGTTACCAACCAAACTAGGAATTTATTTAGTTACATTGGAACCAAATAACCACTTTGGATTATTATTAAAAGGAGCTTAATTTGTCATTTCCATTTCCAAAAAGGCATGGTCCAGCTGAAGAAGAGGGAGGGGACCAGCAAGCTTCCATAGCCAAGCTCAAGCTCCCAACCACCTTGTCCACCAATCCAAAGCTCTGGAATAGGTAACTACCGACAACTTGAACCCTTAAAGTTTAAACTTTGGATTTTCGTGCTGTTGGTTGAGGCTTGGTTTTAGGGTCTGATTTTGGAGTTTTTGATGGTCCCAAAGTTTTTAAAACATGATTTTGTGTGGGGTTAAGCTATGGTTTAAGTTTCCTAACTCAAAAACCCCAAAACTCAAAGAAGAGGCTTGCTCGCGCATTCGATTCTGGCAAATAAGCTTCAAAGATGTTTTTAAAACAGTAATGACCTTGGTTTGAGCTGAACTTTTACAAGTGAACATTAGGCATCATTTTGATATGTAACTCGATATATTTTTGATTTACCAATTGAGAGATACAAATTTTCAAAGTTAGCTCTGTCTGCAACAGGGCGAAATCTGATCCAGGTGTGAAAAGTGAGAAACAAGATAAAATAAAAGTACTTTCATGGTCTGAGAATATTTTTCATGAACAACAGACATTGCAATGGTGAAAATGGCGCTGGAAGCATGCAAAAATGATTTGTTTGGAATTTATTAAAAATCTTACAAGTTGGGCCGTAAACACTAGATTTCCTCGGAAAAGTTGTGTTGGGCTCGGTTTTGATAAGAAAAATGTAGTGGCATTTTTGTAAATACCGAATGAGTTTATTTTAATGATATTTAGGTCAAAGGAACCCTTGGAAAATCAGCGGGCCCACTAAGATATTAAGGACAATATTTACCACACCAGGTAGTAACCGCTTTACTCAGATATCTTTGTGTGTTTTGGCTGTATGTTTGTGATTGCCATGTATGTTGTTGCTTTGTATATGTTGTGCCAAATACGCATACGTGTTTTATGATTCCTAGCACTGAGGACGTTCAGTCCGAGGTCGGCCTTAATTGGCAGTTGTGCGGGTTGAGTTTCAGTTCGGGGTTGGCCTAGTGAGGGCGGCTTTACGGGTTGAGAGTCCAGTGAGAGCGAGGCTTGCCTTGGTAAGGCGGTGTATGTGTTCTTGGACTGTGTTATGTGTTATACTGTTATATGACCTGAATGCATATATGGTATGTGTTTGGTATGTTTCTGTATTTTTATCTGGCATGGTTGCTTACATACTCCTTACACATTTAGTATTTGAGCATTGACGCTTACTCTGGGGGCCATTTTCGGACTCCAGACACTAATACAGCTGCAGGGGAGCGTACCGACCGGTGAGGATCTTTGTTGACAGGGTAGGGCCCGATATTGCTGTGAAGAGTAGGGGATGTCCTACCGTATTTTGTATTTTACCTTTTGGATGGCTGTATTATATTTCGGGATTTATTTTGGATTACTGTACCCTTAACCCTCTGGGGATTTATACTTTCTGTTGTTTTTACTTTTATCAGTATAGTAGTTGGTCCAAACCGGTCTTGCGCTCTGTCTCACGTACTCTGATGCATGCTAAAGTACTTAATAAATAAAGGAAAGGTAATTATTAAAAGGAGTCCCTCTAACCCGCCACCCGAAAGGGCGAGGCCAGTGGAGGTGTAACAATAATGTGTTACCGCATCAATATTATGATGCTAAGAAAATACTTTGTCCACTGGGATGGAGTACAAAAAGATTCATGCATGCCCGAATGATTGCGTATTGTATAGAAAAGAGTTTGAAGAGAAGCAGAATTGTCTGATATGTGAAACCCCAAGGTACAAGTCAAATAAGGGGCCTACAAAAGTGTTGTGGTATCTGCCAATCATACCAAGGTTTAAGCGGTTGTTTGTGAATGAAAATGATGCAAAAAAGTTGAGGTGGCATGCAGATGAGAGGATTTCTGATGGAAAGCTTCGACATTCGGCTGATTCTTCTCAATGGAAGAAAATCGATCAATTATTTCCAAACTTCGGCGAAGAACCTAAGAACCTTAGGCTTGCCCTTAGCACGGATGGCATGAATCCATATAGAAGCCTTAGTAGCAGACAAAGTTCATGGCATGTACTCTTGATTATTTACAACTTATCTCCTATGTTATGCATGAAACAAAAGTACATCATGCTGTCTATGTTGATTTCCAAACCAAAACAACCCGAAAATGGCATTGATGTTTACCTTCAGTCCTTGATTTAAGACTTGAACGAGTTGTGGGAAGAAGGTGTCGATGTTTTTGACTCTTTCAAGAAGGAGGTGTTTAAAATACGAGCCATGATATTTTGTACTATAAACGATTTCCCAGCATATGTGAACTTGTCATGGTATAGTGTAAAAGGACATAAAGCATGTCTGGTTTGTGAAGAAGGCACATGCTACCATCAACTTCAACATCGAAGAAAGACGATTTATCTTGGCCATAGGAGACTTATTAGATGGGGCCACCCATATCGTCGATTAAAGAAAGCTTTTTTTGGTGGCCAAGAGATGAAGATGCTCCGGTGGCATTGACTGGGGAGCAAGTTTATGAAAAGGTGAAAAATATCAATGTTATCTTCGGTAAGACTGCAACGAGTAGAAAAGAAACAAATATATGGAAAAAGAGATCTATATTCTTCGATCTTCCCTATTGGCGCAATCTTGATGTGAGACATTGTATTGATGTCATGCATGTGGAGAAAAACGTATGTGATAGTATTGTTGGCACGCTTCTCAACATACAAGGTAGTTCCAAGGATGGTGTAAAGGCAAGATTGGATTTGCAAGCAATGGGAATACGCGAAGACTTACATCCAAGGCCATATGGGAAGAAAACTTATTGTCCCCCGGCTTCTCATACTTTGTCTAAGGATGAGAAACAAAGTTTTTGTGAGTGTTTACATGGCACAAAAGTTCCCTCAGGGCATTCTTCAAATTTTAAGAGGCTTGTATCGATGAAGGACTTGAAATTAGTAGGACAAAAGTCTCATGATTGTCATGTCTTGATGCAACAACTACTCTTGATAGCTATTCGAGGCATTGCCGAATATGATCTTCAGGTCGTTTTGACTAGACTTTGTGTCTTCTTCAATGCGGATTGTAGTAAATTTTCCGAGATTGAAAAGTTGGATGAATTGGAGAATGAAGGATATCTTATATTGTGCCACCTTGAGAAGCTTTTTCTTCCTACATTTTTTGACATCATGGTTCATCTAATTGTTCATCTAGTGAGGAGATAAAGTTCTCGCGGCCCTATCCATTTACGTGGATGTACCCAATTCAAAGATCTATGAAATTCCTAAAAGGGTATGTGAAGAACGCATACCGGCCAGAAGCATCAATTGTTTAGAAATATGTTTCTGAAGAAGCCATGGAATTTTGTCAAAATTATTTGGCCAAAGTAAGGCATATTGGGCTTCCAAAATGTCGATGTCAAGGGGGTAGACGAGGGGCTTCAAGAAAGAGTGTGGATCCTAATGAATTGTCACAAGTCCACTTATACATCTTGAATAATGTTGATGAAGTTCAAGCCAAAGATAGCTTAACATAAAGAAGCTGTAAGGAAAGAAAATCATCAAATGACTGAATAAAGGTTGATTAGGGAGCATAATAGAACTTTTGCACACTGGTTCAAACAAAAGGTCGAGGGAGAGGAATGTGTTTTTTATACAATCAAATGGTTAGCATGTGGTCCTAAGGTTGATGTCATAAGTTGGAATTGGTATGTGATCAATGGTTATACATTTTACATGAAGTCCCTAGATGATACGAGCACGGTCCGTAATGCAACAGGTGTTTTTGTTAGAGGGTCAATCTATGCACTTCTCTAGTTCGAAAGACAAGAGGCCTTTATTGGTAGTCATGCCATATTATGGTGTTATTGAAAAGATTTGAAAGGTGGACTATGTGAAAATTAGACTTCCCATTTTCAAATGCAAGTGGGTTAATGTCAACAATGGTGTTCAGATCGATCGGCTAGGATTTACATTAGTCGATGTCAATGGTGGAAGTTTTGGAGATGAACCTTTTATTATGGCAGACCATGTGAAACAAGTGTTCTATATCACCTATCAAGAAAATAAAATGTGGTCTGTAGCTCTCTAAGGAAAAAGGGTCATTAATATTGATGAGGAAAGGCATTCAAATTATGGTCTTCCTGAGAGTACTCCTTTTTCAAAGGGTGTACCGGACATGAACGAAAAAGATGAAGCGGATAATGAACCCGTCATAAGAAATGATCATCAAGAAGGGATATGAGAGGATATCACTTTATAAAAGAGTCAATTCATAAGGTAATATTCATATGCAGAATTCTTTGAAAACTTTAAGGTTTTAACTATATTATATTCCTTCTATGTTCATAAACAATGTCACCGACTATGAAGTTTGTTCTTGTTTTATTTTTGTGGCGTGATCCGATCCAAAGGGGCATGTTATAAAAGAGGATATTACGTTGTTGGGTGGGAATCGAGATGAAGGCATGGTGAATATTATATTGGGCATGTATGTTGTATTTGTAACTTATTGTATTTGTAAGTAAGTTATCTTATTGTATAAATTAATTTAGGTGTTGTAGTCAAAGTATAATCATTAATTAAGAGGCCACATAACTCATGGTGAATAATATTTGTATTCTTTTTCCCAATTCAATTTATTCATAATTGTTCATAGCTTGTAGCTTAAAGTATCGACTTTTATGTGCTGGATTGGGTGGTGGATTTGTTTACATATATTTTATATATAATCAAGAAGAACAGAACATGGAAAAATTCAGGAAAATTTAGACCAGGAATAAATACGCCGGTCTTAAATGTTCAACTGTTAAGACCAGATGTTTTTATATGTCTGGTCTTAAAGTTCAGTGTACACATTTGATATTAAGCCTGGTCTTAAAAGTTGGTCTTTTAAGACCGGTATATTTATATGTCCGATCCAAAATAAATTTTTTAAGACTGAATGTATTTATCATCCAGTCTTGAAAGTCGATCTTTTAAGACCGCGTATAATTAGTTGTGCAGTCTTAGAAGCCGCTAATTTTTAGACCATATTTATTTTTGTCCGGTCTTAAAATTCCAATCTTTTAAGAGGAGCCTAGTTGTTGGCCGGTCTTAAAAGTTGAGTTTTAGGACCAAACAAAAATATTTTAGGTTTATTTAGTATGACTTTTAAAACCCAATGTTTTAAATGTCTGGTCTAAAAGAGTTTATTTAAGATCGGTTCGAGTCCGGTCTTAAATGTTAGACTTTTAATACCTGCTGGAACAAGACCGATCGCAGGTCCGGTCTTACAATGCCTCTTTTGTCCGGTCTTTAAAGCCATTTTTGCACTAGTGATTCTCAATCATACACTCTCAGGGAATATTCGGTATTCAAGATCTTTCCCTATGCTGCTACAACAACTATCAACATTAAATCATTTCATATCATGTAGGTATTGTTCTCAAACATACCTCAAATAACACGATATCGATCAATATTATTAAGGGCTCTACTCTCAATCATTCTTTCTAAGGGAACATCATGAGATTAAAATCATTCCCTAGCAACTAGTAACCTCGAAATACCTCATACACACGAGTACTATACTTTAGTACCTCAATGCATTCAGATCAATCAAATGCCTAAAGAATCTCTCGCTATCAAATCAGATTATTAGGTTCACCAACCTAATTCTAAAACCTCGAACAAACCCAATAAACATGCAACAATCATCATGATTCATAACCTATAACATTCAAGCACTATCCTCAAATAACCTCAAATTGATAATCGTTAGATTCCCAATTGACTCCTAAAACCTCAACATCAGTCAAGCTAAGGAATCATATTACCTCAATAATACCCAAAATACAAACTAGGATCATAATTCATCTTCCTAGTCTAAACCTCAAAACATTCAATCCATATCAACACTATTCACGAGGTTCTAATTTCTATTTCAATCCTCAATATCACAGGGGTATATTTTAATGTTGTTTTATTACCTCAAGTTTAATCACCATTGCTCAATCATACCCAGACAATTGAGTATCGATCAATGTTCACAGGATTCCTACTCTCAAGTACTAGAACCTTAGCTCAATCTTATTCACATTTTGGCCTAGGCACTGTTTCAACTTATATCGGATTCAAACCTAGTCTCAGCTATATCCTAAAATCCTCATAGCATCTCTAGGGATCACTATAAGTCAAAACTTAAAGCACTAAAGCCTCAAGCCAAGGAATCTCAAATTCCTATAATACTTCCTAGGGGTCACCTTGTTGGGATCCGTACACACAGCGGATTTAAAATTTTACGAATCTCGTCCCGAGGATCACTCAAGCACGTTTAAATCAAGGTTAAGGAACCCGAATATTACCTATGTCGAAACAGTACGCGTCTCTTCTAATTTGAACTGGTGGGTTACCTTCTCGATCAGCAGAAGATGACTCTATGAATCAGCTTCCTTTACCGGTATCCACATGAATAATCCCTGAACCCGATTGCGGCAGCGTGCTAGCCTCTTTGAATTTTGCGTCTATCTCAATTTTTCACTCTAGGGTTTTCTCACAGCTTTCTAATACGCTCGACAAAAGTCCCGTTAGTTTTTCCAAACCCATTCAGCGTATTATATTCAAAATTAATCCTCATTAACTTTGAAATTCGAATTTTGAATATGGACTAAAATATATTAATTAAATCTATCTAATAGATATAATGTAATGTATTTATTTAATATGAATTAAAAGCCGATCTGAAATTTGAATTTTGAATTTGGATTAAAAAATATATTAATTAAATCTATCTAATAGATCTAATGTAATCTATTTATTTAATCCAAATTAAAAACCGTCTGATTTAATTTATTTCTATAAATTAAATCAGAAATGATATCTATCTATTTAATTAAATCTGAGATACTATATCTCAATTTAAATTAAACAGATATATGATATCTTTATTCGAAAATTAAATGAGATACAATATCTCTATTTGTTTTAGATATTTAATTTATCAAATAAATTAAAGACAAAACAAATATTATATAATAATATTATAATCTCCATTAAATAATATTATTATATCATTTTTGAATTTAATATATATATATATTCACCTCGATTAAATTCGTATTCATTAAATCTCGATTAATCGAGATTCAATGAATCTGACACTTTTACTCGTGTTGGGTTATTCTTGTGTGCGACCCAAGCCCACATGAGATTGGCGTGGGCCAATACTGTACCATCCCACAAGTCACAAGTGGCCTCTAGCAAGACATTGCAACTACCCAATTTAAATGGGGATCGATGACAGGATACAACCTATCGTACAACCATGTCACGTCCCTTTTGTCACGCGACAATTTGGTCAAGGATGAGCCATGGATAATGTCAACTTCCTTTCTTGACCATTACTTTCTCGATTCTCAAGTAGTCTAATAAGTGAAATGGAAACTCCTTTCCATCATAGTATGGCCATACATTTCTTAGACTCACTCATCGAGGGCCAAGATTATCTCTATAAATGTGAGGGACAAATTTCATCTTGACCATTCACATTCCTCCGCATGAAAATCACTGATCCCGATCTCAGCCTTTATCATCACTCGGTCAAAGATGACTTTTGACTAGGTCAAAGGTCGCCGAGTCATCATGTAGGAATCCATGATGATCTCGTGTCATAGGGTGTCGTGACGCGTTATACATGAGATAAGCTTATGACTTAATCCATGCAAATTTCTTATAGTGGGTCTGTCCAAGACCTTGTACTCTTACAAGTGCCCATGACTTTGATTCATATCTCCATACCTCATCAAAGTCATACTGGTCTTATCTCATCTTCGCTCCCGCGTTGACAACCGACCAGGGACATTTAGGATAATCTATAAGATATATCCATGGATACAGTTATCACTATAAACATGCGAATGAAGTGATAACTTAATGGAGAACAATGACATGTCCCTAGGGCATAATTTCCAACACACCTATCCCAAAATTTCTCTTGTCTAAGCTCACTTAACTTTCGAGTGCCAATCTTGTTCTGGGGTACTCATACTAGTACAAACTATTTCCCTTTTCGGAACCCAGATACCATCTCCACAGGGAACCCTAATTAATATCAACTTCAGCAAATACTTTCCTTCTAATTTTTATTATGGGAATCAGTCCCTGATTTCCATATCAGAGGCCACAAGGTTAGCAACAGAACTCATACTCTATGCTACCTCCTTTATCAGAAGAGTCTTACCAACTGGAGCCCAACCCTCTTCCTTAGGGTACTTATCCTACATGTTCCATTTGCCCAAAATTACATATGTACCCTTAATCATGTACGTTTTACCAGTACCGTCCAAACCATGCTCTGATACCAAACTATTACACCCCTACCGGCCTCGCCCTTTCAGGCGACGGGTTAGAGGGATCCTTTTCACTTATTTTTTTCCATTATTAACTATTCCCTTAAAAAACATCAAAGTGTGCGTGGCAGAGCATTTGATTGGTTGGGACAACTACAATATACTGGTAAAGGTACATACAAAAACATCAAGTAATCCAGTAGGGTCAAGAGTACAATAGTCCAACGTAAGTACTGCGCAATAAGTAAGTTCATACAGTCATAAAGATATACAATGAGATAAGGCATTCCGTACGTCTTCAATCTTCATCTTCATTGTTCTTGCCCTTATCTTTTCCACAGTCCAACCGGCCTACCGCCTTACACTGTTTCTTTGAAAAAAGTCTTGCACACCTCGAAAATAGTCAACTCTCCCCTTGGTGTTGGAATTATGGTCCACACGTGCTAACACCCTTAGAACTTCAATTGCAGATGCCTTACTCTTCCCTTGGACCAAAGCCTTCAGCTGGAGACTCCCTCTCTTCACCTCAATTACGTGCTTGGCTGGTGGAAAATGAAGGGGGGGAAGGTGTCCTTATATAGACTCCAAAGGTGGGGGCCCTTGCCCAACCTTGATCACGATCCAACGGTCAAGAAAATTCTCCGGATTTAATTATAATTTATTTACTTGATTCTCAAGGGTTCTAGAGAACTCTTTTGGGCAGATGGGTGGCACATTCCAAGACCAAAAATGAGATTCCAAAATTGCCCCCGAAGGTGGTTTCCAAAATTGCTAGGTGTAGGTTTTAGGTCTAGGGGTAAAATGGTCATTTTGCACTGCTTCTTCTCCAAGCCAATGGGACCCGCGTGATCTACCCTAGGATATTTCATAATTACCCCTTTAGAGTCATAATTACTTGTCTTTCACTAGTCATGTCAGATTCAATTTGTGTGATCTAGATTAATTCTGGTTATTTTATCTTTCTCTCTTTTCATAATTACATGATGTGACCCTTCTCTTTCTTCATAATTACATGATGTGACTCTTCTCTTTTCATATTTACATGATGTGACCTTTTCTTTTACTCCAAGTTACTTTTTCTCTCCTCTGTGCCTACCAATTTTGTCCTCCCTCTGTGTCCAGGGGTTTGGGCCCGACTCCGGTAAACCCTAACTGGTCCCGCTTGGCTCCTTTTTGCCGATTACACCTTTCCTCTAATTCGTGCTACACTGTGGGACTTGTGTTGGCCCGAAATAATAGTCTCTTTTCCTTGACCACAGGTAGACGAAATATAGTACCTTAAGAATTAAGAAACCCATACTTCAGTATCTCACAACCGCCTCGTACTACGTGCTACCCGATAAACTAACTTCTAACCCCGACATGCCATGTGTCCGACGTAGTACTACTATCACTGACTTCTTCTCCTACACTTGGTCTAGATACACATTCTCTCTCTCTTCCCTTCTTATTTCCTTCAAAGACGTAGGACATTCATGACTGCCCTGAAAATGCCATATACTTATCTATACTGGCATATTTCCGCTCAACTAATTGTCCTCTACTTCAAGACATAGATGAGCGGCATGCTTTCCAACTAGATTTACACCGTATACGTCTTCTAAGCCCATTTTTTATTAGCACTTTAATCCCACGACGTGTACACACTAGGTCCACTGACCCGCATGGCTAAGTTACTTGGCCCCAGAGAGGCTTCCTGACTCTCGACATTCTTGGGACTCTTCCCGAACTGGGCTTAGTCGTCCGCCTATCTTAGGCTTATTCTCAATTCTCAGGGTCTAGAATTTGGGGTGTTATAATAAAGAGCAAGAGACCAAATCTTTCTGGGAATGGCCATGCCCAAGAGTAAAAAATACTGAACCACATAGACCAGCCCTTCCTTAGTTTAAGCACCAAATGGTTTGAAATAACTTTATCAAATTCATGCCAGAAACTATGCTCTGATGAACCTCTTCGGGCATTTGCTCCAACCGGCGCCTCTTCACGGCTCCATCTACTGATGCCTTTTCCCAACTCCGTTTATGTTGTTTTCTTAGATCCTGGTTCCTTTCTTGAATTTTTAGTCAAGGCTGAGATTCAATACCCATTGAATCTCAGGTAACAGTTAACCTCATGCTCAAGTAATAACAGTATATATGATAGATATTCATTACATTTCAGCATCAACCATACATAGCACACATTTGATGTAAGGTTACAACAACACATAGCGCACAACAAATGTAATGTTAACAACACAACAATACATAGCACACGGCAAATGTAATTTTCGCAACATTTGCACTAACTAGTGCCACGACAGCTCCTTGTATCCTCAGTGCTAGGAAAACAACACTACGGCGTATCAAGACTATAACCTGCACAAAGCTGAATGTATATAAATAGGTGACATAAGCCCCATAACCTTAGTCACAATGCCTGACCTAAGACCTAGTCTTGTCCATCACTTCATGAATCATTCCATCACATATAAGTATACAAGACACATCAGAGTTAAAAGTTACAATACGCATACGTACCTTTCACCACATAATTGCCAAAATGCCCGACCTTTTGAATCGGACTCCGGACTTCCGGATATCCTATAATGTTATCGTCGGATTATTTCCTTTTCCATGATATTATAATTAATATCATATTTCCTAGAATAATATCAAAAAGGATATTTTCACCAATTTTGACATTTCTACCATTGGTGGATTTGTTATTACAATTTTGCCCTTTACATTTCCTTAAAAATGCAACTTTCAGCATTTCTGCCCAGATTTTTTGGTAATTTAGAAAAATCATAATTAATGCTACAAAATCAAACAGAGGTGCCGTAAAATTCCTCATGATCCTTAACATGTCTAGTTTTGAGGAAAAATAACGACTTTCACTTGAAAAATATGAGTCAATACCAGTTTATTATTTTATAATCACTGTTCAGATTTTCTTCTAAAAAACGTGACCCAACTTCAAGAATTTTGTCTCCTTCTACAGAACTCTAATTGATACATATTTCATATCATTGGAAAGCTATACATGTCTACTATAACCATGTAAAATTTCATGATTTAATGATTTCATTTTCTTCATAAAATAATAGCATTAATTTTTCTGCCAGTAGAAAGCTTCAAGCCAAAAATTTACCGATGTTTGCTACTTTGATCTTCAACTTCCAAAAATTATGTTCCACCATATTCTCTATCAAATTTTCATTTTAAACCTATTTTCAATCTCAAAAATATGAAAATGAAATTGCTTTTGAAGATTCCAAATTAAAACATAACTTTACCATAAACCAAAAGACCAAAGCTAAAGAACTTACCTTGAACTTTCCTTCTACTTCTTCTAGCTCCTCCACACTCACTCTCATTTACTATATTCTATTGGAACTTATTTTGGTGTGAAGAATGAAGAGGCAATCCCTCCTATTTATAGGCAAGTTCAAGACTTGTGGGCCTCACATGTGCAATTACCAAATCGCCCTTCTCTTCATCTTATGCAACAAGTTTTCTCTTTCTCTTTCTCTTTCCTTCTCCAAAACCACCCCTCTTCTCTCTCCTTATCCTCTTCCATTTTCTTATCCTCTTCCATCATCTTATCCTCTTCCAATTTGCATGTGCTCTTATGATGACAACCCTTGGATATTTATTTGCAAATCCTATCTAATCTTACCCCAATCCTTTGATTCCTATTCATTGGATTAAAATCACTTTATTACACTTAATCCTAACCCTTCATTTTTGTTAGAAAAATCCTATCACTATTGAAGATTTTTTTCCCCTTTAAAACATGTGCTTCTACAGTTAAAATATCTTGATTTTAATATAATAAACTCCCTCTTCCATGTGCCTATGCATCACTTTTGATGGACCATAAGGGTTGATTGTGTAATCCTGTTAGCATCACTTAATGAAGTGTTTTATATGCCATTAACTATAATTGTCATAATATGATTGGTTCCTTAGTTAATTATGGTCATTAGTATTTCGCACAAGCTTAATCTTGTCTTTCCATTGGCCCCTAGATTTCAAAATAAGACATCCCTTAATTGATGCTTTTTAATTTGTCTCTTGATCAATTTGAAGAATTACACAATTTATTTCAATTAGTGTAAGCTTAATTGCCCATTAGTTTTTACTAATTGCCTTTAAATTGCTTAAGTGTTTTCATAACATTTCTTGCTTCTTTTGATCATAAATTAACCATTATTTGATGTGTTAATTATGTCACATTTTATTGTCCTAAATATGTAGTCTCAAATCCAACCATTTGTCCACTAATTTCCTAGTGAAATTTGGACAAAATTATAATCATTTGAGACACATATTCACCTTTGTATTTTAGTAATTATCTTCCAATCACTACTACAAAATACCTAAAAGATGACCTAAAAAAGACCGAATTAACGTCCTTATTCTACGGGACGTCGGGGAGAGCGAAGTCGTTTGGTGTATATGAGGCGACCTGAAAAGAGTTCAGGTCGCCCCATATGAGGCGACCTTAACACAAATCAGGTCGCCTCATATGAGGCGACTGAAGAGTTCAGTCACCCCATATGAGGCGACGAAAAAGAGTTCGGTGTTGGAAATTATGCCCTAGGGGCAATTCATTGTACTTTGGATATTTAAGTTATTTAAAGTATTCTCTTTAGTTATCATTTTCGTTTGCATGTTTGTATTGATAATCGCATCCCTGGATACATCTTATAGATTATCCTAAATGTCCACTCGTCGGTCATCTACGCGGGCGAAGATGAATTGAGACCATATGACTTTGATGAGGTATAGAGATACAATCAAAGTCATGGGCACTTGTAAGAGTACAAGGTCTTGGACCGACCCACTATGAGAAAGCCGCATGGATTAAGTCATAAGCTTATCTCATGTATAACCGCGTCACGACGCCCTATGACTGAGATCATCATGGATTCCTACATGATGAGTCATCGATCTTTGACCTAGTCAAAAGTCACCTTTGACCGGAGTGATGATAAAGGCTAGGATCGGGATCGATGGTTTTCATGCGGAGGAATGTGAATGGTCAAGATGGAATTTGTCCCTCACATTTGTAGAGAGATAATCTTTGGGCCCCTCGATGAGTGAGTCTAAGAAATGTATGGCCATACTTGTGATGGAAAGGAGTTTCCATTTCACTTGTTAGACTACTCGAGAATCGATAAAGTAATGGTCAAGAAAAGGAAGTTGACATTCTCCATGCCTCATCCTTGACCGAATTATCGCGTGACAAAAGGGACGTGATATGGTTGTACGATAGCTTGTATCGTGTCATCGATCCCCATGTGAATTGGGGAGTCGCAATGTCTTGCTAGAGGCCGCTTGCGATTTGTGGGTCGACACGGATGTTGGCCCACTGCCAATCTCATGGGCTGTGGTCGCACACAAGAATAATCCAACACGGGTAAAAGTGTCCGGGTTCATTGAATCTCGATTAATGCGAGATTAATGAATACTTGAATTTAATGCAGGGTAAATATATATATATATATATATATATTTAAATTTGAAAATAATATAATGATATTATTTAATTGAGATTAAAATATTATTATTATATTATTTGTTTTATGTTTAATTTATTTGATAAATTAAATATCTAAAACAAAATGTAGATATTGTATCTCATTTAATTTTCGAATAAAGATATTATTGTCTATTTAATTTAAATTGAGATATTGGTATCTCGATTTAAATAAATAGATAGATATCATTTCTCCGATTTAATTTATTGAGATAAATTAAATGAGAAGGCTTTCAAATTTGGATTAAATAAATAGGTTGGATTAAATCTATCGATAGATTTAATTAATTATTTTTTAATCTAGATTCGAATTCGAAATTTCAGATCTGGCTTTTAATTCGATTAAATAAATATTATTATATTAGATCTATCGGATAGATTTAATTAATATATATTTAATCCAGATCTAAAGTTTGAATTTAAAAATTAATACGATTAATTTTGCATTAAATACGCCGAATGTTTTAGAAAACCTACGGGACTTTCAAATCGAGCGTATTCTAAAAAGCCGCGAGAAACCCTAGAGTGAAAAATAGAGAGAGACGCAAAAGAGGCGCTAGCACGCGCTAGCCGTGTTCGGGGATTGTTCGTGTGGATACGGTAGAGGAAGCCGATTCTACGAGTCGTCTTCTGCTGATCGAGGAGGTAGCCCACCTGTTCAACGAAGTAGAAACCGCGAACGAGTTCTTAAAAGGTAATATCCGGATTCCTTAGCCTTGGTTTAAACGCACCTGAGTGATCCTCAGGACGGGATTCGTAGAAATTTTAATCCGCTGCGTTGTACGGATCCCAACATTCAGGTCGCCCCATATGAGGCGACCTTAACACAAATCGTCACCTCATATGAGACGACTGAACCCAAATCAGTCGCCTCTTTTTAGACGACACGAACTCTATTTTGGTCGCCTCATATGGGCGACCCGAGCCAGTTGTTATTTTTCTGCCATTTTAGGCGACCTGATTATCTATTCCGGTCGTCTCTTATGATCCAAAGACGCCCTGAATTGATTTTCGTGTCGCCTAAATTATTTTTTAAAAAAAAATGTGCTTGCTGTTTTTTTGGCCAATTTGCTGCAAATACTTCACAAAATAATTAAGCGCATATGCAGTAATGACAATAGATAATATATTATGACTGTATGAATTATATGTATGTGCATTCCATCAAAAGAAGGTGAAATAACAATGAATACAGCAAGGTTCAATAAGAAAATTGTAAAAGTGACTTCAACAAAAGAATTGGCTACACATACAAGATCATACAAGAGAATGACAATATAGATGTTCTGATCAGTTCAACAAAATCAATCAAATTCACAACTTAGCTTCCAACATAACCATAAGGATGCAAGAATATCAACAACTCCAAAGAGAAAACTTCAACCGCAGCCTAAGAAGACAAGTTCAGAAAGTCACCGATAATGAATTAAAGTGTAGCAATAAACTTTCAAAGAAATTCAACAACGAAAAGAAAGAAGGTATGACCTAGATTTAGGTTACTAAAACTAGACCAAAACAACAAACAAAGCACCACTATGACAACAAATTTTTCTCACATTTGGATTCAATTAATCTCCAAAATTTCGCAACAGCTTTCACAATTTAATGCAGCGATTAGATAGCATCAACATTCCCTTCAATGGGCAATAACACCGATATGCGACAAGAGGCAAATATATATAGCGAATGACTTTTGAACACAAAGCTCAACAGAATTTCAAGGTTTCAAGATACGAATTTAGCTCAACTCTAATGCTAAAGTGAATGAGAGCCACCTAGTAATAATCACAAGTACCACACAAGCAAATCAAACACCTCCCAAGCAAGAAGCACACATAAACTTTCAAAGAAATCGCTTATGATGGTATGATTCAACAAAATTCTCAAGTCTTGGTTATTGGAAAATCAAATGCAGAAGGTATAATGGCAAAATCAAACCTCATATGACAGTGATCTATTTCCAGAATTAAACAAGTGATCTAACCTCATATTCACAATTAAAGTGGCAAATTCAAGAGCAAAGCACCAATAATTTACGTAAAACCGAAATCAGACAAACTTAATAAGTTTCACAATGACAATCACCCTAACAAGTAATGACTTGCCTATATATTCACATTGAGCCATGTTCAAGAAGATATCTAGCCATCATGTCTCGAATCGAATCGATGTCATTCTCGAGTACGGATCCTCGACGAAAAAAAACTGTAAATTGGAAAACAAGGTATAATTAACAACCGAAGTACCACAACAAAAAATATCATCATTTGAGGATCACGGAGCATTACGTACGCTTTTGCAAGCCAAGAGTACGTCCGTGGAAACGATAGATTGCATCCAATTGATAACGTAGCATCCACACTCGGTGTTCCCCGGTTGGTGATGGCACTATAAATCAAAAACAAATTGTTAAACAAAGCTACCGTGTCTCAAAAAAAAAAACTTGAATTGAAACTACTTACCTTCGGATAAAACCACTTCGGTCCACCCGCTCTCGTACTCCGGCAAGAATCTGCTATATGTCCTAAGACCCCTATCATTAAAATGGGAATTAACAGACATGAAAAAAATTCATTTAAAAAAAGAATCGATGATTTAGACAAAAATTTACTTATTCGGCAAACATGTTTTTGATATCCTCGGTTGGCCTGCCACCTATGGAATCGAACCAATAACATGCGTTCTTGGCGGGACAAACAACGCACGGTCCAATGAGCACTACAACATATACATATTAATATTAAACTAAGATAAAAAAACATTTTTTCCTTAAAAATCTTATATAGACAAAAAAAATACGCACCTTTCATGTATTGGCGCTAGATAACAAGACGATTTTGTGTCGCCCATTGTTAAACCAACATAAATGGCCCTCCTGGCTAAGATATTGCGAGCCGAAGCTCGTGGATCATTCTCTCCATTCCATCATCATCTACCTCAACTTCATTTTCGTAGGATGCACGGAGTTACCTCCTCACCATGCCATATCCACGTTGTGTATCGAAGGTTTATTCCATCACAAATTAGGTGGTCCCTTATATCAAGAATATCCCTTCGAACCCCATTTAAACAATTAACACATGGACAATAGTACATCCCATTTTTTGTAGCCACATTCCTTCTAGCAAATTCAATAAACTCTTCCACCCATTCTCATATTCTTCACTAGTTCTCAAAGCATTCATCCAACTATGACCCATTTTCTTATCACCTAAGACATTTCCAACAACGTCAAGTTCATAACAATTTCAAGAACGACATGGTTTCTTTTAAGAAAATTTCTAAAAGATTTCCCCTTAAAAGTAAGACATCCCAAAATTTTAATAACAACCAATTTCAGCTTAATTCAACAAAACTTACTAACTAAAGCAATTCAACAATATCAACTATTAAATCCAACAATTTCATCAACTAACGAACATTGGAATTATTCCTACCGACATATACTTCAATGGTAATGGAAATGGTAAACCATGAAGCCATCACTTTTTTAATCAAGTTCACGTAGTTCATATGGCTAATAATATAGGAAAGACAAAAAAAAAAACTGATCGATTAAAAACACTTAAACTAATAATGGTAAACCATGAAGCCATAAGACAAAAGTGTTGTTCTCTCTCAAGAAGGTATCATATAAGGACAATATATGTGTGTGTGTATAAAATGAAAACAACTGACCTAATTTGGGAGCGCAACCGTTTGCTTCAAACCTTTGACCAAGATTTCTCACGTAGTCAAAAAAGACAAAGATGACTGTCCTTTGATCTCTTCTCGTCTATATCCGCATTATAACAATACAAAATTATAACATACGAAATCACATAATTAATCTCAAAATCAACAATATTCCACAAACATAAGGGCCCTTGCTCCGATGTTATATAATATATCAAAATATTAAAAGTTAACAATGTAATTTATAATACAAAATTAATAAAACACTATACTAAATGAAACAATTAAAAATTACCTCCAATTAAAAATCAATGTAGTGCGAGAAATCATTAATACTCAATTCAATTCTTAAAAAGAAGAATTCATGGAAAGATATGGGAATAAGATAACTCACATCGATGAAACTAATACACAATTTAAAAGCAACCAATCAATGGTACTAGAAATTGAAGATAAAAAACAAAGAGCGGTGGCCAAAAATTATCCGTTTTCTATTGCTTGTATGGTTCTCAAAAAAGTAATACTTGTATCGATTAGATTACTTTCAAAACTAAAATCTTATGATATAAACAAAGGCATTAGGTGATTCTTAATTGGCATACATATGACACCATTGTATGCCTTGTTTATATGAAGGAACAATATGATTATGCATGATTAACAGTACAAATAGAATTATTGTTTAATCTTACGGAAGGGAGGGGTATATCGGTGACAAGTGTTGTCTACACAAGTCTTGCTTATGCTTATTGGAAATCGGGAATGTAAAGTTTGAATCAAATATATTAGAAGAGATGACAAGAAAGAGATTGATGATAATAAGTAAAATCTATAAATGTTTTGATAATCCTCTTGGTAGTGAAAACAACACTTAATGTTCATTATGGAATCATGTAGAGTCCTAACCGAAAAATTTAACTTTGGAAGAATCAGAGAATTTAACCGAGACTACCATAAATTTGTAATCACACATCTTTGCATGCAACATTGCTGGTTTTTTCAAAGAAATGCTTACTTGTAAAGGACACTAGCAAATCCACCACAGCTTGGAGATACTTTATTTCATTCTTACTATGATTCTAAAACACAGCTCCTTTTTTTTTAAATAGTTTTGTCTCATATAACCACATATCCCGATTCCATATAGCTAATAGCTCACCTATATCAATCAAAGAACATGGTCTTCAATGTGCAACACAAATCAAACAAGCTTCTCCAATACGAAGCCTCAAGTTACTACTCCATAAAGCGATAAAGAACTCATTGACCTATAATACAATATCTAAAGCATTCAGGATATAAAAGTAAATGCATGTACTAATGTTAACAAATAAAAAAGGGGGAAAACTCTGTTTCCAAACTTCACTCGGATTTTTCCATCCAAAAAGGAAGAATTAGACACATCTATATTGTATCCTGGTGGTGCATAGACAAAGTCCGATCAATGACCATCCATTAGATGCCCTATCTTCCCCATCACTGCCGATACCGTTCGTGTTATGCTATCCCAAAAGATAAATCCATCACAAATGAAAATGAAATTGAAAATATACAATTGAAAATCAAAATAACGAAGATGAAAACGAAAATGTGCCAGTGCTAGTGAAAGTGAAAACAAAAATATGAAAACTATGACACCCCTCCGATATACACGATAATTATCAGAGTGTTACAGGAATAACAGCTACCTGGAGCACGAAGAAGAAGGAGGACTGGAGGAGAGTTGACGGTCTCAATCAGCAGCGGCGAGGAAGAAAGCAAAGTTGAGAGCCTGGGAGGAGGGTCGGAATGAGAGATGAGAGCATGCGGCAGAGGGACGAGAGAGTTGCGGGGGGAGGGGCTGAAATGAACCGATTGAATAGGGTTTTTGCGGTTTTTTATTGCTGAAAGGCGACCTGAAAACTTAACAGGTCGCCATTTGTGTATTTTAGGCGACTGATTGGCTTTCGGTCGCCTTTTTTAAATTGAGGTGACCTGAAAGCCAATCGTCGCCTAAAATACACAATGGTGACTGTTAAGTTTTCGTCGCCAATAATTATATTAAAAAAAATATGTGGTAAAGAAATAAGTTTGGGACCCAAAAAAAAAAAGAATTATTATTCAGGTCGCCTCAATTTAAAAATAAGCGACGATTCTCTTTTCAGTCGCCAATAATTATATTTAAAAAAAAACACATGTGGCCAAAGAAATAAGTTTGTGACCCGAGAAAAAAGAATTGGGCGACTGATTTTTTTTTCGGTCGCCAATAATTATATAAAAAAACCCATGGCGCCGAAGAAATAAGTTTAGACCAAAAAAGGGGCCAAAGGAAATAAGTTTCGGACCAAAAAAGGCGCCAATGAAATAAGTTTCGACCAAAAAAGGCGCCAATGAAATAAGTTTCGAGACAAAAAAAAAAATTATTCCAATAGGCAACCCGAATAGTTTTCGTGTCGCCAATATGAAAAAAAAAAACATGGCGCCAAAGAAGTTTTAGACCAATAAACAAAACCCATGGCGCCAAAATTAGTCAATTTGGGCGACTCGAATATAATTCAAATCGCTCGAATTAAAGATAAGGTGACCTAAATATTTTTCGGTCGCCAATATTAATAAAATTACAACAAAAAACCAAATCGGCACCAAAAGAAATAAATTTTATACCAAAGAAAATTGTATGGCGCCAAAATTTGCTCCAATTTGGGCGACTGAATTAAATTCAGTCGCCTAAAATCAAAAATCTAGCAAAAAACACATGGCGCCAAACAACAAAAAAATTTTTTTATGGCTATTAGGCGCCAAAAAAAATGTAGGACGACAAAATCCAATTTTATAAGTCCTAAACTCTAATTCAGACGCCGAAGGCTAATTTTCCTTCAATATATTTACAAGATTGCCACTACCATCATTTTTTACTTCCTGTTTTGAAATAAGGACGTTTTTTAGGGTAGTGATATCCAATATTTGTAGTAGTGAATTATACAAGCCCATTCATCCATCTTTTTAAGAATGCGAACACATGACAATTTTACCTTCTTTTTCCTCCGGCCATTCTGCTCAAACCAAACAAAGAGTTTGGTCTATTTGGTTTAACATGAGAATAGGAAAACTCTCTTTAATAGACTTCGAAACCTTTATTTTTCAATAAATTAAACTAAATTTTACCTCATGTAATAAACACAACAAAAGAGACAAATTTTAACCATATTGACTTATGTATCCTCATCATGAGGTTGATAAGTAATGGGTATAAAAATTACAAATGTATTAATTAATGTGGAGTTTTAACACCTTTTTGTGATAACTTTATTGAATATATTTTCATTTTAACTGTCATGCAGGTGCAAGTTGATAGGGGATTCTAATGCTGGAAGGAATATCAAGTTCTATATGATGTCTTCGATTTTATTTACTTCTATTAAGTTGTAGGATAAATGAACATGCAAGCTATTGTACCTAGGTTTACAAAGTAGTTTGATTGGAAATAAATTAAGTAGTTTGATATAATGTTCATCCATATTATATATGCATAAATAAAATAAATTATTTGAATAAAATACTATGTCGCAAAGTCTTATTATGACCGTCTTTTTTAAAATTGCTTTTCATGATGAGTTTATTTTGACTATTTACCCATAGTACTTTCGTACTAATGAAAAATTAATTAATCCGGCCCCTAATATACAAATAATTAAAAGATTGATGAGGGCCTTGTTCTTGTTAGCCTTTGGGACCACAATCAAAAATTAACCGAGGACTGCCTATATGTAAACCTAGGATCGTTCTCTCTTCTCAAGGAACCTTTTATTGATTCCTAGATAATCTAAATGCCTTGAAGATGCAATGAAAACAAGGGAAAAAATTGGTTTTGGCTTTTCAAATTAATAAACTAAAATATGAATGCAATTTAATTAAATGCTAGCTATTGTTTTTGGTATTTTCTTTAAAAAATGGAATGGAGTATGAAAATGCCACTAGTGCAAAAAAGGCTTTTAAGACCGGACAAAAGGGGGGTCGTAAGACCGGATATGCGACCGGTCTTGTTCCAAATGGGTATTAAAAGTCTACCATTTAAGACCGGACTCAAACCGGTCTTAAAGAAACTCTTTTAAGACCGGACATTTAAAAACTTGGGTCTTAAAAAGTTGTACTAAATGAAGCCGAAATATTTTTTGTTCGATCCTAATGCTCAACTTTTAAGACCGGACAAAAAAAAAGGCCGCTCTTAAAAGATTGTAATTATAAGACCGGACAAGACACATACGGTCTGAAAAATAGCGGCTTCTAAGACCACACGACTAATTACACACGGTCTTAAAGGACTGACTTTCAAGAGTGGATGATAAAAACATCCGGTCTTAAAGATTTTGATTTAAGACCGGACGTCTAAATAGACCGGTCTTAAAAGACCAACTTTTAAGACCGGGTTTAATATCAAAACTCAAAAGTCGTCCTGACCTTTAAGACCGGTCATATAATTACATCCGGTCTTAATAAGTGAACATTTAAGACCGGCTTATTATTTCCGGTCTAAATTTTCCCAAATTTTTCCCTGCTGTTCTTCCTGATTATATATATATATACACACAAATCCACCACCCAATCCAGCACATAAAATTCGATACTTTAAGCTACAAGCTATGAACAATTATTTGAATAAATTGAATTGGAAAAATAATACAAATATTATTCACCATGAGCTATTTGGCCTCTTAATTAATGATTACTATGACTACAACACCTAAATTAATTCATACAATAAGATAACTTACTTACAAATGCAATAAGTTACAAGTACAACATACATGCGCCCAAAATAATATTCACCATGCTTTCATCTGATTCCCCCACCCAACAACGTAACATCCTCTTATATAACATGCCCCTTTGGATCGGATCACATACAAAAATAAAACAAGAACAAAATTCATAGTCGGTGACATTAACTATGAACATAGATAGAAGGAATATAATATATATAGTTAAAGCCTTAAAGTCTTCAAAGAAATCTGCATATGAATATTACCTTATGAATTGACTCTTTTATAAAGTGATATCTTCCCATATCCCTTCTTGATGATCACTTCTTATGCCGGGTTCATTATCCGCTTCATCTTCTTCGTTCATGTCCGGTAGACCCCTTGAAAAAGGAGTACTCTCAGGAATACCATAATTTGAATTCATTTCCTCATCAATATCAATGACCCTCTTTCCTTGGAGGGCTACGGACCACATTTTATTTTCTTGATCGGTGATATAGAACACTTGTTTTGCACAGTGCGCCATAATAAAAGGTTCATCTCCAAAACTTCTACCATTGACATCGACTAATGTAAATCCTAGCCGATCGGATCCGAACACCATTATTGACATTAACCCACTTGCATTTGAAAATGGGAAATCTAATTTTCACATAGTCCACCTCCCAAATCTCTTCAATAACCCCATAATATGGCATGACTTTGCCAATAAAGGGCTCTTGTCTTTCGAACGGAGAAGTGCATAGATTCAGCCTCTAACATAACACCACTGTTTGCGGGTGTGCTCGTATCATCTAGGGACTTCGTGTAAAATGTATAACCATTGATCACATACGAATTCCAACTTATGACATCAACCTCGGGACCACACCTTAACCATTTGATTGTATCGAAACACATTCCTCTCCCTCGACCTTTTGTTTGAACCAGTTTGCAAAAGTTCTGTTATGCTCCCTAATCAACCTTTGTTCGATCATTCGATGATTTTCTTTCCTTACAAGTGCTTTATGTGCAGCTATCTTTGCTTGAACTTCATCGACGTTATTCAAGATGTATAAGTGGACTTGTGACAATTCATCGGGATCCACACTCTTTACGGAAGCCCCTCGTCTACCCCCCCATCGACATCTTTGACGTTTTGGAAGCCCAATATGTCTTACTTTGGCCAAATAATCTTGACAAAATTCCATGGCTTCTTCGAAACATATTTCGAACAATCGATGCTTCGCCGGTATGCGTTCTTCACGTACCCTTTTAGGAATTTCATAGATCTTTCAATTGGGTACATCAACCGTAAATGGATAGGGCCGCAGATCTTTATCTCCTTCACTAGATGAACAATTAGATGAACCATGATGTCAAAAAATGTAGGAACAAAAAGCTTCTCAAGGTGGCACAAGATAAGATATCCTTCATTCTCCAATTCATCCAACTTTTCAATCTCGAAAACTTTACCACAAAGCGCATTGAAGAAGACACAAAGTCTAGTCAAAACGACCCGAAGATCATATTCGGCGATGCCTCGAATAGCTATTGGGAGTAGTTTGTTGCATCAAGACATGACAATCATGAGACTTTTGGCCTACTAATTTCAAGTCCTTCATCGATACAAGCCTCTTCAAATTTGAAGAATACCCCGTGGGAACTTTTGTGCCATGTAAACACTCACAAAAACTTCGTTTCTCATCCTTAGACAAAGTATGAGAAGCCGGGGGGACAATAAGTTCTCTTCCCATCGGCCTTGGATGTAACTCTTCACGTATTCCCATTGCTATCGGATCCAATCTTGCCTTCACACCATCCTTGGAACTACCTTGTATGTTGAGAAGCGTGCCGACAATACTATCACATACGTTTTTCTCCACATGTATGACATCAATACTTGTGTCTCACATCAAGATTGCGCCAATATGGAAGATCGAAGAATACAGATCTCTTTTTCCATATATTTGTTTCTTTTCTACTCTTTGCGGTCTTACCGAATACGACATTGATATTTTTCACCTTTTCATAAACTTGCTCCCCGTCAATGCCACCGGAGCATCTTCATACTCTTGGCCACCAAAAAAGGCTTTCTTCAATCGACGATATGGGTGGCCCCGTCTAAAAATCTCCTATGTCCAAGATAAACCGTCTTTCTTCCATGTTGAAGTTGATGGTAGCGTGTGCCTTCTTCACAAACCGGACATGCTTTATGGCCTTTTACACTATACCTTGACAAGTTCCCATATCTTTGGGAAGTCGTTTATAGTACAAAATATCATGGCTCGCATTTTAAACACCTCCTTCTTGAAAGAGTCAAAAACATCAACACCTTACGCCCACAACTCCTTCAAGTCTTCGATCAAGGGCTGAAGGTAAACATCAATGTCATTTCCGGGTTGTTTCGGTCCCGAAATCAACATAGACAGACATGATGTACTTTCGTTTCATGCATAACATTGGAGATAAGTTGTAAATAATCGGTAGTACGGGCCATGAACTATGTATCTTTGCTAAGGCTTCCATATGGATTCATGCCATCCGTGCTAAGGGCAAGCCTAAGGTTCCTAGGTTCTTCGCCGAAAGTTCGGAAATAATTGATCGATTTTCTTCCATTGAGAAGAATCGGCCGGATGTCGAAGCTTTCCATCGAAATCCTCTCATCTGCATGCCACCTCAAATTTTTTGCATCATTTTCATTCGCAAACAACCGCTTGAACCTTGGTATGATTGGAAGATACCACAACACTTTTGCGGGCCCCTTATTTGACTTGTACCTTGGGGTTTCACATTTTGGACAATTCTGCTCCTCTTCAAACTCTTTTCTATACAACACGCAATCATTCGGGCATGCATGGATCTTTTTGTACTCCATCCCCGTGGACAAAGTATTTTCTTAGCATCATAGTATCGATGCGGCAACACATTATCATCCGGAAGCATGTCCTTAAAAGCCTCAAGCATTTCTGAAAAACTCTTGTCGCTCCATCCATGACGTGCCTTCAAGCTTACCAATTTCAATACGGCGTTCAACAATTGGTATTTTTTACACCACGGTATAGAGGGGTCTCGCATCACTTGCACATATTACCATATGCATGTGATTGATGAAAAGCCTCTTCTCCTACATCACGGATAATGTCCTCATGTGATCATCCATATCCGTGTCATTATCATCAAAGGCCACTTCCCTATGTTGAGACCCACTTGGTATTTTTTCACCATGCCATACCCATCTTGTATAAGTCTTACAAATTCCTTCACAAATTAAATGTGTGTGTATAACTTCGGGACTTAGTCGCCTCTCATTCAAACATTTTACACAAGGGCAATAAAACTTCCCACCCTCGGCATGGGCATTTTGTTTAGCAAATTTTATAAAGTCCCTCATCCCATTCGATATTCAACACTCGTCCGTTTAGCATTTATCCAAGCTGTGATCCATAGTAGAATTCCTATATATATAGACGGAAAGATTTAACATACATATATATGCTCAAATGTCGGTTATGTCTTTTTTTTTTTTTTTTTTTTTTTTGGGATAAACTTGCTCATTAAATGCGAGAACGAAGAATCACTTTTGGTCATAAATGTATCGCAGTGAATCCAAGAACCAAAATAAATGCATGACGAGGAAATTAAATGCATCGCGTGAAGGTCTTGTGGACTCTTTGTATCATATAAATTCAAATGCGTTTGCTTAGTCTTTCTTCTCCCGCCACGAACGTTGATGTTGCGGACGAAAGAGTACCCTAAAAACATTTATTGGTCAGTTGGGTAGGTCTAAAGTGCAATTATAATCTTCAAAATACAATATCCATTAACAACACGAAAACCCACAAGAACATTTGATCGATTTCGCTCAACCCGGGAAAAACCCGAACGATGAGCGGGAAAATCATAAAGTTATATAACTGAAACACCTCTTACAGCTTGGTCTATAGATTTAGCTAAGGAACCGAGAAAGTGATTGTCGAGAGAGCAACGCGAACCCGGCGACAAGTGGCGACGAACTGAGTAACACTTTAGGCGCGACAAGAGAAGTTCGAGAGAGGAAATTTAATATTCCGCGACGAGCGAGACATGTTTTATATTTGGGATTTTATTAAGGCCGGAGTTTTATAATACTCCGGACCTAAATTGAGACAATTAAACCGGTTCATTAAAAGGAGACGGTTCTATATATAAAATTTTTTAAGACCGCCGTTTTATAATACTCCGGTCCTAAAATTCCTCGTTTTTGTGATTTCTAAAAAAGGATTGGCGCGCAAAGAATGAATGAATAAAAATTAAAGGAAAAGCTGGAGTTTCTTTAATTACATATATTACTTGCATATGCACGTACACAAGAAAAAATACAAAAGAAAAACAAGCGAGAAAATTATCAAAAACAAGAATCGACTAAACATCTCCTAAAGCTTATTATCCTCCAAAGCCTTGGCGATTTCGGCGTGAACAGCATTAATTTCCCGCCGGAGATCAGCAAGTTTCTGTCTTACTCGATTCAGCCACAATGCTTCATTAGAGGAAAGATGAGAGGGGTCAGTAGTAGTCGCGGTGGGGCCAAGAGGTTGGAGAGGGGAACGGGAACCTCTTCATCATCCGAAGAAATAACAATGGGTCCAACGACCCGAGACTCTTCTGTCACAATAGGACGGACTCTCGATGGAGGAGCGCACCGTATAACGATCGACGGAAGGCACGAGCATCACGACTAAGAGCACCCCTACGAGCGGTTCTCTTGAATCTAACCATGGTTTGAGCGGTTAGGGCGAGAGAGGTATGAGGAGTTAATTAATAAAGCGAAGAGAGCTGTTCTCGAGATAGCCACGTACGTAGTTTGGAGTTACGAGGTAGTGAGGAATTAATAAGGAGTTATAGGTACGCGGTATAAAATTCCATTATTTAATATTTTTGCAATTCATTTTATTTTAAGGCCGACATTTTTTAAAATATCCGGTCCTAAAAGTCTAAATTACTTTTAAGACCGACCTTTTATCATTAACCCGGTACTTATAGGTATGCGGTATAAAATTCTATTATTTAGACCGATCTTTTATAATAAGTCCGGTCCTAAAAGTCTTACTTTTAAGACCGACCTTTTATCATTTACCCGTACTTACACACTGCTGCTCAAATGAATGATGCGAGTCTCTTCGGCTTCCGAGATAAACTTCCCAACTAGGCGTCTCCTCGTATTCGATGAACAATGCGTCTCCTCGTATTCGATGAACAATGCGTCTCCTCATTAAAGTTTCCGGCGTTTCACATTGTTCGGGATGGGTTCTCTATTTAAACCCGTTATTCTTGTACTTTCTTCACATTCTTCTCCCCCGGGTCCTCCGTTTCCTCCTCCTCCTCTTTCAACCTCGGCCCCCACCTGTAATGGCTGCTCCCCCGGTCCTCCGTTTCCTCCTCCTCCTCTTCAACCTCAGCCCCCTCGCCACCGCCTCCTCCAAATCCGACTATGAAGCGGTTGGTGCGATCAGCAGTGGCCGCGTCGATCAAATCGATCGACATTTGGGCCAATTGGTTCAGCTTGCTCATACCATGAACAACAAGGCTGAACATGGTACTCACGCCAATGACGTGAAGTACGATCCCGAAGAAGCGACTCCGACGACTCAGACAACTCCGAGACGACTCGACGCCCCCCCTCTCGGACTACGAGAGGGATTAGTTTTTTTTTTTTTGCTTTTTTATTTTGATTTTTTTTTTGTGATCGCTGCCCATAGGGCGGCGTAAAAAAATTAGTAAATAAAATATTTTTAAATTTTGTTCTCGTGCGAGTTTAGTACTTTATCCCATTATCGAACACTGGAAAGCAATAAACAAGGCAACTATGAAGGATGGATAATGGCGAGACTAAAAAACCTAAAATAAAAGAACGAAGACTTTAGTTAGTAAATCGACGGTCCTAAAAACACTTGCCATTTTTGTCGGCTTTGGTTTCCATATCCGATTGCCTCTTGTCCTTTTCATTATCGTCTTTCTTTTTCCGACAAAAAGGAAACAAACAAAACATTGTCCTCGTGTAAATCCAACAACGAAATTCGCGAGAATACGGTTAAGAACATACAAAAAAAAAAAGCTTTTACCTTATTCGGATAAGAACAAACAAAGTGACTATTCTTCTCAAGGTTGGACCTTCGTTGACGTCGGTTTTACCTCCCCATGTGAGAAACAAAGTGTCCTTTTCATTATCTTCCTTCTTTTTCCACAAAAAGACAAAAGACAAAATAAAAGGGACACCGATAATCTTTGCCTCTACACATGGAGAGGTAAAAACGATGATAAAGAAGGACCTAGCTTGAGCAGAACGCCAAAACCTCGGTTGTCTTCAACCCTAACCATTTAATTTGTCTGAAAAGGGGTATTTAAAGGTGAATGACTTTTAAGATCGCACAAATAACAACATACGGTCCTAAAAGTTAAGCAGACTTTTAACCAAAGGACTTTTAAGACCGATTATTTATAAAAATACGGTCCTAAAAGTTAAGCGGGCGACTTTTAAGACCGACCTTTTATAATACGTCCGGACCTAAAAGTTCATGTGGTCTTTTAAGCTTTTAGGAGCGGACACTAAAGCAATATACGGTCCTAAAAGTCTCATACTTTTTACACCGAAGATTTTTGCGGACCTTTAAGACCGGACATGTTGTTAATGAACGGTCCTAAAAGTCTCAGATTTCAAACACTAAATTAAATAGCTATATCCACCATCCAATAATACATTCGAAACCCAAAATGGACACAAGAAAATTGTTCGAAAAATTAACTAAATTTATTTATTGAATTTTACATTGCCTATGTATATTTACAAATGAATTGTTCAAAAAAATAAACAAATTTACGAGAAGATCGATTATTGTTGCTACTGATTATACTTACAAATGAATTTAGGACATTAATTATTGTCATTTTTCTGACTCTAAGATCGGACCATACGAGATATTCACAAAACACATTGCGTATGTGCTCCGGTTCATCATCGAGAAAAGGGAGTTTTGCATTGAAACATACGTAACATCAAAGACAACAAGCTGAATTAACTTGCGTGCATATTTCATTTGTAACGATAAGCCGAAAACTGAATTAACTTGCATAATATGTAACATCAAATACATTTACCTTTGCGGTTAATTTAGTATCCCCTCGCGTGGTAATATCATACATGTGTTTCATGATGTACTGGCCACATAAGTTGGACGCCGGTGGTTGCCGACGGGTCTAAAAAGAACAAGAAATATATATAAGAGCATATATATATATAGCTCAATGACCAAGTTCACAAGGCGTGTGCTACAAATATTGTACCAACCTCAGTGCGTACCATATGGGGTCTTTGTCACGAGTACCACGCCTTTTCTTTTCTACTCTTTGGAAGGTCCTCATGGCACTATCATCAAAATCACAAATTTATCAATGATTCACTTAAAATTCACAGCGAGAGATGTCGGACAAGAGAATCAAAATGACATGCTTACTCGTTGATGGTGCACCAACGTAGGCAATGGCTCACCGTGTGAGTGGAGCATAAGAAGATAACTTTATGCTCCTCCATGCACATGAGGACCAAGCGCCCGATGGCGGCTGAAAATTCACATCGATAAACTATACTCGGTGATATATGTAGCGAAATTAAGTGAATTGCGGACAAGATTTTTGATATGTACTGTGGAAGAATGGATAAAAGTACAACTTTCTTTTCACTTCACACAACCTCTTTGATATGTACTCTGTCTCTCCTCCATGGTTGTTTGACTTGAATAGACGGGCACAAGAATCCAAAATCGTTGATCCTGCACCTTTGAACCAATTCATGATGCAAGAACCTACCATAATGACATCGATCAGGGAATTAGTATATATGTATGTATGTCTAAACGATGCATTTAAATGATGTACTCATAGACGAAAGATACTTACTTCATAAAAATTCTAACAAGCGCATCGATAAGCTCTGTCGAGGAAGCGCGGGGACTCAACATCAACGGTGTCAACTTGAACGGGCATAGGATGAGGGACGCCTAGTACTTCATCGGCGAGGCCACGCTTTATCCTTAAAATATCCACTCTTCATCGGATCGGATATTTTTTCCCCAGCGCGGCCCAACTTAGCGATAGGGGATAGAGCTTGAGGAGGGGATAGAGCTTGAGGAGGGGATGGAGCTTGACGAGGGGATGGAACTTGAGGAGGAGGGGTTGAAGCTTCGGGAGCGGTAGAGACATGTACAAGCTTCAGCGGCCAAGGGATGAAGGTTCCCTTGACATCACTCACAAGCTTCGGCTCATCGGTTTGGAGAGGGAGCTGTGCATCAATGATCACATTTTCAAGCGACACTCGACTTCATCATCGGGCATTTGTTGGTGGTGTACGGTTGATCCCAAGTTGTGAACAGTCCCTTTTGCAACCAATAATCGTCCATCATGATGATCGGGATCCTCCACATAAAGGTCACAAGGTTGCTCGTCCCAACAATGCAGCTCCCTCTAGTGCTCTGCTTGCACGGTTGCGGGTGAGTGTGTGAAGGGAACAACTGGTCTCGGACGATTGCTCAAAAGCAACCTCGGTGACTCGGTTCCTCCTTCATCGGCTCATCTCGGATTGAAACATTGCGATCATTGAAGCTTTATTAGCGGCCCGGCGTCGGTCCATCTCCTCCGGGTAACCATACTTTGTCTATGGCGTTTGGATGTACCAAAGACTTGCTTTATGCCTACCCGTCCTCCAATCCCCCTTACACGCCCCGGGTGATCCGGTTTTCCGGTCGCAGCGGTCGAACATCATTCCTCCCGTCCGACACAAAAAGATCCCTCTGCTTCTTTCTTTTTAAGATCTTCTGTAAGATACGGATAACGAGAAGCTTAGTAATGAAACATGTTTAGTAACTAAAAAATAACAATAACGATACTTACAATTCTTTCGGCAACTAGACGAGTTTGTTCACTCGTGTAGGCGCCGCTTGGCTTTTGCCGAATATGCAACCACAACTCCTCGCGACGTATTGGAGATGGAGGAGCATGTATCACGAAGAAGGATTGGATTACGCTTCATCATCCAATCTCTTCCGCTTGCCGCCATCAAATCTTTTTCGGCCTTTTGATATCCGCCGCGAGAAGCCCTATGAGGGCAATCATTCTTTCTACCTATCTCCTGTGCTTGTTCCCTTCTTTTCTGTGAATCAGGATTGAAAACATCTATTAATTATGAATTCCAGCCATGCATGTCACTAACAAAAATTAGAGAACTTACTGCTTCATATGAACGTCAATCAAACGGTAGTCAAATTCTTCACTTCATCAAGTTTCAACATTTTATTTAAGGAAGATGTAGAATTGTATAAGAAATTGGAGCTATGTTTTGTAGTGCTAGCTAGATAGATAGGTTAAGAAACAAAAGAGAATTATGCTTACGAGAATAATACAAACTTGATCCTTTTTAAGGCATCCGATTGGGATCAGCGGTCCCCATTAGATAGTAACAATTGGGTATATAAAGTTTCCCCCTTTTAAGACTATTCATTTCCTCCTTTGCAAGACAAACCATTACACAATTAATACCTTCTCATCATAATTTACCTTTTCGGGGTTGACATATCGGACTTGCATAGACAAAGGCTTACGAATAATACAAACTTGATCCTTTTTAAGGCATCCGATTGGGATCAATAGTCCCCATTAGATAGTAACAATTGGGTATATAAAGTTTCCCCCTTTTAAGACTATTCATTTCCTCCTTTGCAAGACAAACCATTACACAATTAATACCTTCTCATCGGTAATTTACCTTTTCGGGGTTGACATATCGGACTTGCATAGACAAAGGCGGGAAATGTATACTTCTATTCACACAGAACCATTCTATAACTAACGGGATTACATGAACACAATAACATTCACATATCCGCACGGGTTAATAAGCAAACAAAAGGGAAAACAAAACTAAATATAAACTCACCGAGCTTCGGGAGTGGTCCGCGAGAAGAACAAATTGTCGCCAAATTCGTTCATCAATAAATGTGTAAACTTCCCAAGGATGTTTGGCGGGCGGAACCTCGGAGAAAATATACGTGTTAGCGAGAAAGGTCTTAAACTTCCTCCACCGATCAGCACAATAAGACAATGTCTTGTCTTTCAACTTTTGTGATCGGGGACGGTGTATGTAACCGGATAGTCTCCCAAATAGGATCCTTTACATTCTTAGAGTCCACACTTTTCCACTCATCCGTCAAGATGCTAACCTTGCTTTGCGTGCTAGGCAGTACACAAAACTATTATATTTGCTTTTATTAGGACCGACGGTTCCAACCTTGCATTAAACTGAATCTCGAGCTTTGACCCGAAGTCCGACTTAGGGTCACATCCATCATTCGTGTGCCTCTTCTACCACGGCGTGCGGGCGATTACGAGCCTCATTGTGAGATGAAGAGGGTTCGTTCTCACTCACACCGGTCACACCGAGAGCGCGTTGCGGGAACACGAATAGATTCGTTTTCACCGTCCATTTTCGAGACGGGAAGAGAGGAATGCACGAGCAAATGAGAGAGTAACGGGGGCTGATGGTACGTGGGCGAGGAAGAGAGGTAATGCAACGGGAAGGGTTTGGAACGTGAACGAGGTTCTCCACGAGTAACAAAAGCTTTCGTGCGAAGAAATGTATAACTTGCGTGGATTTTTAAGACCGGATGAAAAAGAGACGGTCTTAATATTTACATTAATCCGGTCATATTAAACGTCCGATCTTAAAAGTTTAACCTTTAAGACCGTTCCTTTTAAAACGCCGGTCTTAATATTAATGAACTTTTTCATCCGGAAGTATCATATGTCCGGTCTTGAAAGAAAACTTTTAAGACCGTCTTCTTGATAAGTTCGGTCTTAAAACTTTAGACTTTTTATATTTAAATTTTTCCTTATTATGTTTTACGCGAGAAAATATAAGTACGGCTATATGAGATATATTTAGAAAGTAATTGAAATTTCAGTTCAATTTTTAAGACCGGTTGTATTTTAGTCGGTCTCAATAATGTTTTTAAGAGCGGTGAAAAATTTGTCGGTGCAAGAAGTTCTTTATATTTACGGAACTGCCACGGTCATTCCTTTAAGGCCAGGGTGTCCATTGTCCGCTCTAAATGAGGCGGTCTTAAAGCCTTTTTTGCACTAGTGGAATAGTGACTATCATAGTTCATATAAATGTAGGAGTAAATTCTCAATAAGTCTTGATGAAAAACCCCAAGATACCACTTGAGTCCAACTGCCGCAACTAATAGTGGCTCCTCCAACCATTTGATAAGGGCCTTTTTGTCGTTAACCTTGGGGTCCACAACAGAAACTTAACCAAGGATTGTGTACATGCAAACCTAGGATCGTTCTCATTTCTTGAATAGCCTTTTGTTGATTGCTAGAAAATCTGAATGCTAGGAAGGTGCAATGAAGCAAAAGGGAAAAATTGGTTTTGGCTTTTCAAATTAATAATCTAAAATATGAATGCAATTTAATTAAATGTTAGCTAGTCTTTTTGGTGTTTTCTTTACAAAATGGAGTTGAGTATGAAGATGAATAAAGGATGCTCTTGGAAATGGAATAGTGACTTGTCATAGTTCAATTATATGTATAAGTAAATTCTCACCAAGTCTTAATGAAAAACCACAAGATCAAATCAAATAAATATGTCTCACATTAAATATTTGAGAGTATGAATTTAATTAACCAATTCAATTGTTGAAATTGAAGGAAGAGGCTGGAACTCGGAAGGTTAAGAGGTAGTCTAGCAAGTGGTGGCTGAAGCCAAAACACATAATCTTATATAACGCATGAACTTTAATTTATTTCTTACCTTGATCAAGTATTAATTCACGTGGAAATACACAACTCATTTCACAAATCTTGTTACTTATGCTCAATTTATATAGATAATTCTAGATCTATTTTATAAAACCTAGCAACGTGTTTGATTCACATAAAATTAAAATTGAGTAAAGGAAATGAAAATGAAGCACGGTATCTAAAGTGCTTTGTTTGCTTCACATGAATTTCATTGCATTCCCCTTTCCTTTTCATTAAACCTTGAGATTATTTAAACTGATAAGAACGTCGTCGATCAAAAAATAAACTGATAAGAAAGCACACTACTGAGGAAAATAAAAAACAAAAAGTTTATGGACTGATCTTTTATGATATGAACATTTGTGGTAAGAGTTTTCATCACAAATTTCCTTTTTACAGTAATAATCCATATGTCAATTATGAAATAAAATGTATATACAAAGTCAAAATTACATACTTGATGACCTCGGAGTAACGATTAACGTCATGCTCAAGTATAAACAATATATGCATGACAGAGATATTCATTACATTACAAAAATAACCAATACATAGCACATAGCGTCTAAGGTTACAACAATATATAAGCACACAAAGTGGATGTAATGTCAACACAACAACAGTACATAGCACACAACACATGTAAAGTCATCCACGTTTGCACTAACTAGTGCCACGATGGCCCCTTGTGCCCTCAGCGCTAGGAAAACTCAACAACATTATCAAGACTATAACTCGTAAAAACTGAATGTATAAACAGTGACCTAAGACAGAGTCTTAACCACGGTGCGTGACCCAAGACCTAGTCTTGTCCATGACTCTATGAAATTATCTATCACATATAAGCATACAAGACACATCAAAGTTAAAGTTACAGTACGTGTCCATACCTTAGTCCATAGAGTTTAGCGGTACGTTCGTCTGTCATTACGTTTCCTCGGATAGCCTATAATAGTATCACCACATTATTCCTTTATAAATAATATTCTAAGAGATATTTTAGCCACCATTGACCTTTTTACCCCTGGTGGATTTGTTATTCCAATTATATCCCTTAATTTCTAAAAAATACTGATTCAGCATTTTTTGGCAGATTTTCTGACAACTTTGAAAAATCATAATTAATTCCACAAAAATCGAATTAAGGTGCTGTAAATTTTCTTGGAATCCTTGGAATGTCTTTTTTTGAGAAAAAATAATGGTTTTTACTAGAAATATATGAACCATTCCCAGTTTAACATTTTCCAAACTCTGTCTAGAATTTTTCCAGAAAACGTAGCCTTATTTCAAGAATTTTTATCTCCTTGTAAGAAAATTCAAAATGATACACTCTAAGTATATTTGGAATGCCCTAGATGTATACTTTAACCATGAAATTTTTTCATAATTTTATTACTTCATCTTCTTCATAAAATTATGGCCTCTATGTTGCTGATTTCAAAAAAACTTGCAACCGTAAATTTTACCGAAATTTCGCTACTTTGATCTTCAACTTCCAAGAATTTTGCTCCACCATATTTTCCATCAAATTTTTGAAATAAAGTCATTTTTTTTTCCAGAAAAACATGAAAACAAAACTACATTGGAAGCTTCAAGATCAAAACATAACTTAAATACAAATTTAAAGACTAGAACTTCAAGAACTTACTTGATCTTGCCTCTACTCCTTCAAGCTACTCCTCACTCACTCTCTACTCTCTAGAAATCACCTCTTGGAGCTGATCTGGTGTGAAGAATGAAGTGAGGTGTGCTCTCTATTTATAGTGAAAATCCATGAACCTCATCCTTTGGATTGTTTTCCCCCATCAATGGTACATATGGTTTGGTCTTTTTTTAAGACACAACTTTGTAGTTCAAAGATTCTCATTGGCTAATTTAATTACAAAGGATTTAGCTCATTTTCCCTTGATTTCCCCTCTTCAATTTGTCCCCCCACGTCTGCTCTTATCCTCTTCCATCCCCATTAATTCCCTTATCCTCAAGTACCCCATCCTCTTCCAACTTTGTTCCCTTAATTATCCCATGTGTGTGTTATTATAATATAAACAATTATTCTCCTTTTTTCTCAACAAACAATCTGTCCTCCCTCTCTTCTCTTTGGCTCAAAAATGTGTGTTTCCATTGTCTCTAATATCTAGCATTTAAACCCTCCCATTGGTTCATCCAAATTCACATGGATTTAGCTTTATTGTGTAATTAATTAGAACCACTAGATTTACTTTTATAAGATTTAATCTTGGCCTTCCATTTAGGTAGACAAATCCTACTTACTATTGAAGATTTTTACTTAATATCACATGTGCTCTTGAATATATCATTGTGTAATCTTTTCTCTCTCCTCCATGTAATACCCGATTTTCTATTTAGGAAATCTTGTATTTTATGATTATGTTACCATATTAAATTGGTTAACATATGTGACTTAGAGTCACATAAAATAATGGCTATTTTAAGAGTAAATGAGCCATGGAAGAGCTATAAAACATTTAATTAAATTAAATGTCAATTAGCAAATAATAGGCAAATTAGCTTGCATTAATTAAGAGTAATTGCATAAATTCTCCTAAATAATTAGAGACAAATTAAAAGCATCAAAGATGGCTGATTATATTTGAAAATAATTAGGCCAAATAGAATGAAATAATATTTTCTAATAAGCCTTAATTCTTAAATAATTAATTAGACCAACTGGAGCATTTGAATCATTGGATTAATGGCACAAATAAAACCATCCAATACTTCAATTTGTTGTGCATGTCGACCAACTCCAGCCAAAAAGAAGGAATATAAGAAATGGGAATTTATCATTGTATATTAGAGTTGAAAAGTCCACATAAGTGGCTCATGCATGGGAAGCTTGAATCAAGGTATACTTAATTAATTGAATCAGCCCCAAAAATGCTACGGTTCATCTATAAGGTAGAATGGGATGAGATGATAATTTTGGGTTGAAAAGTCAAATAAACCAACTAACCAATTAGGGAATGGAACTATTGGTTATTTTGTTAATGAAGAAGCAAAATTAATTGATTAATGAGATGAAGAGGGATGTCGACCAACAATGAAGAGCAAGGATGAAGCTTCATAAAATGAAAATGATCTAATGGTTAAGGTGGAAGATGAGTAATTTTAACCAATGAAAAATCAAGGAAATTCAGCCTAAATCATATGTAATTAAATTAGCCAATAAGAATCCTTGAACCACAAAATTGTGTCTACAAGAAAACCAAGCAACATGGACCATTGATGGAGGAAATCAATCCAAAGGATGAGGTTCATGAGTTTTTCCTATAAATAGCCAAGGTTCCCTCCTCAATTCTTCACACCAAATCAGCTCAAAGCATCTCATTATAGAGTTAGTTAGTGAGTAGAGTTAAGTTTTTGGAGGCGGGAAGGAAGAAGGAGCAAGGTTCTTCAGGGTAAGTTCTATAGTTCTTGAGTTTTAGCTTTTAGTTATTAGTATAAATGTAGTTTAATTCATAAAACTAGAGAATAAATTCCTATACTTGTTTTTAGGCCTCCTTGCATTGAAAAATGCTGAGCGAGGTAAAAACATGGTAGGGAATAATTTTTGGAATCAATATGTCACTATTGTGAAGATTTCCAGAAAACTGGGCTGATGAGTTAGTCGCTTTGTGGCTGTTATTTAATGTATCAAATGAAGTCCATAAATTATGAAATTTTACAGGGTTAAAGTAGACATGTAGGGATTTCCAAATATATAAAATATGTAACATTTTGATCTCTGGACAGGGAGATAAGAATTTTTGAAGATAGGCCTTGTTTACTGGATTTTAAATCTGAACAGTCTTTGGAAACAGAAAATCGGGGAATGACTCATGAATTTCGAGTTGACTCTATTATTTTTCCTTGAAAATAAACATGTCAAGGGTAATGGATAATTTTACGGAACCTTATTTCAATATTTGTAGAATTAATTACGATTTTTCAAAGTTAGTGAAAAATCTGGCCAAAGTGCTGGGAATTCCGTTTTTCATGAAATGTAAGGGTAAAAAGGTCAATAGTGGCAAAAGTAACCCTTAAGTTATTATTCAAAGTGATATGGTAATATGTTAGGATATCCGGGAAATTTGGAGTCGGATTCGAAGGATGGGCGTATTACTATTTATGAATAGTGTCGTATGTTGGTTATGATTAGTTTTGATGATGTCTTATATAGATGCCATTATTAAAAGCAAAAAGATTGAGTAATATATTGAGTAATTTAGTTATCTCCTACATTGACTAACTACTATGTTTAATGTAGATTAGTCCAAGTTGAATCATGCAGAATAATCAAGAAGGAGATAAGGGATTAATGGAAATAAGAACTTGCAGAGGTTGTCAAGAAAGCAAGATGTTATCAATAGATTTTGGAGGACAATCAAGCTGAAGAGGAGATATTGAAGAAGGTATAACTTGCTAAGAATGATGAGTCCAAGTTGAATGACAAAGAATGATCAAGAGAAGAGAGGAAAGAAAGAGTTGGACTATGAAGAATAATCAAGATGGGAGATTAAAGAAGGAAGAACTTGTTGAATGGAATGAGAATATAATTATTCAAGTGCTTATATTGATGCTAGAAGGCTCCAAGATCAAATGGAAGTTCAGATGGCTCAATTGAGTTAAAACAAGCAAATATAAGGTTTAGGGCGAGAAAACTCGAGGTTTGAGTACAAACCTCGAGGTTTAAGTGTTTTCGACATCTCGCGTCTCTGGACTAGGAAAACTCGAGTTTACAAGTGAAAACTCGAATTTGGCGATGAAACTTCGAGTTTACAAGCAAAACCTTGAGTTTTCAGCAGACGATCGGCAACTTTCGGTCTACTGTTTCACGTTCGGCTTGGACGAGTGCAGTAATTCGATGATATCTCCCAAACCAAAGATCCGATTGAGGTGAAACTAGTGGCATATGAAAATAGACTTCCAATGTGTCATTTTCATATAAAATTAAATCACAAAGGAGCTCAGATCAAGAAGCTATGAATTGTGGAAGTTGACTGTGAAATTCACACCACACAGAGATCAAGCTTCGATGTTTTGAGTGTAACTCACAAACTACAAATCGGATTGAGCTGAAATCAGTGGCATATGAAAGTAGACTCAAAATTATTTCCATCAAGATTTGAATGGACCAAAAAGGAGTTCATACCAGGGAGATATGGCCTTCAAAAATTGATAGTCAGTTCAGGACGTTGCAAAAATGCTGGTCAAGAACAACCTTCATTCATCGGATCATAACGAACATAATACAATGAGTTTGGAGCTGATTCTTCTTGCAATGGATTCTCATCTTGAGCTTGGACATGTAAACTTGAGTTTAAGATTGGCCAAGAATTTTTTAAGTTTTCTGAACAAAGCAAAACCGCCGGTTTTCAGAGAAACCTCAAGGTTTCATCACACGAGACCGCGGTATTTTTTACGGAAAATGAAAAACTCAAGGTTTCGGTAAAACCTCAAGGTTTGGCCTTATAGAGAGTCTCCTAAGTTTTGAACACCTGAAAACCTCCAGTTTTTGTCTAAAACCTCCAGTTTTTAGATTAACATGAAAATTCCAAGTTTTCACGTGTTTTGTGAAACCTCGAGGTTTGATGAGAAACCTCGAGGTTTTGCCAACCGAGAGAGCACACATGTTTTCTTAGTTTTGAAAACCTCCGGTTTCATTTCAAAACCTCCAGTTTTTGATTTGGCGCAAAATCTTCAAGTTTTCACATTTAAGTGAAACCTCGAGGTTTGAACGAAACCTCGGGTTTGGCTAACCCGAGAAAGCACTCCGGTTTTTAATGTTTTGAAAACCTCGATTTTGGATGAAAACCTTCATTTTCGGTGTTTTGGACTTAAATCACTTTTTCATGCTACAGTCCAAACCTCGAGGTTTGAAAACAAACCTCAAGGTTTCATCGCTAATTCGAAATTCAAATTTGGCCAATTTGTAAAACCTTATTGTTTGATCTTAATACTTCCTATCATTATTCTCTAATGTTCCTAGATATGTTTAACCACTTTGTTAGTGAGTTTCAGATGAATTAGAGAATGTTCCTAGATATGTTTAAAGATTGCTTTCCACATCCAAAGGATTAGGCTGCTATTCCAACGGATTTATTTTCAAGAAGTCAACTGCGAACTACGCACAGTGGATTAAGTGAAGATTAGAGAGAAAGAAGACAAAGCTTAACCAAAACCTTGTCTAATGAAGGCAACGGTGATATTGAAGATTACAACGGTCATATGTTGATCTCTACCTATAAAAGAAGAAGCATTCAATGTTGATGAGAGAGAGCTTGCACTATCAAGATGCCAACATTAAATTCAACATCTTTCTCATACACTCTATTTTTCAATGCTTAAATAGTTCATCATAGAGAGTGAAATTATTTGTAATGCACTTCGGTGTTTATCTTATTCACTTATGAGAGAGAAGATTCATTATAAACATTCTACACTGTTTATCTGAGAGTTACTCAAGATTGGGTGATCTTGAAAAGGGAAATGATTGTATTCTTACGGTGTGTAAGGGGAGTATCTTAGTGAGAGATTTTGCTTCACAAGTGCCTGGGTGAACTTGTGGTTTGTAAAGGCTTCTCTTGTGCCGGATTAAACAAGAGGATAGTGGATTGAAAATCTCAAGTGGAACTTGAGGACTGAACGTAGGTCAAGGATTGGGCCGAACGAGGATAAATCTCGTTTGCATATTCTCTTCCCTTATCTCTTATGTTTCCCGCATATATGTTTGAGTGGATTTGTCTATTTCTTTATAACTCTTTCTTGTCATACAAATTGGTTTTTCTAAGTTGCAAAAAGATTTTTCAAAGTTCCTAAATTTTTATACTTCACCCAATTCACCCCCCCCTTGGGTTGTTTGGTTCTTACATTTGGTATCGGAGCGGTCTCTTGTTTAAAAGACTTAACCGTGTCAAGAGTTTCAATGGCTGATTTTGGGTGTTCATCGTTTTCAAAAGATTTTGATTATACCATTCCACCGTTTTTCAAAGATATTGATTTTTGGTTTTGGAAAGCTAGAATGACTAGTTTTATAAAAACAACTGATTTTCATATGTGGAATGTTTTTACAAATGTTTTTTATTTCAAACCAAGAAAGGATTGGATAGAAATAGAAAAGAAAATGTTTTCATTGAACATTAGAGCAATGAAAATTCTTCATTCGTGCTTTAACCAAAAATGATTTTGAGAAAATCAAGTTTTGCGGTAGTGCTAAAGAAATGCAGGATACTCTTGATTCTATATATGCTTCTAACAAATATGTGGAAGTTGAAAGTGTTGACAGTTCATCTGAAACTATAAGTTGCGTATTCACAATTGATGAACAATTGGAAGTGGAAAACGAAGAAGGAGAAATCATTGAATACTTCTATGATCTAGTCAACACAAAAGAACAAGAGGAAGAGGATTCCCAGGAAGAGCTCACAGACGATTATGATCAACCATTATCTAAAGCTCAAGATGCACATGTGGTAAACGATTCCAATTCTTCTTGTGTATTAAAGAAAAATGATCTCGAACAGTTGCATAAAATTGTTTTTCAACCAATCATTGATTCTAATTTGAAAAGCAAGAATTTTTTGAAACAAAATGCTGGAAAATTTGTTGGGAAGAATGAATGTTCAAATGAAGATTATTTAAAGTTTTACTCTAATGACTAGCACAATACTTACAAAAATCTTCATAGTAAGCATCATTCTATTATTTGCAATTATTGTGGAAAATCTGGGCATATTTCTCATACATGCTATATTAGGAGAAATTCTAATGTGAGAAATAAATTTGTTTGGGTTCCTAAAGGACAATCAAGGTCCAATGCTAACAGTCAGGATGACTTGAAAATCAATGGACATAAAGGTACAGAGAAGATGAAAAAGAAGCCAAGAGTTTCTCATGCTCCAATGAAGAAGTTCATAGCATCCATATCAAACGGGAGAACTCTTGGGGCATCCATTGCTTTGAAACTAAAAGCTGAATCAAAAGAAGCAATGGTTACAAGCAAGAGGACTATGTTCCACCTCAGAACAAACTACCATAGAGTACCCTTCAACTATCTTGAGGAGAACAAGGAAAGGAGAATCTCTCAAGTAGCTAACAGAGGACTCTTGAAGTCTATATCTTTTGAGAGAGCTTTGCAGGCACCCTTGGGAAGACATATGAATAATCAATGCGACAAAAAGAGGCAGTGGGTAAGCAAAGTCAATCCTCCCAGTACCTAAGGCTAAGGTATACAATGGTAAAACCTCCTATGCTATCATCTGAAATTTTCTTTGAGGTTTTATATCTTGTAGCCTTAGGAATGAGCATTACCAAACTATTTTCTTTAAAAACTGGGTTTTGGCATCCTAATCTATTTTTTGAAAGAAATTGCAATGTTCAATAGTTAATTCTTTATGCATACATGATAATTTGAAAAGAAAGTATTTCTTTTATGCATAAACTCATGTTTTATTCACTTTGCTCACTGTTCAATTAATTATATTCATAAGAGCATGTGAATTTTGGTTCCTCTGAAGCTAACGATGATTGGATCCAAGGTTGGATACCAAGCAAGAAAAAGATTTATACGGTCTTGTAGGATCAAAGAAAGCTTCTCTCAAGAATGTAACATAGAGAAATAATCCAAGTCTTGAGAAAGCTAAACAAGCTATGCTTAATGTTGATGGTGAACCTTTGGAAACGGAGTTATCTACACCAATCCATCCCAACCAAGATGGCTTATGAGGACAAGAGGAATTACGGTGATATCTAATCCTTACCCCATATTGTGATTATATGAAATTCATTTTTGGGTAATCGAGTACTTGTCCATTATTGTATTCCTTTAGCAATCAATCATTTATATTTTTCAAAATGTTTTCAGATTGCTAAATGGACCATAAATGAATTTGTGCATAACTTTCTAAGTTCATGTTTTTGAAATTCACAATTTTTAAATTCTTTTGTATTTCAATTCACTCTTGTTTTATAAAAATGCATACAAGTGTTTTGAAAAATATTCATACCTCAATTGCATTCAAATGATGTTTCAAAATTGGATGTTAATAGTGTATCTTGAATGTTAGATATGCTTCAAAATTTGTCTAGTTAAGTTTTCCGTCATTCACATATTGATCTTTGGTATTTAATGTGATGCTTGAACTCCTTATTCTTTATTCTCTAACTTGTTGGATCTCATGTCTAACAAGTTGATCATCTATGAGTTTCAAGTTTATCTCCTATAAAAGAATTCAATTTGTGAAGTGTTATGCCTCTTTGCATAAATTCTTATTGGCTAAGTTATTCTAAGCTTTATGAATATTCGTTATTGCGAGTGAATCTTAATGCATTATCCATTAGTGGAATAACTTACTAGGATGATATTCTGGAACTCTAGTCATTTGAACTAATGTGCATGTGCTTCATTATCCATGAATCCTAGTAGTCTTTTTGTTACTCAAATTCATCAACTTTGTCTTCATCTATTTTTTTGAGTAACTATAGCCATGTATCCAAATTCTTGCCTTGAATGTTCACATATTTCAAGACTCTATTGTAAAAGGTAAGATTCTCTCTTGGTCATTGGCAAAGTCATTATGCTCATATGTTTCTATTGTGCAAAGAATGTTTCGATAATGCTTTACCTTTATGACTTTTGCTCTTGGGAAAATTCTTCTACATGTTAACTTCAATGTTTGACATGATTGTCCAAAAAACTTGAAGCATTCGGATACATTCGATTTATTATTTAACATGTTGACTTCCACCATGTTTTTAAAGTGATCATTGTTTTCAAGCATGTTTAAAAAATGAATCTTTCATTCATGAAAATTTTTATACATGATCAATGTCTAAAAGAACATTTGAGATTTTAAACTATTTTCATAGTTCATTATCATTCTTGAAAAATCTGATCTGATTCATGAGCGTGAGTTGATAAATGCTTATCCTTATGGATAAGATTTTCAATGCTATTTGATCAAACTTATATGTATTTTATCAATGACATCTTTTCTGCATAAAGTGTATTTACAAATTGTCATTGAGAAATAACATTATTGACATGATTTAATTATTACCCTTTGGATTCATTGGCATGAAATTATTTGACTGGGTAAAATTATGTTCTTAATCTTTGATTGACTTATTATACTCTTTACTCTAATATCATATGATTTAATTCTATAAGAGCATAAGAGTTGCTATGTCAATATTGTGTGGACTCATGATTCATTGAGTACCAAAGAACATATATTTTTTGCAGGAGTTGACCAAAATGTTCTGTTGTCGGATACAAAGAACATATGCAAATAGAATAGACCATTTCAATGGCTATGTCTGCAAATTCTGTGATATCACTTGAATGACATCCCATCTCTAGTAAAGAGCTTACACCAAGATGATAGGAGCATACGTGCTTGGCGAGAAGCTATGAGCGAAACTAATTTTGAGGTCTGATTCAAAGCTCATTTGGGTTTACGCTAGATGCATTCAGAGCAATTGGTGGTTATAGAGACTTGTTTTCTTAAAGCTTATTCACATCACGGGAGAGCCTAGAATTATTGATCACATAATAGCTAGCCCAATGATGCATTTTATGGATTACAAATGACTATGACTCAAGTGATTACGATATTACTTGAGTAAGGTATTGTAATATGCATATATCATAATCATGCTAGGCTAACTTGATTTTATTCATTCCATTTTATTTCATGAATCTTAGCATGGGCATACTCATTTGTTTAAAATGATCTTTTGTGCTTTGAACCCTTTTATCATCATAAAAATCATAAGTGATTTCTTTATACCAATTTCAAGTCCACCCATGTGAACTTGAAAGCTCTTAATTCTAAGATACCATGTTATGTCTATTGGAGTTGGAGAACTCTAGACCTCGCCAATAACATTTGGTGTCACATTATTATTTGGTATCATTCAAGGGAGCTTCACTTTTTGGGTTTTAAAGCAAAAGCAAAAAGTGACCTCGGCACATTAAATGCAAAACCCAGACAGTTGCATTCTTTGGGTAATCCTTACTGCACGTTTAACAAAGGATTAAAGATTGCCTTTCCACATCCAGCAGTTGCTATTCAAACGGATTTATTTTCAAGTCAACTACGAACTTACGCATTTTGATTAATTGAAGATTAGAGAGAGAAAGAAGACCAAAGCAACCAAAACCTTGTCTAATGAAGGCAACGGTTATATTGAAGATTACAATGGTTATATGTTGATCTCCTATAAAATAAGAAGCATTCAATGTTGATAAGAGAGAGCTTGCACTATCAAGATGCTAACATTCTGAATTCAACATCTTTCTCATACGTACTCTGTTTTTCAATGCTTACATAGTTCATCATAGAGAGTGAAATTATTTGTAATGCACTTCAGTGTTTATCTTATTCACTTCTGAGAGAGAAGATTCATTATAAACATTCTATCTCTTTATCTGAGAGTGCGAAGATTGGGTGATCTTGAGAGAGAAACAAGTTGTATCCTTACGGTGTGTAGGGGAGTATCTCGGTGAGAGATTTGGCTTCACAAGTGCTGGGTGAACTTGTGGTTTGTAAAACTTCTCTTGTGCCGGATTAAACAATAGGATAGTGGATTGAAAATCTGAAGTGGAACTTGAGGGTTTGGGCCTAGGTCAAGGTTGGACCGAACCAGGATAAATCTCGGTTGCATATTCTCTTCCCTTATCTCTTATGTTTCCAGCATATATGTTTGAATACTTGTCTATTGCTTTATAACTCTTGTCATACAAATTGGTTTTACTAAGTTGCAAAAGATTTTTCAAAGTTCCTAAATTTTTATACTTCACCAAATTCACCCCACTTGGGTTCGGCCGGTTCTTACA